>CM068375.1:300949428-301421928 GCA_034769895.1 Magicicada septendecula
TTAAGGCAGGATATGACTTGTTACTTGACCTTGCCACCATGTTAAGTTTTGTTTGATACATAACTGAAACGAGTAGTGTGTATTTTAAACTTTAAGTGAACATTATTAAAAAATATCGGTATGGAGAACCATACATGACTTCCATATTCTAAGATTTATATTTAAAATCATTTTCGAAATGAAATATTACCATAGAAACTACTTCTTTCTACTTACTGCTTCAGCCTTAACCACAGTACTGTGGTCACTAACATATACCACCTCACGTTATCGCACTCGATTTTCACTGATGATGGAAGTCAATGGCATTGCCGAAACGTCTGGTTTTGTAGAAAACATTGGACTACGGCCAAATATCCCGGGAAAGAATTTTAACAAAAACTACTTCTTTGTTGCCGATAACGTTGTACACATATATATAAAATATATGCATAAAATTAATGGCTTGTATAAGTTAATGATCGATCTCCATTAAGTAGTGCTCAAGTTTCCAAAGTTTTAATATTATGATGTCCGTAATTAAAACATCAGAGCAGGTTTAGTGTGAATGAGGGTACACTGTGGACAAAAATTTTCAACATTTCCTATTGAGCGTTGCTTAGAGTAAAGCTGCGAATCTACAGTGTATGTTTCACAGAACAAACACGCGAAAAAGAAGGAGCGCTCCGAAGTCACTCATGGACCCTCAGCATCTTGCAGAGGGTTCATTCCCTAAAGACGAAAAGTCTGTCTATGAATCGTTCCTCTGTAAACACGTGAAGTTACATTGCCCAGCGATCCACAGGAAGCAAATTCATGTCCATTTTTTCGGCTTGCACGCGTTATGTTGGTATGGGTTTCGGCACTTTCCATTTAAAAAGCGTGCAAATGTAAGAAAATAAACATGAATGAGGCCAGAAATAACGTGAATTGTGTGTGTGTGTGTGTGTGTGTGTGTGTGTGTGTGTGTGTGTGTGTGTGTGTGTGTGTGTGTGTGTGTGTGTGTGTGTGTGTGTGTGTGTGTGTGTGTGTGTGTGTGTGTGTGTGTCTTACCTGCCTTTTTATTGCTGTAGGCATAATAATAAAATGGAAACGTAAATATTACATAACTGAGATATGCTTACCTGCCACGAACGATATATTATTTTATACATGGAGGAGTTCAGTGACATACACACGTACGGAAGTCATCTTCAAAAATACTAGAAGTCGTCCACGCTTTTATGTTGGCAGTGTAACTTACAGGAAGTTTTTTGATGTTTTTAAAACATCTAGGATGCAAACATTTCCCGATAACTAAAAGTTTCCTTTTTTCGGTTCCCGTCATGTTCGCACAAACAAAAACTGTAACTCTTTGTTTAGAGAGCTTCCCACCAACGCACTTTTCATTTTTAAATTTGAAAGTCTTATCTGGAGTTAATTTATAAAAAATTCCGGCTTCATGTCCATTAAAGATGTCTTCATCTTTATATGATCGTCTAATTTCTGGCCAAGTGTTACGCACCCAATCGCCTGTAACGTTCAGATCTACGCATTTTGCCTCACCACAAATTTTTGCAAAGGAAATCGAGTGTCGGGCCTTAAATCGATCTAGCCATCCGTTGGAGCACGTAAAATGGCTGGCGCCGGCAGTCCTGTTACAGTGCTTATCGCTTGCATACAATGTATGTCTGTACCCATGGGCTAGCGCGCGCGCACATATATACGTTTATATGAAATTTAGAGTAAAATATCTGAGAAATATTTGACGCTATAACAGAGTAGTACAATATTTAGTGACGTTAAAACCGGGAATTTTTATAATGTTAAAGATATCAATTTGACCGGACTTATGACAAAATAACGCTACACCCGAGTTGACGTAACAGCCGAGGCCGTAATAACCAAGTTCCATTGTATATATAAAGATATTAACTCAAACATTATTTACATTAAAATGAAAAAATTATAATTTTATTGCCTGGCAACAAAATTATTTTATTTTGAACAATTACCATTGTTTCAAAAAGTTTAAATAAATTTTCAAGTACTTTACTCTTGTTAAAACGTAAAAGGTTGCAGGTAAACAACCCCTTCCCCTTAACCGATCTTCACCAAAATCTAAAGCCCTTGAGTCCTCTACAATTCAGGGACGTATGAAAAAAATTATTTGATTCTGTTTGAATTTGCGGCAGTTATCGTTTGCCATAGAAAATACGCTTGATAAAAAACGTTGGAGGTAAACTACCCCTTCCCCTCAACCGATCTTCACCAAAAACAACAGGCTTTTAGCACTCAACAAATCAGGGCAGTATGCAGAAAATTATTTTACTCTGTTTGCATTTGCGGCTGTTATCGTTTGCCATAGAAAATACCCTTGTTAAAAAAACGTTGTTGGTAAACTACCCCTTTCCCGTAACCGATCTTCACCAAAAACAATAGGTCTTGAGAACTCTATAATTTAGGGCTGTGTGCAAATAATCGTTTGATTTTGTTTGAATTTGCGGCTGTTATCGTTTGCCATAGGAAATACCCTTGTTAAAACATAAAACGTTACAGGTAAACTACCCCTTTCCCTTAACCGATCTTCACCAAAAACAAAAGGTCTTGAGAAATCTACAATTCAGGGCTGTATGCGAAACATTATTTGATTCTGTTTGAATTTGCGGCTGTTATCGTTTGCCAAAAAAAAAAAAATTTCCCTTGATAAAAAAAACCGTTGCAGGTAAACTACCCCTTTCCCTCAACCGATCTTCACCAAAAACAACAGGTCGTGAGTACTCTACAAATCAGGGCTGTATGCAAAAAATTATTTGATTCTTTTTGAATTTGCGGCAGTTATCGTTTGCCATAGAAAAAAATCTACAGACAGACACACAGACAGACACACACACAGACACTTTTCGGAAAACGACTTTTTTTCATGTTTTGAGTGTAGTACAATCAGAATCTGCAATAATCTCGAACACGATTTTTTTTGCCATCACCATACTTCCATTCCTTAAGGAATATGGAAGTAAATATCGGTATGGAGAACCATACATGACTTCCATGTTCTAAGATTTATATTTAAAATCATATTCGAAATGAAATATATCCATAGAAACTACGTCTTTCTACTTATTGCTTCAGCATTAACCACAGTACTGTGGTTACTAACGTATACCGCCTCACGTTTTCGCACTCGATTTTCACCGATGATGGCAGTCGATGGCACTGCCGAAAAGTCTGGTTTTGCAGAAAACATTTGACTACGGCTAAAGAGCCCGGGAAGCAATTTTAACAAAAAAACTACTTCTTTGTTGCCGATAACGTAGTACACATATAAAAAATTCTCCCCTCCACCTTCAACTATAATTTTAATAATAGAAAATTACCCCCACCCCGTTCACCTAACTTCTTCATTTATAGATATTTCATCTACGTTTCTACAGTGGATTACTATGAGCTTATCAGGATACTTTATTTATAAAAATTAAGTACTTTACTCTTGTTAAATCATAAAATGTTTCAGGTAAACTACCCCTTTCTCTTAACCGATCTTCTCCAAAATCAACAGACCTTCCGTCCTCTACAATTCAGCGAAGCATGCAAAAAAATATTTGATTCTGTTTGAATGTGCGGCAGTTATCGTTCGTCATGGAAACATTTCTCTTGTTACAACATAAAATGTTGCAGGTAAACTACCCCTTTCCCTTAACCGATCTTCACCAAAATCAATATACCTTGAGCTCTCTGCAACTCAGGGGGTGCAAAAAATTATTTCATTCTCATTGAATTTTCGGCAGTTATCGTTCGTCATAAAAAAATACCCTTTTTAAAACATAAAACGTTGCTGATAAACTACCCCTTCCCTTAACCAATCTTCAACAATATCAACTGACCTTGAGTTCTCTTTAGTTCAAAAAGGTATGCAAAAACCTAGTTGATTCTGTTTGAATTTACGGCAGTTATCGTTCGTCATATACAAAATTAACCTTGTTAAAACATAAAATGTTGCTGGTAAACTACCCCTTTCCCTTAACCGATCTTCACCAACACCAATACGTATTGAGAACTCTACAATACAGGGCTGTATGCAAAACATCATTTGATTCTGTTTGAATTTGCGGCTGTTATCGTTTACTATAGAAAAAAATTACCCTTGATAAAAAACCGTTGCAGGTAAACTACCCCTTTCCCTTAACCTATCTTCACCAAAAACGACAGGTCTTAGGTACTCCACAATTCAGGCCTGTATACAAACAATTATTTGATTCTGTTTGAATTTGCGGCTGTTATCGTTTGCCATAAAAAACACCCTTGATAAAACATAAAACGTTGCTGGTAAACTACCCTATTCCATTAACCGATCCTCACCAAAAACAATAGGTCTTGAGAACTCTACAATTCAGGGCAGTATGCAGAACATTAGTTGATTCTCTTTGAATTTACGGCAGTTATCGTTCGTCATAGAAAAAATACCCTTGTTAAAACATAAAACGTTGCAGGTAAACTACCCCTTCCCCTTAACCGATCTTCAACAAAATCAACAGACCTTGAGTTCTGTATAATTCAAAAAGGTATGCAGAAGAGTAGTTGATTCTGTTTTAATGTACGGCAGTTTTCGTTCGTCAAAATAAAAATTACCCTTGATAAAACATAAAATGTTGCTGGTAAACAACCCTATTCCCTTAACCGATCTTCACCAAAACCAACAGGTCTTGAGAACACTATATTTCAGGGCTGTATGCAAAATATTATATGATTCTGTTTAAATTTGCGGCTGTTATCGTTTGCCATATAAAATACCCTTGATAATACAAAAAACGTGTCTGGTAAACTACCCCTTTCCCTTAATCGATCTTCACCAAAAACAATAGGTCTTTAGTACTCAACAAAACAGGGCTGTATGCAAAAACGTATTTGATTATGTGTGAATTTGCGGCTCTTATCGTTTGCCATAGAAAATACCCTTTTAAAACATAAAACGTTGCCGGTAAACTACCCCTTTCCCTAAACCGATCTTCACCAACACCAATAGGTATTGAGAACTCTACAATACAGGGCTGTATGCAAAACATCATTTGATTCTGTTTGAATTTGCGGCTGTTATCGTTTACCATAGAAAAAAATTACCCTTGATAAAAAACCGTTGCAGGTAAACTACCCCTTTCCCTCAGCCGATCTTCACCAAAAACGAAAGGTCTTGAGAACTCTACAATTCAGGGTTGTATGTAAAATATTATATGATTTTGTTTGAATTTGCGGCTGTTATCGTTTGCCATACAAAATACCCTTGATAAAACAAAAAACGTGGCCGGTAAACTACCCCTTTCCCTCAAACGATCTTCACCAAAAACAATAGATCTTTAGTACTCAAGAAACCAGGGCTTTATGCAAAAACTTATTTGATTCTGTTTGAATTTGCGGCTCTTATCGTTTGCCATAGAAAATACCCTTTTAAAACATAAAACGTTGCAGGTAAACTACCCCTTTTCCTTAACCGATCTTCACCAAAACCAAAAGGTCTTGAGAACTCTACAATTCAGGGCAGTATGCAAAACATTATTTGATTATATTTGAATTTGCGGCTGTTATCGTTTGCCATAGGAAATACCCTTGTTGAAACATAAAATGTTGCAGGTAAACTACCCCTTTCCCTTAACCGATCTGCACCAAAATCAACAGATCTTGAGAACTCTACAATTCAGGGCGGTATGGGAAACATTATTTGATTCTGTTTGAATTTGCGGCTGTTATCGTTTGCCAAACAAACAAAATATATGAGTATGGAAGAACAAGAGGAGAAGAGGAAGATCCCAGGTGAAATGACGTGGAGAAACATACATGATCAAGGCGTATGGCCGTAGCACTGAATAAAGATGAATAGGAAGCAACTAGGGGAAGGATATCTCCAACTATGACTAATTAGAAGAACAGGAGAAGAAGAGTAAAACGCTTTCAACATCAAACATGATATAAGCTAAATGTAGACTAAAATTAAATTTATTATCAGTTAAATATTTTAAACTAAATACAACTAGATAATCCTGGCTTCTAAATTGTTTATAGGAATTTATTGATTTGATAACCAATAAAATTTAAATTAGGCAATCGTAAGAAGCGAAAGAAAAATAGAGTATTCGTTTGGGTTCTGTACTCTTCAATGTCCCTTTCATTTAATTGAATTGCCCTCTGTTGTTTCTTCGTAATTTTTTCTTTTTATGCCCACTGTCTTTTTACAACCAAACAAAATCATTATATAAAGGTGTGCTTCACTGCGCCCAATAAATTTACATTTATACAATGTAGAGCTGCCTCTTTCTACATCACAGAAAGACAATACAAACTGTTTCTCTTTTTGTAATTTACTGACGTATTTTTGTTTTGAATGACCATCAGCATTTTTAGTTGTAGTATGAGTACACTATTCGTCTTCAATACGACACACTTACCTTGCATGTGTCATTGTATCTGCAGACAATGATCATAGCTCTTGCATGAATCATTAATATCCTTCAATTGATAAGCTTTATCTATAGTCACAAAATAAACAAAAAATCAAGTTCACAAAGCTCAAGTACTTATAATACACAGACAGCCTGCAGGCTTGTTAGGTGAACGTTTATCAACAGGTATTGAAAACAACTGGATTCGATGAGTAAAGAAGAAAGACATTATCAGTTAAAGGATAAGGAAAAAATACAGAAAGTCCTACAAGATGACTCCAAATTTTACAGAAATTCTCTATAAATGATCACATATTTTGCTTACTTCCATTTTTATATTCTGTCAGGATAGTCGTTTTCTTTTGCGTCCTGACAAGAGATCGCTTATTTTCGCACTGCCCTGCCACTTTCTTCTATTCTATTAATATACAAACTAGTTTCAAAAACTTTAGGAAGATGTAAAGTATTTTTATAGAGTTCACAAACCAAGACAAAAGTGTGTCACACATACACACCACGCACACACGCGCTGATGCTAACTTTGCAGCTTTGGCAAGTTCAAAAAAAAACTTGAACGTAATCTCATATCTACCTATATGTACTCCCCGGCTTACTAAGTACTCTCCAAAAAAATTCAGATCTTTTCAAATAAATCAATTAAACGTAAAGGCAAGAATAGGATTATGGTTTATTAAAAACTTTCTCTACTACTACAGACTTCGCACTTATACTCGTATTTACTATTGAGAGAAAGAAAGAGAAAGAGAGGGAGAGAGAGAGAGAGAGAGAGAGAGAGAGAGAGAGAGAGAGAGAGAGAGAGAGAGAGAGTGTGTGTGTGCGTGTGCCGGTTAGCACAAGAGCTTATTTAATTGTATTCATATATTCAAATTTGGTATTGTTCTGAGTTATGAGGAGATCAAGGTTTACTGAGCATTTCCAAATCAACCCCATGATAGCGATATCACCCCGTAATTTTATTAGAAACGCAGATAAGTAAAACAATTATCAAAAACAATAACAATATCAAGATTGTGCTTGCTGGTTAACATATTACCGAAGGTATTACTTCTTACTTGTAAAACCCAACTGAAACCACACTCGTTATGATAATTGTTAATCTAGGGGGCATTTAGAATTAATTAAATTACATCGTGCCAGTAAGTACAGCTGTATTATGTCCTGTTATTAATCTAAGTGCAGTTAGCTAAAACAGTGTTATTACTAGCTGATGAGATGTTAACTGACCTGGGGCACGCTGTTCAGTTAACAGCTGTACGACGTCTCTATTAAAATGAAGTGGCACATGAGAAAATTTACACATTCTAAATTCTAATTTACACCATAAAAAATATGTTATATCAACGATAAATGAGTTAAGACTGAAAGAGTTGGTCATTTATCTATAGAAAAAAAAATAACTTAATTTTAAATAAATAAACTTTTCTCGTTTTCTCGTTGATTTTTCTCATTTTATACGTATTTTTCTGTTTTATTAAAATCTACTAACTTTCAGTAAAATATTTAGGTGCGTGGTAGTAAAAAACTAGAAAGTATTGACCTACAGAAAAAGACCCGTAGATGGAGCCTCAAAACGAAAGTCTCCTCCCCTGGCTTTGGTTAGCCTTTGTCCCCAACTTTAACCACACAAGATTATTAGATGCGTTTAGAGGCGTTTCCACGTGGTATTAGTAATAGGCCAACTAAGAATCTACAAGCGTCAACGCTTGGAAAAACTCTTAAGCCAGCGGTCTCTGTGCGGCTCTAGGACATTTATCCATCTCGCTATTTCCCACTGCGTGACGCAAGTGTCATGTTGATTACTTCTCAGGTTATTTACAATATGTTGCCTATAGGCTTCACAATATGAAATGTGATAATAAAAATAAATTACCCATCTTATCCGTTAAGGTGCTAAACTATTCGTTCCCTAGTTGTGGAACTATAATATTATAGTCCTAAACAAAAATTATTACAAAAAAATTATTATATACAAAAATTGGGTTCCATAAAAAATGTGTAGGCCACACATCATACGACTAAAACAAGAAAGATTTTAAAATGTTGAAAAAACGAGTAATCAAAAGGTACGTTACTTTTATAATTGTAAATATTTTGTTATTGACGATGAATGTAACCTAAATTCATTAATTATATTTAAGTGTTGCTTGTAAGGTAAACAAGATGTGACAATGAGAATACATCTATTTTTATCCATTTCTCTTAATTAGACCATTTCCTGTATTTAAGTCATTGCGTCTGCTAAACATATATTTATCTGTATTTTATGTAGGCATAATTATTTGCAGCTTTGTTTTACTTTAAGGAAATCTGTTTTTCTTACTTGTAGATCACATTTCTATCGTTTTTGATTGAGCGCTGTTCAAGACATATTCTGTTGTGTCAAATTGAAGGCTTTTTCCCTGATATCCCTGAGAAATTAACAAAATTGAAAAAATTAATTACAAGTTGTATTCAGCATATGAAAATAAACCGATTCACGCACGCACTCGCCCGCACACTCATATGTCACGGACTTAATCTAAATAAAGATTCATTCACTTTTAAACAAGTAAAAATAACATTCCTTCATTGACAATGATTAAGGTAACTCCTACTATTACCCAACTGTATAACTAAAATTGTGGATACTTAATCTATCGTAATAAAGTAATATTTATCCGTAGGTTTTGACTACACGACGACTGATTCTGAGGTTTTGAGATAAATCCACGATTTATTAGGATGTCTTAAAGACAAAAGCGTATAAAACACGTTTTAAACAAAACACTACAAAGCAGTCAAGGCAATTTAGTGAGTGTCGTATGTGGGCACTGTATGACAAGATATGAAATCATATTTCTTAGTAACTAAGATTTATTAAATTTTAGAAAATTATCTGTCGTTACATAAAACTGTTAACTGTGAATAGTGTGTATTACTTTATTGTACTTGTGAGGGTAAAGTGCTGAATTAGTTATGTTTACTAATAATAATACTAATAATAATAAGAAGCAGAAGAAGAAGAAGAAAAGTTTTCATATTAAGGTTAAGATAAATAGTGAGTCAATTTTGAATACTTTATTATATGCAGATGACTAGCTCATTATGCAAGAAACAAAAGATAATTTACAGAAAACCATTCACAAACTGAGCCATCACATTGCTCAATATAATTTGAATATAGCTATTAATAAAACAAAAGTAATGTCTTTCAAAGCCAAACATCCCATAAGATCAAAAATTACGATCAATGATAAAGTGCTGAAATATTTTTACTTTCAATACCTAGAATGTGATATTACATATCAATTTGACGAGGATATCGAGAGGAAGATAAACAGATTTCAGGCGATTTGTGGCACTATTAAAAGAACTTTAAGGGGATGAACGAAAGGAAACTCAAATGAAGTTCTATAAAGTTATGGCAGTCCCCGCTCTTTTATACGGTTCCGAAACTTGGATAGACCTATTATCTAAAAAAGATAAAAGTCATATACAAGCTGCAAAGATGAATTTCTTGAGATACGTAAAGAGATGTACACGAAACGATAGAATTAGAAACGATGTGATAAGACATGAATTGGGTATATTCTCTATAATTAAGAATCGAGGAATGTAATGTGAGATGGATTAAACATATAAATAGAATGGTAGCGAAAAGGCTACCTCAACAAGATTTACAATATTCGCCTAAAGGGAAAAGAGATGTGGGAAGATCACGCAAGAGAGGGCTTGAAAATAGAGATCGGAACAGGTGATGTCGCCTAATCCTGGAATGAAGAAGAAGAAGAAGAAGAAGAAGAAGAAGAAAAAGATAATAATAATGATAGTGATAGTGACAGTGATAGTGATAGTGATAGTGATAGTGACAGTGATAGTGATAGCAATACTTATAAAAACATTTACTATGATTTGAAACATATAACACGTGATGTTCAAAAACAAATCAAAGCTCCTATAAAGATAGCAGGCGGTTCATCCAATTCATTAATACAAAGACACAAAAAACTATTTACACCACGTCCCATTATCCATTTCATTGCTTCAGAAAACAAGAAGTGAAAAAAAAATTACTAGTTAAAACATACGACTTAAAAAGGAATAACAATAATATATGGTTAGTAAAGAATAAAAGTTACTCATACCATTGATTAAAAAATATTTCAACTTGCACAGAAATTTCTGGTGGATGTGTGATAAGCGTGATAATTGCACACACATTTTGTAATTACAATACAAATTAATGTTAAAGTATACGGCAATGGTACGCTGGTATTGTAATTACATTGATATTATTGAGCGTTACTGAATGCAAGTATTCGTCAAACTGCAGCGTGCAACTGGGCTGTAATAGAAACATGATGTCCAGTAATTAAATGTTAACTCTTCTTCATGGAGGTGACAGACAATAAATTATTACATTTCATATTTGTAATCTGCAAAGTCTCAGAGTATTGAAATAATAAACGATTCTAATTAAAATTATATTGTTACGACTCTCTACTTATCGTCGTATGGTACAGTGGAAAACAAAATACAAGAAACCAATGAAATCCCTAATAACCAGCTTTAATTATCACAATTAATAATTTGTAATCAACAAGATAGTCTATTACAAAAATTCAAGTAATAATTGTCCACACCCAATAATAATGGTAACTAATTGTAACACAACAGCACTTCGCTACAAACACTCGATTCCCGCTAAATAAATCGCTCAACACCACTGAACTGACAAGCCGGCTGCTGTGGCTTTATGATAGTAGCGCACGCCTTCTAGAAATCTTCCATTCTCACTTCACGCCACTTGATGTGTATCTCAAGTGTTCTTAAATACACTGGAACCTACTCGTGAGAGGCCTTGACTGAGGCAACACCTGTCAACTGAACGGGTGGTGGAGTTCTGGGCTGTTCGATAGCATTCTCATTACAATGTATAAGTTATCGATATGTAATTATTTACGTAATTCTCTGGCTACTTTACTAGTGTGCTATTGTTTACAGATGGTATATCCAGTAAATTAAAATTAACAGGAAATAGGAAAAGGTTTCCTCACCAATAAAACATTCTTTTTCCTCTCTAATAAAAAACAGTTTTGCATAACAGAGTAGAATAAATTATTGAACACTAGAGAAATTTTTATTACCACTTCTCTAAAACACATTTATGTTATGTCTTTTAATTACAAAATGTTACTTTACCACTTTTAGATCGAGTGTAAAGGATTGTTTTGTTCTTAAAACTGAAAACCTTTTTAGGCAACAATGGCAAAGCAATTTACAAATTGAATGCCTGTTTACTGAACGAACGTAAAACGGGTACACAAAAGCTTCACAGAAAAGTCGCTAAGATCAATATTGCTCCGCCTTGTAATATTCTTTGTTTTTACTGCTCCTCCGTCATTTCCTCTTAAAATGTATTGTTTATTGTCTATTTTCTGTCGCTGAACTTAAGAATACTCTTTTACTGTGCATGAACGTACAAGCAGGCTTCTTGCTGTTTATTGATACTATTTACTAACTCTTCTGACTGCGTTGTTACTTAATAAAATTGTCTGACAAATACGTACATTTTTCATAATTAGATTCATAATTTCTATTGAATTAATAGAGACATAATATAACGTTTTTTTTTTTAATTGGAAACATTAAGTGTCTCTATGTAGGCTTTGAAAATGTATATAATTATAAAATAATTACTTTACTAGTAACGTTTCTCTTGAAGTTTGTTAAGTTCCATCTTCAAAGAGAAATTAAAATTCTGTACAGTTTAGAGTATTCATGTCCCTAAGCAAACAGGATATATTATTCCAGCAGTTTTAAGATTTTAAAGTTTTAAGGTTTTATGAAAGACAGTTATAATACACGTTCTTGTAGTTATAACTCAAATAAAACGGCTGTTAGACAGAGCAGCATTACCTCCAAGTCTGAAATTCAGACTAATTTCACAAGCGCTTTACACATGTTCTTCCTTCACGTTATTGATATTCCAGTAATAGTTTTAATAATAGTTTTAATATTCCTATTTATATGTCGCCAAACTATAATTTGTTTGGCTGTCGCCTGACGTATTTGTGTCATTTTCTGTTAGCCATTTTGTATCCGGATACTTTAGATAAGGAACATGTATAACATGTACGCTTTAAATTTTTTGCGCACCAACATACTTTACAAAAAATTGCACTCCATAAGTGTGCATTGAGTAACAAAGACGGATGAGTTAATGGTGAAATACCTTTAAACTGGAGCATGTCGCTCAAGGAAAACAAGCACGTTAAGTCGGCTAAAAGTGTACTGTCTTGAGTATGTAGCGAGAAAAGCCTCAACGTAATTACTATTGACTAATCATTGAAATAATTGTCGTAGACAAACTTAATAAATTTAGTTGCTTGATGTGACTAACTCACGCAATTCCTCGTCTGAAATCGCTTGGTTTCTACCTAATCCGCTCTTAAGTGGCAAATACAAATATTTGGCTATACATTCGCTGAAGTATTCAAGCAACGTAGAGTCCGTAAAAAGATAATTGCCAACATTATAAAAAAACTTCAACCCGAAGTCAAACTATAAATGAAAGTGCAAGGACATTTTAAAAACAAATCTTTGAACACCCCGCACAAATAATAAAAACGGAAAAAGACTGAGAATAGGATAATTGAGATACTGGCTTTGCTAGTAGCAGGACCAGGTGATACCGGGGCCCAACGTTTGATGGAAACACTTATTGGGTAACTTAATTTTGGAAATTTGAAATTCCTGCTGCACAAATATGTGTGCAGAGAAACATAAAACATTTTCACATTTTCTCGTTTTGAAAAATTCCGTCTCTGGAATTCGGTACCGTGACCAACATCGGCGCAATGTGTAACATGCTCGACTGAAAGTAAGACAATAGCGTAGCGGAGACAATTTTTAAAAGTTTGAAGAAAGTATTGGCAGACTGATTAGATTTATCTGTTCTCAAAGACCAGAGGATTCGTTTAGCACGGTTTATTATCGGTTATCTGCACGGTTTATCTACAAGCACAGTTTGCAGTGCAGATATTTTTTAATAAACTCAAAAAGCGGTGAACTACATCTAGTGTCACGAATAGAAAAACATCAGAATAGTGCAAGTGCCGTTATGTACTCAATTCACTCGAGACAGGCCGGTAAAATAAGCAGTAGGCTAGCTAGACCAATCTCAGAGTGCGCATAATACAAGATTTCGGCGTCACAGATTATGAAGAAAAAAATAAGGGGACAGAAATCTAACTATCGGCGCCACAGTACAAATTAAGAAAGAATTGAAGGACTGGGTGTCATAGATGTGGAAAATCTGACACCTACAAAGGGATTGTCTGTCCAGAGTTAATCCAAGCAAACGGCAGCAAGCTAGCAGTAGTCGATACAATGGAGCATTGCTGCCTAATTGGTAAATGATTCCCCTACACTAACCCAATTTCTGTAGTTTAAAGAAAAAAACAGCAAACCCTGAGAGTTAATGGATTCATTAAAAAAAGGCCGACCTAAATTACAGTGTCCAGGAAGTAGTAAATAGTCGCAATTTTTGTAATTTTTTTCCATAATAATAAAAATTTTCTAATATCGGTAATAGCACACTAGTGTAGCCTATTATGATTCAATGCTAATGTGCTAAGCGATAAAAATTGCAAATTAAAAATGTACGTCTATATTGTTGTTTGTATTTAATGTACTAACCTGTCTTTATGCGCCGAAGGAGACACTACAAAATGTATTCTTGCTGGTGGCGAAAGGGAATATATTGGAGCACTTCCGGTAAACGAGCGATGAATACAGAAAAAAGGTAACGCCTCCGCACTCTCATTTAATTAAACGCAACCCCCAGAGCAATGTTCCTCTTGCCCTGTCACCTACCTGTTTGTTTCCTACGTGTATCCTGTTTAGAAGAGACACATTAAAACTACCTATTAATCAAACACAACTTATCTCCTCTTAGAAATTTCATTGCCTAATGTACATCAGAATCACTATATTATTTATGAAAGGTCTCTTATACTTCCTATTATTTATATATTAATCTGAGACGTTGCCGTCAACTAAATTTCGTTAAGTGTGCTGAGTTTAACTCACGTCTAAGACCGAGTACTTAATCTCAGCCAATCACAATATGTTAAATAGAATACATTTACTTAAAATTACAAAAATTTAAACCAAAATACACACGTTAACTATTTTACACACTGTCATTATAATACTACCCAAACAATAATACTCCCCACATCTGTCGCTGGGAACAATTATAAGTGCTGTTTTCTGGCATGCCTGAGTTATAAAAGTTACAAAAGCACACGTAGACTACCTACGCAGACACACACATACATAAACTACACAACTACACCACACGTAATTAATAAATGGTTGATTTTTCTCTGGCGGTGGTGAAACGTCAGTCGTACGTCAGGCTGCAGGCCTAATACTTAGAAGAAGAGGAAGAGGAAGAGGAAGAGGAAGAAGAAGAGGATGAAGAGGAAGAGGAAGAGGAAGAGGAAGAGGAAGAGGAAGAAGAAGAGGAAGAGGAAGAAGAAGAGGAAGAAGAAGAAGAAGAAGAAGAAGAAGAAGAAGAAGAAGAAGAAGAAGAAGAAGAAGAAGAAGAAGAAGAAGAAGAAGAAGAAGAAGAAGAAGAAGAAGAAGAAGAAGACCTAATTAATCATATTAAATGTCAAAATTGTTTCCTCATTATATAAAAACAGTGTTGTAATACTTGAGCATAATATGCCATGTGTACAATATAGAGCATGTACGCGCGCGCCCTATTAATAGAATCACCTTTTCTTTTTTGGGTTAAAATGATGCGTTTCGCAACGTATGTTCCATCTTCAGGTTAAAATCCTTCAGTCGATGTCGTTCATTGTTAAAATCACAGCACAAATATCTTATACTCACACACGTTTGTATGGGTGCCCACCCTATGAAGGCCGATAAGACACTGTAGTTACCTATGAATGTTTGTGCAAGTTTAAATGTATCGTACAGCGGGTTCGATTTAAAGTTCAAATTTAATATAACATTCCGACTGTGTATGTTATTGTAAGCTTTGTAAATTTCGAACTCCTCAAAAGCGTTCATGTATTAGCCTTAATTGCAAATATGTAAGGGTTTCTAATTAGATGTGAAATCACTATAAGCATGATTGCTTAAAATTAAATTTCGTATGTAGTTAGATTTTATGCTATTTAGTGAGGTCTGATTTTTAAAATTATGTTTCGATGTGTTCGTTAAATCTCTTCAGGAAACCCCTCCCGGTTTGACCAATGTATAAAACAATTGCAATTACAATCATGGTGTGACATTATTATTATAGCGGATCATTTTCAGTATACTGTTGTATATGGAAATCAGTATTTGTCTTGAAAATTTTAGTGATGTTAATCGGTCATCACCACCTCGAGTCGAGGGTGCATCCCTGACTCCACGCAATTTCCAAGCACTACTTTAAGTATCTGCGTATACATCTCAACTGTTTTTTCCCAGTTATCAGGTAGTACACACATGAAGTGACAACGCCTTGGTTTTCTGCTTGGATAACGTAAAGCTACTGAAAAATTAACGGTGCTGTAAATAAAGTTCCATCTACAAACCTGATAGTGGATAATACTTGAGAACCTGGTTTATTGAGATTATTAAGATTTCATTTCAAAGTCTTGTCAACATTCGTTTGATGGGTCACATTTTTAATAAGGAATTAGGTGTGAGCAAAGAAAACCCACTGCGAATAATTTTATAGCACATCCGTTGACTGGGATTAAGATGTAAGCATCTTCCGTCGCTCGTTTGTGTGTATGTGTGTGTGTAAGAGTACGCGCACTGGTTTTATCTAGAAATGAGCAAGCATAAAGTCTGATATAAGTCAGTTATAATATGAAAATTACATGAAATATTATGAAGTATTTCTTACAAAAGGAATAGGCCTACACGAGTTGTGACAGGTGCACGCTTTTTCATCTCTACTAATCGTATCAAAACCAAGGTCGGTAATTTCATGGTCTAGTGACACAGGATTAACAAATTTAATACGCACGACTAATATGCAAATTTAAGGTTTGCTCGACGTAATGCTGTCTACGTTGAAATACGTAATATACCCAGCATCCGATAGTAATTACTCTACGTTTCACCAGACTGCGCACTTTATCCCTCTGTTGCCGACTCGCACTGACAGCGCTTTGACGGCAGTCAGTTAATTAAATGAAAGGACCTCCAACGTTTGACATGTGCTCAAAACTTAAATACGGTAACAAAAAGATTTAAGGTAAAGTTTCCAACAACAATTTTAACAGCTTAGTTTTCTGTGAGAAATAGTATACAATTCTTTAATGTTTTTAAATACATGAGCAGAAGTAAACAAATATTTTAGGTTTTCAAATTAAAAGTTGCAGTGAGACACAGTTTCCTTTGGTGGTGTCTGTTGTCCATTCAGTGTTGAATGATCCCGTTTCGCCTGTTGTCCTCAATATATAAACCCATGTAGTCTATATTTATTTATTTATTTATTTTTATAATCGCACGTTTTTATTATTAAAATAAAAGCAGCTGAATAACTGCTGTCTGGAGACAGTACTATTGACCGAGAGTGCTACGTAAGTGCAACTATTTTGTAATTGCTACGTATGTAACTGAATTTACCTATAACAATATATACTACTGTCTAATTTATTATTAATAACTATTGTCTACGTATCTACATAATTACCCAGTAGGACAAGTCTATAGTAAGTAAATGAAATATAGACAGGAAATACAGAATGTATAAAGTAAGGAACTATCATTGTAGCATGTATTCGTCGTCTGCCTCAACGTGACTTAACGAAAATTAGACAGACATCAGCTAGGGGACTAAGAAGGGTTGTGTCGTCGAAATACGCTTTACTGACACGGAAACTAAAGTGTCTTCGAGATCTTTGAGCAGACGCCGCTATCACAATCCTAAAAGCAGACAAGAGGAGTTCCACAACGGGTATTAACATAGACGATTATCGGAGAAAGGTGTACGAAATACCAGACTACATACAGAAAGCCGTAGCGGATCCAAGATATGGGAAAGGATATAATCGTGAAACAGTCTACCCTTTCGCAAGAAGTAAAGATTGTCTTCTGGTGATCTGAGTCTTTACCTCTCGGGCTATACGGAATGCCGAATATCCTCAAAGAGAGAATACAGCTCCTTTCTATAATGAATTCCTCTGGTTCGCAAAACTATGCCTTGGTGAAACATGCGAGTGGATTTCTCCAACCGTAGAGGTACAGCTAGTTAACCGACGAGTTTGCGCGCGGCTCTCTGCAAGTCATTGAAAAATTCACAAACACTACTTTAGAGACTAATCATATCTTTGTGAGCTTTGACATCGTTCCACGATGGTTCCCATACAACAGGCCTTGAACTACATCGGCAAGCTCTACCCGGCCGATAAGACGGCTTTATCCCTCATCATCGCCTACTTTTAGAGGGGCGGACCTTACCCGGTGGGAACAGATCGACGAGTCGCCATGTGCAGAAATTTCAGAGCAGTGGTCATCATCTGTATACGAAAGATTAAGGAGGCGCTGTTGCAATCCGCGCCTTTGAAACCAAAGTGTTGGCATAGATATATGGACGATACTTGTTAGGATCCACATTTTGTGGTCCTTGAATTATTTCAATAGTGTTCACCATTCAAGTGGTTGTCTCTTCCGTGTATCAGAAACCGACCATACTGACAAATAGCTGCATCGGACTCCAATCACCATCTGATCGATCAGATGCGCCTGTTAAACAAACAATTACTATCTCGACCTTCTTGTCTTAGATCAGGGCTGTGAGGTATAGGGTTGGCAACATGTTGGAGCGACACAAGCTGTGTCCTCCGAGCTGTGATATTCAAGCCGACACGGAAAATATACCCCATCCTACAATCAGTGAAGGATGCCAAGGATTCTGCCATTTGTCCGGACATTGTTCAACATATATCTGTGTATAAGTACATATATAAATATGGAAACTATGTAAATAACATTTTGTTTACACATTTTCCGGAACTAAAGATTAAAGAAGTGATTAAATTCTCATCTTCCACTGCTGCTTGCCCATCCAAAGATTTTCTTAAATTTCTCGTTCCCTCACAGTAGTCTGAATGTCTTCTATCCAGGTGATAGGTGGTCTTCCTTTTTTCCTTCTTCCTGGTGGGGTCCATTCCATAAGTCTCCTTGGCAATGGCAATCTTTCCTGTGCCATTCTTTTCGTGTGTCCATACTATTGTAATTTTTTTGTTTCGATAAAATCAACAATTAAATTTTTCACATTCATTCTGTCTTTAATGACTATTTCTAATTTTCTCTGGATACTCTTGCGGAACGTTTCCAAAAGTCCATATCTGCTGTCATTAATTTCGTTCTTGTGTGTTTATTAGTAGTTCAAACTTCTGAGCAGTAAGTCGTGATACTTCTAACAATGGTTTTAAATAATTTGGGTTTTAGTTTCTGCTGTAATTTTCTTACAAAATATCTATAATACTTAGTATCTTATTTACAAAAAGTCGAAATGTTAATCTCCCTACGTCATTAATTCAATTGTAGAATTTTGTATCATATAACTTATATGATGAGTCCATGTTCCGATGTAATAGTAACTGCGCTAAAACTGTATATATTTTATGCAAATATTGTCTCGAAATATATTTTATGGAAATCATAAAATTACATCTGCAATGACACGCTACAGAGTTGTATAATAAATAATGTCACCTGACTTGTCAAAAACAAATACCGGTACTTCTATTGGCTCTCGTTACGGCAACTTCATGCCATTCATGAGCGTATGCAAAATGTCATTTTAGAGAAAATACAAAATGTGGAAATGATATTACGGTCAACGCATCTCCTAACAACATATCTGTAGAGACCGTAATTATATTGCTTATTATAAATAATTTTTAAACTCACTTTAAAGGACAATAAAGTTAAAGACATAATCCGTGTTAAGTTTTTTTTTAGTGAAACGGACTTTTCAGGGGGGGTTAAACTACGTAACATCCCCTATGGCTACGTCGTTGATAATAATTAATATTTTCTATAGCGTTATGTCTGCGTTTAGGAAGAACTCACTGACAGTCACAATTTAAAAAACGCTTGTCGCATAACAATTCCATTGAGGAATAAATTGTGAGTGGTTAATGCAAAAAAGAAAAGACTAAATAAATACATGAACGGCGGCAAATAATTAATTGTTGGCTAAGTAATGAGTTCAATCACCTGTTGAGGTAAACAGTCATGAGTTATGTAGTTTCGAAAAGCAGTGGTATCAGGTCAATCACAAATAAGTTTTTACTTTAGAAGAGTAGCCCCTAGTATAGTTTTTGAACTTCAAGGTATATTACTGATGATCAGTCTTTCACTGCTTTTAGTAAGTGTTTTATTAGTATTTCTCTTTAAACTAATAAACAACGCTTTAATTATTACTTCTTTCCGTAAAATAGTTATACTCAAAAACGTTATCTACGTGTTTGTTCGTTATGTACGGGTTAGCTCCCGGCCTTTCTTATGTTAGGCTCCATTTTCTTAAATTTACTGATTTTTTACTACCTGTTTAGACTAATTTAAATAAGGCCATTACTCCTTCCTTCCGAATGTCTTCCGTAGCTTTTTAATTATATAGCATAGCCGTCCTTTGCTTTTTAAATCTATTTAGCAAATGAGACAGTATCTCACTTTGTATTAATTAATGTACTACGAACTCTGAAAAAACAGTAATAACAACAACGTAGTTGAGTAGCGGGAAGTTATTACCTGTAGTTGATTATGTGACGTAAACTTTGTTGAGTATCGGTACTATTAGTCTATTGTTGTTGCAGTATTGTCTCTGCGTTGTCAGTTCGATTACACTCAAACCTGGTTTGCTATCAGTTAAATAAAATAAACTCTGACTAACGTCTGTAGAGTTTATGAAAGTTATTGAGGGAAATTAAACATTTAGAAAACAAGGATTTAAGACGATATAAAATATCATGTGCATGCTACTTGGCGACCTGCTTTCCATTGAATAGAATAATAAATAATTTATTCTTTAAATACGTTATAAAAAGAACGATAATAACATTGTTTAGCCCTTCCGTATAGGAAATGACGTCTGTTAATTATTCTCATGTACTCTATTTACTGTAGTTTACATTTACTACGAATGGTACTGAGTAACAGCGTACTGTTTGTTTTACTTTAGTTACCAAGTGAAAATAACGGTGGTGTACACGCTCGCCGGACAGACCTTGGCACGCAAAGTCAAGTCACCAGACGAAACGTTTCCTGTTATCTTTCCAATAACGAAGAAGCCAGGAAAAACAGAATCTCCGCACAAGTACAAAAAATATCGGCCGGAAGCTTGTGGAATATCTGGGAAGTCAGTTGAACGTATCGTGAGTACTTTAACTTCCTCAGAGACTCGAGATACAAACATTGTCCTTGATAGAGTTTATCGTAACTAAAGTAACTTGTATAATCAGAAACATATGACACTGAGTTGGCTGGATTTAGCAAACAAGTTGTCTATATGACCGGGCTAGAATCAAGAAAATATATGGTTGTCCATATTTATTACAATCAAGAAAATACACTACGGCTAGCAAAATCCGGTCTTATCTCATTATAAAATATAAAAGTATTCAAGCTAAGAAACCGCAATTTCTTTGCCCCCGTACTTTCTGGGTTTTAAGTTTACGAAGTGCAAAGATAGACGAAAATTTTTGTTGGAAGAAGTAACATTGCCTGCTTAAAAACTAAGCTTTTGCAAGTTTGCATTTAAAGCATATACACAACAATAAGTTTATTAAGGACTTCCGTATTATGTATTGTAAAAAGTCATATAATATGACTTGGCTCGACTTCTGAGGGATGGAAATACTTACTGTTTGAGGTGACCTGCTCATTTTTGTAGACGCTGCATCCGCAAATGCGATTTCGTACAACGAGCCTAACTCGTATTTTGTGGTGGTGGTAAAATTTCGTGTTACTATTCGGAAGTGAATTGCGAGATTTTTAAGAACTGACTTGTTACTGTGTTGCGTTTTTTTTCTGAAGAAGGATCCGCAAAAGGTATTGTGGAGCTGCTGCACAAAAAGGGCGTTCTACTATGAAAAAGTATTTTATTTACAACAACTAAGTACACCTTTCAGTTTAAATATTATGCCGTAACGTTCTCTATTATTTTCTAGCATTTTTTCATTTACACTAAAAACTAAAACTGTAGCTTATTGTCAACACTGAAAGTATATAATTTAACCTAAACTAGACAGCTTTCATGTAGTTTACAATAACAATAACAATAATATTATCTCACAGAGTTCAATCCTAAGGCTGCCATTCCATCTTAGCCACGTGTAAGACAGGCAACAACACAAAGGCAGGAAATAAGGAAATAGAGCAAGGCATCTTAATCCATATAATAATAGGAGAAACAAAAATCAAAAACGCCTCGGAAAAATACCTCTGGTTTGAGAGAGCTAGGGGATCTGGCTTGGTGGCAGCGCTGATCATGACAATGAACGAGCTGCTGGTGTGGGATCTGTGGACAAACCAACACATTCGAGAGACGCATCCGAATTGGCGGTTGGATCGCAAGTCTCGAACAATAAGAGCACAGTAGTTTCAATGCCGTCTGTTAGTTTGTCACAGTCATTAAGAAGTGTTAATTATAAAACAATTTCTGGCAGAATCCGTTTTAAATAATCTCGTACGGATAGTTATGTTTGTACAGTATATTTTTAAAATGCGGACAGTATAAACCAGTATATATAAACAGATTATGTGACATTAGATAGACCTAGACCTGATTTAAACGCGTTTAATGAACCTTGAATTGCAGGGTAAATTAATGATATAACAGTAGTGGCAGAAGACAAGCAACGAATATGAAGGCTCTTTACGGTAGGTATGGTTAAGCCATTGAACTATAGTGAAAACGGTGTAGTCAGTGGCTATGGAACGATTCTTATGCTGTATTAAGAGCTACAGTTGGTTTTCTCGTTATAGAAGGTGTCATCGATGTCAAAATTCTTTATACTATTCACACATCATTTTTATAAATGGTATTTAAACCAAACTTATACCAAACGTTAGTTCGTTATTCTAGTAAGTAATTATAGTTATATCGTTATATTTATCCGTCATTACGTTCTGGTTGTTATAGGCAACTAGATCGTTATATTCAACCCGACTCGTAGCGTATAAGTTTTACATGCTGAATATATATTCTCTATTCTCTTTAGACTTCAAAAGATATATTAAAAGCATATCACGAAATATACTTAGTAACTCATAAATATAGGAATATTAGCTGACAAATATTTAAACATATAATAATACGCATTTTTAAATAATTACCTAAAACAGAAATTTATTTATTAACCACTTAACTTCTATAACTGAGCCGCCATCATTTTCTTTATAAAAACCCTTACTACAAAATTTTTCTTAATTGAAAAATGCCAATGTAAGTTGATAATAACGCAATTAATTTGTCGTTTTATAAATTATTATTGTTGTTGTTGTTGTTGTTATTGCTGTTGTTGTTCTTTATCTTATGGTTCCTGTTCTTATTATAGCTTTTAAGAAAAAAAAGAGTAATTTTTAATTAAACACTTATTTCAAGTGTCCAGAGTGAATTGCTTGGTTAGTTCCAAGAATACGTTAAAATTTAATTTTTACGCAGGTGTTCCTGAAGACTAATTATATATATTTTCATTCATCTTCTCGTAAGAGGTTATAAAATTGACAAGTTTTGTTGACAATAAATATGTATGTATTGTATGAGAATTTAATTAAACCACAACCGCAGTCTACGAAATATCTGACAGTCACCAATGGCTTGATAAAGCAGGATTTAAAAGTCATCAGAGCGTAACAGTCAAACCTCAAACAATGAGAGAACTTTAAGGACGCTAATTAGTCATGTTAATTACAACACAGGTTTTGATTATGTTTGCATAAAGTTTATAGTTAAGGCTTTGGAAGAACAAGGCGAAGGATTAGAAAATTTTCACGTTAGGTGCAAAAATATAAAAATTCTCAAAGGCTGGATTCAAGTTAGACTTATCACTTAAACACCTAAATAATCGAGTAGGGAATGTGACACGGAAAATTACTGACACATGTCTTTTCCGAGACATTAAAATATTTACTTCAATTTACTTTATTCTTGTCCGTGTAATAAAATACACGCTAGAGATAACTATATGGAATAAACAAGTACAACATACTCATGTTAACTTACAAACTTACGTCGTTTATATAAGGGTGATAGAGCTCATTTTCTTGATGTACCATGGGTACCCGTTATATATTTTATGAAAGAAGGGATTGCTCTGAATTTAGTAAATTTCAAAAGTATTTTCAGAACTAGTAGTAATTACAACCGTACTGCTTTAAGTATGTGTGTGTGTGTGTGTGTGTGTGTGTGTGTGTGTGTGTGTGTGTGTGTGTGTGTGTGTGTGTGTGTGTGTGTGTGTGTGTGTGTGTGTGTGTGTGTGTGTGTGTGTGTGTGTGTGTGTGTGTGTGTGTGTGTGTGTGTGTGTGTGTGTGTGTGTTTGCGTTCTCGTGCACGCATCATAAAGTATACTCTACATTCAGCTCCCCTATAGAAATCGGGCAACTGGGAAAATAAAAAAGATGTCAGTTTTATTTTATGACTAAAAGCCAAATGTCTGTTACCAAGTATCGGCCAAATAAAATTCAGCGTACCTACACCACACCTGGCTATTGTCGCATTGAAGTCTCATACACAGTTGTAAATTCTCTTTTCTTCGGTTTAATTTCTCATGCGGTACAACAAAAGCAAAGAGTAGAGAAAAACATCGTCTTATTATCACTGTGATGGACCATAAGTGGTCAAATCATAAGAAACTAAGATATAATTTTTGTAGCCAATTTTTCACTCTCGAATTCATAAATATTATAACGTTACAAAAGGTAGCCCACAAATAAAGAAGAAATTGCCATTTAATAAAAAAGTGAGTTGCAACACTAAAGGAATAAAGAAAGTCAAAGTATGAAGGAATTAATGAACAAAAATATTAAAATATATCACAATAACAACGTAAAACCAAGTCAAGGACTGAGACGATGACAAAACCCAAGTGATTGGCAAAGGGAAGGATAAAAATAAATAAGTTTGTGACCATATCACAACCCCTTGCCAACCAATAATAAAATAGTAAATGTAATTATGAAAGTACAAAGCTATGTTATTAGTGTGAGTAGTCTCATGTAAGACTACCAAGACATAAATGTAAATTAAGTAATGTTAAATAATATTGTTATTAGAATATGAAGGGAACAACCCCCTTATATAATAAATACCCAATGTTAATGATAAGGTGAGTGGTGTGGTTAGATCCAAGTGAAGAAAAGAAAGAAAAACAGTGAATAATATAATATTAAAGTGAATAACAGAACCAAGAAAAATATACTAACTGAAAGTCAGCAGTAGTAATAATGTGTAGAATGAATAATAATTAATGCTTGAGTAAAAAATGATGAATGCAAACTGTGAATAAACTAATGCATAATAGGCCTACACAAATGGAATAGGTAGAATTAAAGTTCATGTGTTAAAATACGAAAATAATAGTTAAGTAATAGTTATAGTTATCTGTTTGTGTTAAAAAGAATATAGAGAAGGGTAGAAAAACATGTTTAATAAATAATAGTTAATGAGCATAGGGAGATAGGAAATGTATTAAAAAATAGCATGTGCATAGCATGTTAGAAAGAATAGTATAATGTTTTGAAAATGATTATAAATCATTAAATGTTCCATGTTAATTTATTGTAGTTATGGTTAAAATAGCTTTGTTTCATGAAATTCTACAAATATGTTATAATAACTGTATAAGGAAAGTTAGGTGATATAGGCCTAAGGAGCCTATAGGAAGGAGGTAGTAATTTGTAAAATTTGATATAATAGCAGTAATAAGTAAGTACAAAATGTAGGGAATACTATTAAAATTGATAATATAAATTTCAGGACACCTAATATATATCAAAAGAACCAGTTATAAAATAATATAAAAAAAACTGTGAAATTAGTAAATCAGTAAATACGGAACCGAAACCAGTCATGTTTGGTTTCTAATTAAATTATAAAAGAAATGCAATCCACTAATGTTATTATCAAAGAAATTCAATGTAGTATAAGAAATTTATGCTAATTTAAAAATATTTATTAAGTTTGTAAAAATTCAGGAGCAAGATCTAACAATGTAAACAATATTTTCCACCAATAGGAATCTGAGGCTTGCTGCCTTGACAACCAAACATTAACAGAAAAAACGGTTAATCCATTATAAGATTCAGAGAAGAGCAGATCATAAAATTCATGCAGCTCAATATAATCATATAATAGCAATAAATCAACTAGAAATGAAATGGCAATGAACCAAAATGAGAAGATTAATAATAGTAAGGCAAAAAGAAATTTAATAACCAGAATTATTGGAAATTGAAAGAAAAAATCTACTTAATAAATTATAAAAGAAAAACGAACTCAGAGAGACAAATCAGATGTAAAGGAATGTGATAAGTATAAATTAACTTAAAAAAAAAACTGAAATGAAAAACGACTAGTCTACACTGTGACACGTTTTCACTTAATAATAAACTTTATATAAACACTCACTTAAGGAATAACTTAGAGACACTCTGTTTATATCTTTATTCACTTTTTAATTTATGGTGATCAAATTATTGGACATTGGAATCATTTTTTAAAGAAAACCAATTATTAACTTAGTCACCCACTGTGATTCAACACATGTGCTATAACCTAAGAAGTGATTTAATAAGAACCTGTATAATATTTAAGTAAGTTTTATGTGAAGTTTTGTACTTTCTAAAGATCTTTTATTAACTTTCTTGCAATCACAAGAACCCAATTGAATTAAAATAATTAAAAATAAAACATAACGTTTTAATCAACTAGACCTTGAATACTGAGAGAACACTATTGCCAACTGCTGAGCTAAAAGAACAAGAAAAGGAACAAAATATATATTATAAACATATTTCATGTTGTTTAAAAAAAGAAATTAATAAAAAATACTACAGAAATAATATAGTATTGACTATTATCAATTGTGTATTTAATTTATGTTAACCTTACAGACAATTTATTCCTTAATATAGCCAAGGTGAAAATTTTTTACAAAAAAAAATTGAGGTTGGTAACCCTGATTTTTTGGAACGAATTCAAATCAACTACAAGACACAGGTGAGTTGGATTAATTTAAAATAAGAGGAAAGGAGAAATAGGTGAGAAGAATCATTTTAATTGTTTTGGAAATAAAACAATTTGGCGCCTTAAAATCGGAAAACAAACCGAATACAACACATCAATAAAATAAAGTAAGGTAATAGGTTGGCGAAGCAGGGTGAGGCTTCAACGGGTACGACTCCGGTACGTAACAAATAAACGCAACCAACGTGTGGCTGGTAAACCGTAAGGAGTGGTCCGTAACAAATTAACGCAACCAACGTATGGCTCGTAAACCGTAAGGAGTGGTCCGTAACAATATGTAATTACTGGCACCGATTCATCTTTACCTTCATTCTAAGTTGCTTCATCCTTTTGCTTTATTATTGTAAAATTTCTGCCCATTCTTAAAAACATTGCAATTTAATTAATCTGATTCCATTGACTGAAACACAGGCTTTTGACTTATTCCTTCTTCTTCCATTTGAAATAATTATGTTATCTTCATAAGTGTGCACAGATGTTTTCAAATAACACACATTGTTATTAATACAATTAAAGAACAATTAATGAACTCGCTAAGGTAGCTCTCTTTACAGTACATGACTAAACAAACAAATTCCGTTTATTCCAATAAAAAGGTACTTTTCTGAAAAAGCTACAAGAAATTTACTATTAGAAAATTATTAATTGACAAACAATGACTATTATTAAATATATCCCGTTAAAAAGAGCATTAGAAGATGAACTGGTGCGGAAATATTTTTACTTTCAAGTAAAGAGTTTATTAGCAAATACTGAATAACGACAAAACAAGGAAAGTGAGTAGCTTAAGTTACGAATATTAAAAGGCAGAACAATATAAATTCTTGACGATAATACAAATTCGTCTATGAAGCATTCATAACGTTGCTTCATCTTTCATCTCCGACGTCCTTGAAGAGGCTTTCAATTTGTAAATTGCTATGTGAGTATTTCTTGAAACCGTTTAGAGTTTTCTTCATAAAACAACTGTTTACGAGGTCACACCTCGTATATTTCTTCAGCGATATATCACGCATTTTTATATTTATGCTTGTCTTATTTTATAGAATATTTACGCAAGTACAATCTTCTTTTCTCGTTTAAACTTTAGTAATAATTTGAACTGAAATCATTTTATTTGTTAAAAACGTACAGGAGCATAATACTTAGGTTCTGATTATTATCTGTATGTTTCAGTGTTTCAGACACAAAAACAAAACGTGTCGTTTACTTCATGCGTTGATTTTAGTTTTCTGAGAAAACAATTAATTGGTGTAACATAAAAAATTGGTCGCCAAGTGGTTATTTTATTCAAAAAGAGTACGTTTCTTATGATTTCAAGATTTCATTAAATCAAATGTGACATTAAATACTGAACTGAAAGCCACACTCAGTGGGTGTAAATGCAACCTGGAGAGAAACGGGATATATTATACTCCAATAGTCTGATAATGAAACAAACTAATTTAATAAATTAATAAATATTTGTTAACTAAATTATTTTTAACAAATAGGAATACTAAACGCTCTGTGGTATGTTGCGTGTTGAACACTGAAAAAGCGTTGTAAACAGAAAGATTGAGAAGTTGCAAACAAAAAGTATATAAACAAAGACGAAGGAGACATAAATAAAATGTTACTGATGTCATAGAATCTTTTTTTAATAATTTTTTTTCAATTGTACGTAAACAATAGGTTCACTTCCCTTTTATGCCGACTGCAGATCTTTCAGACGACGGGTTGATCCTGGATTATCCTGTATCTGGATGAGTACATGGAATTATACACTCTGTCCGGCTCAGGATCGCTTTTGGGCGTGTAGATATTTGTCAAGGATCAGTATCCTTACTGCTAAAATAATGTATTATCCTTACACTTTTTTCCAGTCGGTAAAAGTGTCTATATACCTTAATCGGATATCTGCCACTTTCGCGGATTAGCGCAATTATAATAATTCTTACAGTAACTCTAGGAATTTTCTAACTAGTGTTTGTCGCGATTGGTACACTCATCGTCATGGACCACGCGGCGTTTGCACATTATCGATTACCAAGAGAGAATGATCCTATCCGTTTAACATAATTATCATCGACTGAATTCTCTTAAGCTGATTGGTTCTTTGGTAACCCCTTTTACGATTTTCTTACAGATAATAAATGTTGTTGTCCAAGAAAGCTTCCGAACAGGGCAATTCTTGTTCAAAAATCGTAATTATTTTACTGTATTTATTCCCATAAAATCGATTTACTTATTAAATGTATCAATTTACTTACTGATTTTAAAGTAACTATTGTCATCAGTAGGTAAGAATATATTTTTCTTTACAAAAAGACTTTTCATTTTCAGCTTTTCACTGCAAATATTCTGATATATGTCTAAAATCTAAAAATCATCTAAAAATGTCTCATATCACAAAAGCATTTAAATTATCGTGTTTTTTTATGAATATCTCGTAAAAAATGTTTGTCCCCTTGCACACGCGCACTACACATGGGCCTTATCCTCATTACACATCATATCACAGGACTTAAACTTGTTTTATAAGTTTTATAATCCAGTGGCAGCCACAGTATTTGATTTCTCTTTTCTTGGAGGAAGAATTGGGTGTCTTGTAGCAAACCGCTGTTACTTTCTGTACTCATGCTAGACACAAATGTACGGTATTAACTTGACTGCGATGTTAAGTACATTTCAGCGCAGTATCTCTCGATGAAGTGCATAACTGCATTCATTATCTCTTTCATTGTTGATGTGGGTGGGTGTAGACTTAATAGCTTACACATAACTAACTTTGCCTGATTCGGCCGGGAAGACAACTTTCTTGTCTTCGAGGTAGCTGATTTCTTTAACGTTTTAAATTTATGTATGGCTCTCTTATATTTACCTCTTGTATTTATACATGATAACTGCTTAACCTGGGAGATTTTCCCACTGCAGTTAATGCACTTCATCGGTTCGGCACAATGGTTATCGTCAAGAAGCATGTCTTGACTCGAACACTCCTGGATGCCGATGCTCAAAACACAAACACTGGAAACACACGTGGCCTGAGGCATAAAAGATCTCACGCTCACCAGATCTTATCGTTCTCTATCTTATAAATTCTACAACGATCTTATACAGAGCTCAAATTAATCTTCATACAATTAAAACGAAATATCAATTTGATCTAGATTTCGGCGTGTTTAGTTTTTCTTGACCTAAATTCGTCTGCATTAACGATAATTACAAAAGCAGAATATGAGCTTTCTAAAGATAATTTATAAAACACTATTTATTTTTCTTAGCTGTAGCTGTATATAATCAGTTGTAAGAAGAATTTATTAACAGTGACTACTTATTAATTATTGCCTATTACGTGTTAAAAAATTAAATAAGTATACAGTGTATTAGGTTATAAGAGTGATTAGAAAAAGTTCTACTCTGTAATATCCTAAATTGCTACTGATCAGAACAAAAGATTAACAAATTTTTAGTAAGAACAATAAGTAAAAAATAACCTTTCAAATAAAATGACAAATGTACCCCTGATATTACCCATTAAATCATACAAATTTCGAGTACAAGTTTATAGTCTACCAAACGACGACGCTCAAAAGACTTAGGTTTGCGCGTTTGCACGTATGTATGAAATGTGTATATATTAGAGAATGGCGTATTAGATGCTATGGATGCCTTAATTCTTATTATCTACAGCTTGAACAAGTCAGTATTTGCTTGGACAACGATTCAGGATTGTCTACAAATAAAATGGATTATTTTTACCTTATAGTATAATTATAGGTTCCAGCGCGTCTGAAACTAAAAAAGTCCTTTCACTGTTACAGTACTGTTAATTATACTGTTGAAAGTGACTAAAAAGTTTGAAAACCCATTGAAAACCCAAAACCATTTTCAGGTACACAACTTAAAAACCAGATTAAAAAATCATGGAATTAGATGAATTCGTGCAAACAATTAGTGAGTTTCTGATAAACAAAAGACGTTTTAGTATATTTTGGAGTGAAAATATTTGTCAGTCTTTATCAGTAGACTGGTCGAAACATCCCAACCTCTCGCCTTGTAAAAGTATATTATGGGTTTTACCGAAAGCAGCGTTTCCAGAAAAATTGTTGTCTATGTGAAAGAGATATTAAGTAACTGTACAAGTCATCCTTAATAAGGTGTATCCTACTTCTTGGTTAATTATTGTTTTGTGAAACTGATTATAGTCTGGCGATCACTATTCACAGTAGACCGCGATGTTGGGAAATATAATTTATGGCCAATCTGGGCTGAATTACAATGCTGTACATTTTTCTCTGTAGCTACAATGCATGAACTATCTCTGAGCTAATTAATTAATAATACAAATTATGACCACATTCAGAGATAAACTATCAACAAATCACAAGCAAATTAATTATAGCTAAAGGTTGGTTGTCAGTTTAACAGTTTAAATAGCAATAAATAAAGCCATGTCAGTATTCAAATTTCCCACACAGACCCTCAAAATATGCTAAAAAGTTATGTTAGAAATTGTGTACCAGTACACTTATCAGGCCAGTGCTGATATATACTTCAGAAACCTGGACAATGGCAAATATAGCGACAGACATCTAGGTTCCTGCCCTGTAAAAGACAGATTCTAAGAATAATACTTAGAGGAGTACAAGAAAATGGAATTTGGCGCAGGAGCTATAATTATGAACTATGCCATCTTTACAAAGAGCCAGACATTTTCAGGATAATCAAAATATACAAGCTAAGGTGGGTTAGACACAGAGAGAATGGAGGAAGGAGAGCCTACGAAACATACTTTCTACAAGAAACCAATGGTTATTATAACAAGGGAAAGACCCCGAAGTAGATTTAAAGACCAGATAGAGGAGGACCTCATAAAGCTCAACATAAAAAAACTGGAAAGCCACGGCACGCAATAGCAATAGGGAAGAATGGAATCGACTCTTGGAGCAGGCCAAGACCGAGTAAGGTTTGTAGAGGCTAATGATGATGATGGTTATATTCGAAATTATTTTCTTCTTCTTCTTCTTCTTCTTCTTCTTCTTCTTCTTCTTCTTCTTCTTCTTCTTCTTCTTCTTCTTCTTCTTCTTCTTCTTCTTCCTCCTCTTCCTCTTCCTCTTCCTCTTATTCTTCTTCTTCCTCTTATTCTTCTTTAACTTACTTGTTAGGACTCTGTCCTGTTCTAAAACAACGGTCCTACATGATGTCACTCTACCTCTTCCTTGGCCGACCAATGCTCCTCTTCGTATTTTTCATTAGGCATTTGTCATCCATTCTTGATATGTTTTCATTCCATATCCTTCTTTTTTCGCAGTCCAACAATTAATATATGAAATTATTTGCTAACTTAAATAATATTAACACGTTATTATTTTTAGCTAACTTCGTGAAACATAACGTAACAAAAAACTCTTATTAAATACATTCTGACATCAACGGTTTCTTGGAAAATCACGTTTCCTTCCTCTTTCCGCAATCCAAGAATTAATATCTGAAATTATTTGCTAACAGAAATAATAATACCATGTTAATATCGAGCTAGGTTAATGTATTTTGAAAGCACTTAGTGTATTTTTAGCAAACTTCGTGAAACATAATATAACTATAAACTCCTACTAAATATATTTTGGCATCAACGGTTTCTTGGAAAATTACGTTTTTGTTCTTACAGAGGGGCGATAAAATAAAAAAAAGTCACGTCTACTTAAAAGTTAATATAAATGTATGTCGCTGGGTTATAAAAAACACGCTGGGTAGGAGAGAAAATGCAGAGCTAACACGAGTCAGATTTCGAGAAGACAATGTGCACACAACGCTTTTAAAATATGTTGACCAGTAAAAAAGACAGTCAAAGTTACTTGTGTTTTATTTAAAACCTACAATAAAACACAGGAAAATATGTTGTTTACTAGCTGAAACGATAAATGAATGAGGCGTGATTATGTATACTGGTGTTCAGAAAAATGTCACACAGAGTTGTATGTGCGCGTATGTTCGTGTCTAAAAATACTTTTATTAGAATGTCCCATTTATTCAGGATACAAAAACGTATAAGTGTACTTGGAAACAGTTTTAAAAACACACAATTGTGAACAATAAACACCAAAGAACGAGCAAACTTCTCTCCAACGAAAATGTAACAAAATGTAATGTAACTTTTCCTCCATAAAGTAAAAATTAGGCTTTTATATTTGGTTCAAGTCTTTTTATGATTATGACTATCTTTTTTTCCCCAACGAAGACGTAAACGTTTTCTTATTACCGTTACAGCACACAGGAATGCCTATGTTGTTTCATTATTGTATGTTGTACAATAAGTGTTACATTACGCAACAGGACAGACATTTTCTTTTCACTTCTGTAACCAAACATCGTTGAATAAAGACTTCATATTTATATTTTCCCCACATAACTGCATCTATACTGTTATGTGTCTGTAGATTTATCAGTCACGTGATAGATTTGGTTCGCGCCAATTTAAATTTGGTAGATATGTTGGTTACGGGTTAAGACACGTATATTTGCATAGAGGCGCCATTGTAGATAATAGTGAAATTCGGCGATGGAAAGCATGACAGTGACACTCCCGACTGCATTAATTTTATCACGACAAACACACTGGTGCCAGGTCACAACCTTTCGTCTCTGATCTTCTGTGGCGTACTTGTAGGAATAATGGTACAGCTGCTATTCTAATTAAAAAGCTCCAATTACCAAAATCCATAAGTTTTTGGTCGATGTATTATCAATTTCGACAGCATGTAACTTTTGTTGAACATATGTTATCTTCATTCGACAACCTCTTTTTTGGTATTTCTGTTTGTGACGCACTTTTCTAATAGTTCACTGAGTTGTATCACTGATAACAGATAACTTTCAGAAAATAATTTTCTGTCTATAAGGTTGCATCTTTTACTTTGATTTCTAAAAAATCAAAATCAAATGACTCTTGTCCATCGTCGTTCCAAACTAACATGTTTTCATTTACGTATAACCAAAGGTAAACTTGGTTTGACCCTGGTTAATTTTTTTGCAAGACTCCAAGAAAGAAAACATTTTGCAGCACTCCTTCAAGCGCTGCTTTAATAATCAGTCTGTCCATTCTGCCTGACAACATTTTCTTTAACATATTCTACAAAGGCCTTTGATTGTACCCTTCCTCTACAACAACAACTTCTTCCACCCAACCTTTCGTTACCAAGTCTGTTCTCTCTGATGTTACATTCTACTACATTAAGACAAAATTATTTGGGAACTTCCCATTAACAGAGAAACTGCTACTCCTTAGACTACGACCCTCCCCACTCAAGCCTTATCAACCACTTCCGCTCTAACCAACAATAAGCAGCAGCTGATACTTGCAACTATTCGACTTCTGTCTCAGAATCCGCCACCGAAGGGCTCTGCGTCGTTACAAGTTACAAAATTTAGATAACTTTTTATTTCCTTTGTGTGTGTGTGTGTGTGTGTGTGTGTGTGTGTGTGTGTGTGTGTGTGTGTGTGTGTGTGTGTGTGTGTGTGTGTGTGTGGGTGTGTGTGTGGGTGTGTGTGTGTGTGTGTATGTGTGTGTGTGTGTGTGTGTGTGTGTGTGTGTGTGTGTGTGTGTGTGTGTGTGTGTGTGTGTGTGTGTGTGTGTGTGTGTGTGTGTGTGTGTGTGGTGTGTGTGTGTGTGTGTGTGTGTGTGTGTGTGTGTGTGTGTGTGTGTGTGTGTGTGTGTGTGTGTGTGTGTGTGTGTGTGTGTGTGTGTGTGTGTGACAGGATTTATATTGCCACAGGTATTATTTCATTAGTTAATAATGACATTGCCTAGACCTAAGTGTACTTACGTTAATGGCAGTACATAGACAATACTCTCTGACTAGATGGAAATTTAATTAATAATGCCTCCTACACTACTCAGTCTATCATACAGGGTGAATTATATCTTCACATTTGAAACTGTTGCTATATAGGCTTACATCTGCACAAATATAGTGACATTGCATTTCTAAGGAAGCAGAACTTCACACGAATAAATTCATAAAGAATTTATACGAATTGTTTCATTTCATGTTGAGTTCTGAGTTAGTGAATCTGCATCTGCAAACCTAATTCATTAAAATTTAAGGATATTAAAAAGTTGCCTTAAATAATCTATACAACTAAATTGTATGTCACAGGATTCTCTTTACCGTACACTGTTATCATTTTATGTCGGCAACAGGCAAACAAAGTAAATGTAACTGTTACGAATAAACGAAAGGACAATGCACTAAGAACATATTAAGTTTGTACTTCATGTTAAATTTAAATTATTCTCAGTAAGTATTTTTGTTTTAACAGTTTTTTATAACTATGACTATCTTTCTTAATAAAGGATCGTACGGATATAAAGGAGTGGCTTCATTTGCTTTTTCACATTTTCTCCTGCACTTTATTGCTAGCTCGTCATATTTTATGTAATGTCGCTATTAAAAATTTCCTTCCACATTTATAGCAGTGAAGAATGTTGTCAAACGAAGTCATTTCACACTTATCACAATTCTAATCACTGTCATCATTACCCTTATCTTGATAGTCAGAATACTATCGTTATCTCACCACCATCGTTATTAGTATTATAATTGTCGTTATAACTTGTTTAAATATTGTTTATACATAATCGTTAATATATATTAATTGTTATTAAAGTAATCATTATATACGACTGACCAACGTTGTTTACAATTCAAAAATGTAATAGGTAACACTTACAAACGTGCATTCTGTTTCATAATATTTTGTAAACACGTATCGTTGTACCCTTTTTAAAGCTTATTGTGTTCGGTAAGAGGATCAGCAAACTAACCGTTCATATAAAGGCTGAAAGCACTAAGGGTCTCTATCGCACAAAGCAGTGTAGGCCAGTAGCCACGTGCGGATTAAGTACAAGCGTAACATACAATTTCAGGTGGCTTATCTTTCACGTGTACTATATGAATACACTGCTGGATTGTCACGATAATTCAAAGTTTCTTGCTGTTCTATCACACTTTTCAGAAGAACAATTTTTACATACACACACATTCTGCTACGTCACACGTACGCGCACAAGTGTGTGTGTGTGCGTGTGTGTTGACAGTATCTTTAATTCATTTACGTATCAAACTGGGTCGTAGGATTTGAGATTATTTGAGTTACGTTCAAAAAGACTAATGTTTCAGAGAGGAGTGAGCATCGTGAAATGGAACAATTACAAATACTGAGAAAAAGAATTAAATTACTTTTCTCCTTAAGCAATCGCTTTCCTTTCTTGGCGCTTTCTGTCTTTCATGACACTGCAGTGTCAGCCTTTCATCTAGCATAATTTAACTCCCAGCTATTTTTATTATAACGTCTCTCTCTAATACTAGGGTTTTGTGCTGTCACTGTTTCTAATACGAGGTCCTGTTATTGAATTTTTATGACACGCTACAGTTTTTTTATTGAATGTTAAATATGTTCATAATAAACCAAGTATGGTAAGAACAATTACATTAAACTTTACAGAGAGGACATTTATACTATGAGTAAGACATTGAGCGAACTGTTACTTAAAATCTTAATAGATATCGCCAAATAAAGTATTGAAAAATAAGTTATGAAACTAAAGTGCTACGGAAATGAAGTTACCTGTATTATCAGTAAAGCGTCTTATACTGCGGTCTTCATATCTATGATTCGGTAATGTATAATGCAGCCTAAATAAAACGATAAATAAACTCACAAGCCTTATGTCTGTAAACTGTACATCGATTATCTACTGTTTGATATTTACATTTATACGATTATAGCTTCAACTAGAATAAAGCAATATTTAAAAATCATTCCTCACACGGTGCAATAACTGGGCGCCTTATCAGAAGTCGGCACGTCTGCTTTGCCCCTACCTACCGCCAAACACTTTGTAAGCGTACGCAGTCAGTCAGAGAACGTGCTCAGGAATCTGCGTCGTGCCCAACAAAGCGTAAAAATACGCTAACTCAGCCTGAATAAATTTTCACTATCTGCCTTTCTACACATTTCTTGTAGACCATATCAACTACGTACATGCAAACAAAATATTTACACAATTTTTTTTAACACTTAACTTATTATTTGTTTTATACGTCTGTATGTGTATATTTTAGAATGTGTATCATTAGAGTATGCGTTAGTTATAGGCCTAAATAATACAAAGATGCACAGGAAGGTTTATCTAGTGACTATTGAAACAACACGGATAATTCTGTTCTCTAACCAGACTGTTTCAATGTGGACACAGGCTGTTTAAGAATATCGAAAGCCCGGCTGACACCTCATATACCTCCACGTAGTTAGTATTCACATGATTCGATCGCGATTCGCCGAAGAATGAAGCACGATTCTGTAGGGATCTCCACAAACCACAGTCTTACGTATGTTACCTAACATTTCGTACATCTGAATTCTACGTATGTATATGTTTACATGTTTTGAATATGTCAATGCGAAAACAAGTCTGAAATGAGCAAATAACTATTGTATTTTGAAGAGAAATTACTATTGAATTATTGAATATTGACTACGAAGTATTCAACACCTCCGAGGGAGACTGTAACTAAAAACAGCGTGTTCCCTTGTATTGGATTGGATAGGCAAGATTAAGTTAGTTCATAAAATCTCTATCTACTTTATTTCCTACCTACCGCACAGTGATTTCAAATCCCAAAAGCTGACAAAAAAATAAAATCGGCTCTCAGTGTATACGAAATATACTATATGGGGGTTTTTAAGGGCATAATTGTGAATCTCAGATCAAAATGATAAAAAACAAAATAGCAGAACCAGTATGGCGGACACAATTCTTAAACAGATGGTGATTTAGCAGTTATTCGAGTAGTTTAAGGTCATTATTTAAGAATTTAAATAAAAAAGAAAAATACATAATAAGCATAGGCAGTGATTATAGATTTAGGATATCTTAGAATTCATTATTTCATTATAGAAAATTAAAAAGATATGAAACCAGTACTTTAGATACTTATTAGATACATCTAAGTAGGAACTTAATGTGATGTTTATATTACTATTATTTTTAGATAATAATGTCAATATATATTTAAGATAATATGTAACAGTACATATGTTAAAAATTCTTTGATATTTCATATTTGTAATAATTTTTATGTGTTAAGCATTAATAATAGTAATACTAATTGCCACAAAAATTCATTTTTAACCAAATTTAATTTAATGTTTGTACTTTTCATCATAAAATCTCTAAAAAGCACTAGAAGGGCAGTTATAAGAAGCTGGTTTTTATATATTTTATTAAATAAAACTGTAATTTATAATGTACAGCAAGTTTTTTAACAGAACGTTACTCTGCAGAATGTTGATCTTGTAATTGTTTCTTGTTTGCATAAAATGTTCCGTAATGTTTCACAAATTATATTTTTAACACGCTAATTTGTGTATAATTACTATGATATTTTAAATAAACGCTTTTTTTTCTATTTACTTGTATTAAAGATCTTTTTACAAAATTGAATAGTAAAACGTGAGACTTTTTTTTGTATCGGCCATCTAAGGACCACGTGCCATTTTCAATTCTTTATTCTTTGTTCTTTTCCTTTTCTCCACTATTCTTTCATCTCACAAATTATATTTTTAATACGCTAATTTGTGTATAATTACTATGATACTTTAAATAAACGCTTTTTTCTATTTACTTGTATTAAAGATCTGTTTTACAAAATTGAATAGTAAAACGTGAGACTTTTTTTTGTATCGGCCATCTAAGGACCACGTGCCATTTTCAATTCTTTATTCTTTGTTCTTTTCCTTTTCTCCACTACTCTTTCATCTGTTGACTGTGACTCTTCTTCCTGTCTTCAGTCCACTTTGAACCTGCGTTTTTCTTTCTCCTATCCTGGACGCCTTCCCCTTGTAACATTTTTGCCCGAAAAACTTCTCTTTCAATTGCTTCTTCTCCGTTTATATTACTTTTTTCTAAATCCTTTTAGACTTCTTTAATCCTACTTAATGTTGACTTATTCTCCCACAGATATTTGAAGATCTGCTTTGTTAACCTATTTTCGTCCATTCTATATAGCCTACATGTTCAAAAAATAATAGTCTTCTTTTTTTCATTGTTTATGTTATATTTTCTACACTCTGATATATTTCATCATTACTTCTTAATTTCCAAACTTCTGAAGTTTTTTGTGGGCCTAATATTTTCCAAAGAATTCGAGACTTTTTATTTATATATATTTCCATTTCATACGCACCAGATAACACTCGTTCAAACAACACTTTTGTACTGGCTGTATAGAAGCCAGTAAAACACACTGTCTCTTTCGGACTTCAGTTGTGACAATTCTACCAGACCCAATTGTCTAAATGTTGTTGTATTGTATTGTTGAAATTATTGTATAAATTGTTGAAATTTCATTTTTGATTTTTGTGACAAGTTTTTGTGACTTGGACCCGATCTAACCGGCGACGGACCGGTGAGGACATCCACCACTGGATAAAAGTAAAACCGTCAGTAAAGTAAATTAACTATGTGTATATTAGCCCTAAATCTGACCGGTGTAACTGAACTTTTCGTCATTAACACAATTCACATCTGCTTCTGTTAGAACTATTAATAATCTAACTAATATTATTTACATTGTAATGGAGGTGTTTAATGAAACTTACAAAAAACGGTGTGTGTTAATATCATAGTCAGTGCCCTTTAGTTTACACTGCGCAATGTGATACTGATGCGCAGAAAGATTTTATATTTAAAACATAGACCACATTTCACCGATAATTTAAATAGCACATTAATTTTTTTTTTTTGCTAAAAATATTAATCTTACACAGGGTCTTTTAAAATCTTCTCTTTTTAATTTTGCGCTGAGTATTTCAACAATCATATTGTTCAATGTATTTCTCATAACCTGTAATAGTAATGTACCTATGTAGTATAAAGTAAACACATATTTGGAGCTAACAAAATATAAGGTACTCATGTTGTATTTTGTAAGAAGATTAGTTACAAATCCATATAACAACATATTTTTCCTCTTGAGTATCAAAGAAGATGACGGTAGGAGTACTCATGTATTTGTATGTACGTTGAATCGTAATTTGGTTTACCACAAAATAGTCATTGGACCTCAACTGTAATATTCTATAAACATTCTAATTTCCGTTATTATTTTTTTCTAAATAACAATAAACTTTAAAACGTATTTTAGGACATTTAAAAATTTAAAGAGCTGTATTTGATTTTTTTGTACTGAAAGTTGATTCGTTGAAGTTTGCATCACGTTATCTGTTACATATTTTTGATTTTTACAATATTTTATATTTTTATAAACCTCGTACATATTAGTATGTGTATCTTCAATTATAAAACTTTAAACGCTACAGTAATATGAACATAGAACCTGAAGTCTTAAATGATCAAACAATCCAGGAAGGGAAAATAATTAATATTATTTCACGAACCTGTCAAAGCTACTGTTTGTAGAAGCTGGTATGATTTGTATATGCCCTACCATTAGTTTCTATTTTCATAATTTTCTTCATAAGTATTCAAACCAATAAACATAAATTAATTTTTCAGTAGATTTTTTGTAAACATACTCTTATTAACTCTAGTTAAATCATCCGATTTATTAACTCCAGTTATAAACAACAAAATTTTCTAGAAAAATTCTCTAACTGTACTCCTTCTTTGTGTGTGTGAAGACAATGTAAGCAGCGAAATACCCACAAAAAGATATACCGAGTCATAAATATTTACGTTAATGGATCTGTTCAAATATTTAAGGAAGAAACAACATGCATTAAGAAAACAAGGTAGAATATAATTTTAAGAAAATAAGTATTAGAATAAAGATGAAAAGGAAATAGTCTGACTTCTTGTGGGTTAAACAACCATACACAGTTGGCTCGAGGGGACGGCAGTGTACCGATCGCATCAGTATTACATAAATTGATAGTCCCTATCGTTTCCGGAATCACCGCTGCCTACTTTTGAGACCAGTAAGGCGTAATGCGCTTTTGAGCCCGTAATCCGCTTTTGCAAGACATAAATAAAAACACCATATGAAAGGTATCTGTTTTCTGTTTGTTAAGAGAAAGCTGAGGTAGTTAATGTAGGCAGCTCCTTTGTGTGTGTGTGTGTGTGTGTGTGTGTGTGTGTGTGTGTGTGTGTGTGTGTGTGTGTGTGTGTGTGTGTGTGTGTGTGTGTGTGTGTGTGTGTGTGTGTGTGTGTGTGTGTGTGTGTGTGTGTGTGTGTGTGTGTGTGTGTGTGTGTGTGTGTGTGTGTGTGTGTGTGTGTGTGTGTGTGTGTGTGTGTGTGTGTGTGTGTGTGTGTGTGTGTGTGTGTGTGTGTGTGTGTGTGTGTGTGTGTGTCTTTTGTAAGTAAGTGGTTGAGTTTCTTGCAGGTTTCCTCTGTAATATCTTTAAATAAATACAGTGCAAGTAGGTAAAGCGAAACATTCAATTACGCACAATTCAAACAAACCTCTGAAGATACAGAATAACTTCTGTGAAACATGCGTCAGGTGAAAATAAACCTACTTGCACTGTATTTATTTGAAGATATTACATATTGTTACGACGCTCTTCTGATCGTCGTATGGTACAATGGAAAACAAAAAACAAGACACCAATTAAGTCACTAATCGCCAGCTTTAATTATCACGGTTAAACAGTTTGTAATTAACAAGATAGTCTCTTACAACAAATCAAATAAAAATTGTTCACACGCAATAATAATGTCAACGAGTATAAAACACAATTGGATTACCATTGTCCCGCACAATATAAAATACATAATACTTCGTCACAATACTACGAACCGCATTGGAATATACCGCCACGAAAACTGAAACTGAGCGTCGCTGAGTACTTGTATTTATACCCCGCCGAAAATCCAGAAACATCCATACTACGCATCAACGCTACACTAGAACGTAATTGATTGCGGCTTTGACACAGTGCGCGCGGCTGGCGAAGTCTAGAAAAGTCTCGCTAACGCATGTTGAGATCACGTACTCACACACACATTACAGCCGGATTCCACTGGAACATCCGAGAAACACGTAGAATGTTTTGTAATGGTGTAACACTTTTTCCGCATTACGTAACAATATGTATACACAATACAGTGGGTATGTAATTTATATGATCGTGTAGCGAAACGAGTTCTCAGTTTTACCTCCACTGTTTGGCACTGGTCTATCTGTCTATGTATGTGTTAGGGGTATTTCTAACGACAACTTTAGAACGCATTAACCGACTGTCCTAAAACTTGGCATACGTGTCCATACGTTTACCCTACAGACCCCTATTGTTTTATAAATTGATTCCTACCAAAAAAAAAGCGCAGAAAGCAAAAATGTAGGGAAAAATGTTTAAGCCAATGTGGGGTACCAAATTAAAGGAAATTTTAACCTCAATTTAATATAGTTTGGTTTTTGAAAATTTCAAAAGTTTTGGACGCTTAGGTCCAAAAACGTTGGTAAAAATTTTAATAGAAAGTAAAATTGCAAAAATGTAAGTGGGTATGAAATTAAAGATAATTAAAAGAAACTAATCTAAATGTAGTGTTAAGTTTTGGGAATTTCAAAACTTTGGGACCCCAAGCCTAAAACAGAGATCAAAATTTTGAAGACAATTGTAAAAATCTATGAGAGTGTCAGACTAAAAGTAACTCTAACCCAAATCTGAATGTTTTGAAATGTTTATGTTACCTGCATGTTTATGTACTCTACAATCCTGATATTACTAAAGAAATAGTAGAATAATCGGTATTTTTGTATTTTTTTTAATGTTTGTGAAAGTATGTAACATACCGAAATTACATATCGAAATTTATGTAATAATAAATGTAATTTGTTCAAAATGTTAAGCGAGGTTAGCAGCATAAAGTCGTCCTCAGAGAATAAAGTCGATTCACTCAGTATCAGTTCTGACTGTCCACGATGAATGTCGCTAATTTTATTTTGGAGTCATCGATGGACGGTTATCCAACAAACAGTGATCTATTAGTAGACGAGCTACTAAACAGACAGATTAGTTTAGTTACAGTAATTAACAAATTAATAAATAGGCATTCCCGACGCATGGCAATAAAACACACCGGCAGTATTACGCAATGCTCGCGTACCTTCCCTGAAGCTCCTTCCAGATTATTGCCGATTATTCTATCAGCATCAAGGTCATTTTTTCCACATGCTAAGCCATACAGCCGAGTTATAAGTATAGGATTCTGAAGCGGAATTAATCTGGATTTGAGATTTGTTGTGCGTTATAAGAGTTTGTGAATTACTGTGAGTGTGTGTGTGGGGGGGTCTGGAATCGGTGACTTGTATTATTTAGTACAACACTATTGTGTGTTACATTAGTGTGTGTGGTCAATCCTACAATTTTTTTAACAATTGTCACTGGTTTTTATTGTTGTCGCTGAAACGTTCTAAATTCCCAACTACTGTTTACTGTTTACTGTTTACTGTTTACTGTGCCCAATTATTCTGCTTCCACTGTTCAAACAGTATGATCTGTGAACCCGCCTTAACAAGTGCTTACAAAGTTTTGAAGGCGGCTCAAAATTAACAAGGGTCGTTCATAGATAATAATTACTAAAGACACCGAGTTTGTAGATTTCCTCATGATTTGTTCCCCACATACACTTTTAAAATAAAAAAAAAAAATTACTTCCAATTTTCATCTGCAGTTCTCCTTAAATGTTCAAACATTTTCAAAATGTATGTATTTGGCTCCCAGTCCCCACGACTGTATAATTTTGACAAAATTTTTGATCCACTGTGGCCTTTGTGTACCAAGTTTTTAAATTTTCAAAACAGAAATCTGTATCAAATTTTAATAAAGTAAAATCTGTAAGTTCTCTTTAATTCGATACTTAACATGAACTTTTGCAATTTTTTTAAAACTTTAATACTTTACAATTTTGCCTCTTGTATCTATTGGGGGGGATCAACTTCAAAAACAATAGAATTCAGTGGAGCAAACGTAAGGATACAAATGGTAAGTTTTACGGAACCGATTGATCTGGCTCTCAAAATTTATCGCGAGGTAAATGGACAGATATACAAATGCCAAATTATCAAGTTAAAATTGTAATATTAATTCACTCGTTCAACCTATGAGGAGTATCGTAATTAAAATTACACAAAAGCAGTGTACTCAAATGTCTAAGCACTAAATGGTAAAAAATTCTTTAGTTTGTATCTGTAAAAATAGTTGTTTTGCATATTCATGTTATAAACCACTTTATTTAAAAGTTACTTATGTAAATTTTGTGTGTGTAATTAATATATTTCTAAGATTTTATTCTATTTTTACTGCCAGAAATAACAGGATTATTTTATCAAATTGGCAGGTTTATGACATTTGACTCTTTTTCGCTCTCATTAGATCTTTCGTTTGGACATCTATAATATAGTTCACGTTACACTGGACAGACAAATTCATAAACATTCGTTCTTTGATACATTTTAAGATGATTACAAGTCGTATTTGATGAAATTGATTGACTGTTTCTATATTATGTTAAAAGTCTAGAAAGTCTCCCAACAAGATTTCAAAACTTTACATAAATGTTACAGTACAATTAAAGTAACAACTAACCATGTTAGTTTGGTTACGTTTGCAATAGGTATATTGCAACTATAATAACTCATTTTAGCTTTATTCAGAGAGTTGTGTCAGTGAGATGTGCATAATTAGTTTAGCAAAGGCGCGCGCTTTTATCGAGATACGTTATAAATAGATAATTCGTGATAATAATGAATGAGCTTAAGGTGTTGTGGAAACGGATAAGTGTGAGGGAGTACTGTGGTTGGACGTCGGCGTCGAATTGAAGGACAGTAATAGGGTGGAAACCGTGGTTGTTTCCATTCGCTTGCAAAATGGTTAACTACCCCTCACTGCCTTCAGCCACCGAATATCGGATTTCTCCTATCTTCCTTATTTCCCAACTTTTCATTGTTTCTACTCCATTCCAATTTTTAATGGCGTTTTCTCCTCCTGTCACTCTCTCAATTATCTACATTTATTGTTCGTTACTGCTATTGTCATAACAGTATGATATAATATTACATCTGCTGGGCCACGTTGACGTTACGTGAGGACTAAGCTGCCATTTTGATTTATATTTCGTGTAAAAATACATATTTTGTGCGTATTTTCTAATCATGTTTAGTAAACAATGCAATCCGGTTTAACAATATTTATTTCAGTAATAAAGTTAACCTAACATAATGGATATTGGTAACCAACTTGTACGGGTTTACGTATATTTTTTTATTAGCCAAGACATCTCGGTGTTGAGTAAAGGTATACTAACGCCATGGGAGTTTTTAAATTTGCACCACCGGGTTTACTAGTATGTGTGTGGGTATACTAGCCACAGTGAAAATTTTTAAAAAGTTTACCTTGTTAGTTTCATTTTACAATAGAGTACATTAAACAAATAAATTTGGAATTGTTTTAATCGAATAAAGTTTATGAATATATTTGGATTTTTGCTATCGCCAAGTATTTGCTGGCTTAACAATTTGACACCTTATTCTAAAACGTATGGCAGAGACTACAAGGCTACAGCTAACGCTGCCCAATCAAAACATGCACCGAATGATAAAATTCTAACATTCCATGTACAGGATAAAAGCTCCGTGGTGTGGCAAGTTGCAAGCCAGTTGATTCTGAGTTCCAAACTGTGTTTACAACGACCAGTTTGTACGTCGTTTTGCAATATGCTTGTTGTTGATTGGGAACGAATTTGAAGCAAAGAGATTGTTATCAAGGTTATCTGGCAGCATTGATTTATACTAAATGGATAGCGTGCTGCATTCACTGTATTCGGTCCGACCGCTGCACCAGTGGGAGGCAAGAACACTGCGTATGCTATATACTGTACCTCTACAAAGTCTGACTTTTCTGCTTTGTTATAGCTTTTGTTTCTTTAGCGGAGCATATTTTGCGTTAAATAGTATAGCTATATCATTTTAACAATTAATGACTCCAAAGTGGGAGGTTTTTAATAAGTTCTTTTCCAAAATAAACACATTTGTTTCACTGTGAGACTTCAGTATTCTGACACATTATTTCAGTTTATCGGTAAGTTCTGTTGCGTTCTTATTTGTGAACATTTAATGTTGAAGCCAGACGAATAAAGATAAATAAAGATAAGAATAAGGGAAACAAAGAATAAAAGACGTGAGCCGTAAACTTTAAAATGTTTATTGCGTAAAAGAAGCTGGCGTATACGCTCGACCTTTAATTGGTCGTTAAAGTGTTCAATTAACAATGCTAATTTACATTAAATTTTTTATTTTATTTTATTAGCTACGTATTAATTGTATAAAAATTGTTTACATTAAACATTACTAAATAATACAAATTTATTTAACTTTTCTCAGACACGAAGCTTAGAGAAGGTAGCTGCAGCTGTTCTTTCCTTAGCAATATCATATCACAAGATTTTATAAAATAATGTCCCTATTAATTTGATAAGTTTTAGTTTATGACTGTCTTCAGAAAAATCATTGTTTGAAATATGTTTTCTAAACACTGTGCCGTCAAAGTGTTTGGAAGCTGATGTAATCATTTTTTTGGTATTAAGTTTACTGTCAAATATAATCAATATACTTTACATATATTTTAGAATTTTTAAAACATCTTATGACACTCTATTTAATTTTCCGCTTCACACAAAGTAAGTAAAATGAGTTTAAATGCTCAAGTTAGTGTCATCTGTTATCGGTTAAGCAAAAGTAAAAACAAATGTTATAATAATAAAATCTTCATAAGCACAAATTTTCAGTAGAACTGTCCCAAATGTAATAATCCTAAGGTGTCAAAACAAGTGAATTTCTCACTAAATGACTCGTTTTGTACACAAGTTAACTTAGCCCCAAACGCTTTATTCTCCCGATGGTGGGGGAACAATACGTACGTACGTGCTTTGAAACGTTTTCTGCCGTTCACTTTGCCTGTCAACACGCGATCCATATATTGTACATCGATGGTTGGCAGTGAGCATCAATTTCTAATGGCCAGGTTACAACCGACAGTGTGCTGCGCTGAAGACTAGATTTGAAAAAACGTACACTTTGTTGACTTAGGCTATGTGCACTCTGTACGTAAAATATCGGTATGGAGAACCATAAATGACTTCCATGTTCTAAGGTTTATATTTAAAATCATTTTCGAAATGAAATATTTCCTTAGAAGTTACTTCTTTCTACTTACTGCTTCAGCCTTAACCACAGTACTGTGGTCACTAACGTATACCACCTCACGTTATCGCACTCGATTTTCACTGATGATGGAAGTCGATGGCACTGCCGAAACGTCTGGTTTTGCAGAAAACTGTGGTCTACGGCCAAACAGGACGGGAAGGAATTTTAACAACAAACTACTTCTTTCTTGCCGATAACGTAGTACATATATACAAAATACATATACATATATACCTCCCCCTTCAACTATAACTTTCATTTATAGAAAATTAACCCCACCCCGTTCAACTAGCCCCTTCATTTATAGATATTTCATCTACGTTTCTACAGTGGATTATTAAGATCTTCTTATCAGGATACTTTATTTATCAAAATTAAGTACTTTACTCTTGTTACAACAAAAAATGTTTCAGGTAAACTACCCTTTCCCCCTAACCGATCTTCACCAAAATCAAGAGGCCTTGAGTCCTCTACAACTCAGACACATATGTAAAAAATTATTTGATTCTGTTTTTGAATTTACGGCAGTTATCGTTCGTCATGAAAAAATTTCTCTTGTTACAACATAAAATGTTGCAGCTAAACTACCCCTTTCCCTTAACCGATCTTCACCAAAACCAACAGGCCTTGAGTTCTCTACAAAGTAGGGAAGTATGCAAAACATTATTTGATTATGTTTGAATTTACGGCAGTTATCGTTCGTCATAGAAAAAATTACCGTTGTTATCACATAAAATGTTGCTGGTAAACTACACCTTTCTCTTAACTGATCTACACCAAAATCAATAGATCTTGAGTTCTCTACAATTCAGGGATGTATCCAAAACATTATTTGATTCTGTTTTAATGTGCGGCAGTTACCGTTCGTCATAGAAATAATTACTCTTTTTAAAACATTAAAAGTGGCTGGTAAACTACCCCTTTTCCTTAACCGATCTTCACCAAAATCAATAGGCCTTGAGTCCTCTACAACTCAGGCACATACGGAAAACATTATTTTATTCTGTTTGAATGTGCGGCAGTTATCGTTCGTCATAGGAAAAATTACCGTTGTTAAAACATAAAATTTTGCAGGTAAACTACCCCTTTCCCTTAACCGAACTTCACCAAATCCAGCCGACATTCAGCTTTCTATAGCTCAGCAAGGCATGCGAAACATTATTTGATTCTGATTGAATTTACGGCAGTTATCGTTCGTCATAGAAAAAATTACCCATGTTAAAACATAAAACGTTGCAGGTAAACTACCCCTTTCCCTAAACCGATCTTCAATAAAAACAAAAAGTTTTGGGAACTCTACAATTCAGGGCTGTATGCAAAACATTATTTGATTCTGTTTGAATTTGCGGCTGTTATCGTTTGCCATAGAAAATACCCCTGTTAAAACAAAAAACGTTGCAGGTAAACTACCCCTTTCCCTAAACCTACCTTCACCAAAAATAAAACGTCTTAAGAACTCTACTATTCAGAGTTGAATGCAAAAAATTATTTTATTCTGTTTGAATTTGGGGCTGTTATCGTTTGCCATAGAAAATACCCTTGTTAAAACAAAAAACGTTGCTGGTAAACTATCCCTTTCCCTTAACCGATCTTCACCAAAACAATAGATCTTGAGAACTCTACACTTCAGGGCTGTATGCCAAAAATTATTTGATTCTGTTTGAATTTGCGGCTGTTATCGTTTGCCATAGAAAATACCCTTGTTAAAACATAAAACGTTGCAGGTAAACTACCCCTTTTCCTTAACCGATCTTCACCAAAACAATAGGTCTTGAGAACTTTATAATTCAGGGCTGTATGCAAAACATTATTTGTTTCTGTCTGAATTTGCGGCTGTTATCGTTTGCCATAGAAAAAATTACCCTTGATTAAAAAAAAACGTTGCTGGTAAACTACCCCTTTCCCTTAACCGATCTTCACCAAAAAACAATAGGTCTTGAGTACTCTACAAATCAGGACTGTATGCAAAAATTATTTGATTCTGTTTGAATTTGGGGCATTATCGTTTGCCATAGAAAAAAATCTATAGACACACAGACACACACACAGACACTTTTCGAAAACTGACTGTTTTTCATGTTTTGAGGGTAGTACAATCAGAATCTGCAATAATCTCGAACACAATTTTTTTTGCCATCACCATACTTCCATTTCCTTATGGAACATGGAAGTAAAACGACAGCTTTCTGGGGTGTTGCAGTTGATTAGAACCCGCTTTCTGTGACCGCCTATCAACGTTGCCCGTTGTTTTTTGTATGCTGCAATAACATTGACGATGTTTGCCGTACAAAAGTCAAATATATAGGCCTAACATCAAAAACAATCATTTCTCATTTTAGGCTGTGTGATGTCAGTTTCATGTGAAATATACAGTATATGCACGGTTTAATGTAGGTAAGAGAAATCGGGGAGATACAAGAGACGAACAGAAGGTACAAGTAGAAAGATTCGAACAAATAAAATCCGATAAATTGATCCGTCAACACTCTAAATACAGAAAAATAACGTGAAGAAGACGAAAAAGATAGAAGAGATAAAAAGGATGAGGAGAAGAAAGAAGATTAAGAAAGAGAAATAGAGCAGATATATACTGTATTTAATTTTAAGGATTTGTGTGTATCACACATAAAGTCGTGTCTGAAGTCTGAAGCAACAGAATAATACGTGCGTTCAGAGTATAGTTATAATCGTGAAAGATATTATGCAACATGTGCAACATTTCCTTTACTGCAGTTTACACCATTGGTTACTGCATTATCACTGTGCTCATTGGATTATCTCGTCCAGTCGCAGTGCGTTTTTCACACTTTATGAATTAAAGTTACCTTAGCTTTTGAGAAAAAACAAGTTTTCTTTTTATAGTTGTTTGTCTTTTGCTCTCTCCCCTCACTCTTTGTTACCCGAACTCTCTTTGTCTAAATTAGCAAGTATTTAGTTTTGCTGATATTTACATTGAGTCCCATGCTAGCGGATATTTGATTGAGCTCTTTGTATACCTCAGCTAGCCGTTGTCTAGCTACCACGGACGTCTTCTAATTCATTTAGCAAAGACGTCTTCTATTAGCTAGACGGGGTGTAAATGTAAAGTCAGGGTGATAATGAATAAAGCGTGTTGCTACAAGGAGGGCGAATGTGAGGGAGTATTGTGGTTGAACGTCTGGTTGAGGGGTAGTAACACAGTAGAAACTTGGTTTGTTTCCATTCACTCGCAGACAGTTTAAAAATCTCTCTCTGTCCTCAAAATACAAAGAATCCTATCTTGATCATTGTGTAGGCGCATGCTCTTAGGATAACAACCCCCCCCCCATTTTACCATTGTTTTTTGCTTCAAGTTGGTCGTCTCCATTCAGTATCTCTTTCTTTAACCACTCATCTTGTTTCGTGTGTTACTCGTTTTTCCTTTAACAATATGAAATATTATTTACACCGTTCTTAAGAAATACATAAGTTTTGAGTTTCGCAGACCTAACAATTAACTAGTATCATACTGTGTTGATGAATACAAGTTATTTTTTATAATTTTTATTTAATGATAATTAGAAAACGTTTTAAGCTGATTGAAAATAGTAACTAAATTTTACGATATTTCATATACTTATTTTTATACAGTATTATTTATAAATGTGTATATTTCACGCGGACAAACACATTTCTGTCAATAATAAAAATGACATATATTATTTAAATAATTCATATGAAATTACTTCATTGGTTTAGGAAACACAGAGTTTCCCTTCACTTATTTGTCTGTATATTTTTGTACAGACCTATATGAAAGAAAAATATTTTTCTTTTTATAGCTGTAAATATAATTCAACAAGGAGATTTTAAATTTTGAATTCCGTTTTCACCCTTTATAACACCTACGTTTAATCACGACCTTCTTCTGAATCAGCCCTAATCTAAAACTTTTAGGCTTCATTGTATAGTCTAAAGGTAACAGTACAATTCATATTTGAAAGTTCTGTTTCCGACGTCGACTCAGGTATCAAAAATATATAAAAAAAACTTGTTTTTTGTGTTTACTATTTAAAAATTCTAACAAGACATCTTGCTGTCTATCTTTATTTTACTATTTATAAGAAGGTTTTGTAGACTGCACAACTTTTGTTAGTTTAAAATGATTATTATTCTAGTCATACTTTAATTTATTCTCTTTCCCTCATCATTTATCTTTGTAGTTATGCATCATCAAATAAAATATTTGTCAAGTTGTTATCAAGTTATTTATTCGAGTTTATTCTTTCTCTCTGGTTTACGTGACTTACGCTTGACAGATTATTATTCACAAGTACTAGTAAGAGCTGAAATAAAACTCTAAATTGCTGAAACTTTTTTCGGTTACGATAAATGAAAATGTAGTCACAACCTTACCAACCATTGTCTTTTCTTAATGAAACAATTTTTTTATTTACAGAAATGTTTTTGTATAACATTCAAATGTAAAAAAATTGTCTTCTTTTATTAATAAGCCATACCATTTGCTCTAGTAGGGATGTCCAACATGGATCCTTTATGTGGTGGTATCCCGTTGTCTTCCACATTCTCCTGCCTTTGACGAAGTGGTCAACGGCATGATTTTGGTTAGGTCACTGTTTAAGGAGAGACTCCTTGATTACAACTGCCATGGAGGGTGTCATAGAAGGAGCAAAAAGAAGAGGATGTAGAAGAATGGAATTAATAGATAGCATTAAATTCAGAAGGTGTTACGAAAAAACTAAAAGACTGGCATACGAGAGGACAGCTTGGAGAGCTTTTACCATTTGAAGACCTGCCTTAGGGCAGAACACCAAATAATATTAACACGCTCCTAAGTACTTTGATAACGTTATATAAAACAAATGTTTTATTGATCTGTCTTGGCATTATTTAAAATGATTTGTAATTATTCTTGTGCAGGAATATTAAACAATTAAAAACACATTTACAGTAGTAGAGTTTTGTACTATACTATTGCTTTTGTCATGTTTGCGTTTAATAATTGTAGAAGTATTATTTGTTGTTAGAGTGGAAAATAAAACGATGCATAGTTGTATTACTTAAGGGAATTGCTGGACATAATTACATGGAAGACGTGTAGAATTTGATGATCTATGTGAACCAAAATCAGTAAACGCCATATAATTTCATAAGATATTCGTAAAATCTATTTAGAAATTATCGTGAAATAGTAGTCATTTTTCAGTTATTGTAATTAACAAAAAACGGAAAAGAAAAAGAAGTTCTTCATTGTAGGCTGGAAAAAGGACTATGATTCATAGTAAACCTATTTACAAAATGTAAACCGTTGTAGCACCCTGTAACTGGTTTATTAGGAATAGACAATTTTTAAGGTGAAAAATTAGAAATTAGGAGAAATAGGGGAGGGTATTTGCCCTTTCTTTGTGGAATGTGTAATATGAGTGAAACTTGCTGATGACTGATTACCGTAGATTTTTCGCAAGTCACTAAAAAAAAGTAAGCAATTCTAGTGACGTATTCGCTATTACGTAATTATTTGACTTGCTAGCACTTTAAGGCGGAACGAAAAGCACAGAGTTAGTTAGTGAGTAGTTTCACAGCCGTGGAAGCGCATTGTATTTATCCAGACATATTTTAAAGTTTATTATTGTAACTGCGGAATTGTAATTTAATTTAACGGTTGTTATTTTCTGTTGTGTACAGTCCATACCGGATGTGAGATTTCTTAGTTCCGTGAAAAATTACGATAACCGTACGTAATGTAAAACTTTCTTATTTAATATATTTTCCTCTGGTGAGACTCGAGCAAGTGGTGAGCTTCAATGTATCATCGTTCAAGCTTAATTTTAATCTATAAAATTTATAGATTTGTCTTATCTTATTGCAAATATCCCAAGCTTCGAAGAAGATTGGAACTGAGGGGGGGAGAATGCCCTTCAGGAAGAAACGATGGAAGGAAAAAAGGGATTACCTTCATTGTAGAAGAATAGAAAACTTATAGATGATCGGGGGGGGGGGGTGAATGTGTAAGCCTTGGTTTCTCAAACGGTTCCTATGCTGCCTATGAGCGAGTTCCAACTACATACTGATCCTTAGACAATTGAAACTAACTGAAGCGCCAACGTACACAGAACGGCACATGCACGGAGCGCATTGCAAAGATTTTAATGTTTTTAATATGCGATTGTACCAATATATTTTGTAATTTTTTATACAGATACGTCTATAAATTTTGTAATTGTCTTAAACGATTATAAAATTTATGTTTATACGTATTTCTGATGCTGCAATGAATAAGTAATGAAATATATTAAATACTACTATTAAAGATGTCAGGAACACAATTGAGACCAGAATTAATTACCATAGTAGCAAGTAAATAAAAGCTATTTAGCGGCATCGGAACTGTACATTTATCCATTCCTTCAGTACATTTTCGATGTTTTATATAATATGCGATTTTATTGATATTTTACGATGTGGAAAAGAAGAAGTGTACTAATTGTAAATTGTCCTATTACTTAATACAAAGCAAAAATACGTGTTGTTTTCATTTGTGAGGTTAGGTGACAATGGTTTTTCGTTTTTAGTTTACTGCTGAAATAAAAAAAAGCCATGGTTGAGGAGGACATAACGTTTAATGTGTTATACAATGCTTCTAACAGAGTAACACTTAAAATAAAGAGTTTTTGATTTAACAGGTACTTTATAAATATCTCCATAGGCTTTATAAACGGGTACTTTTAAATCTCCAAAGGCTGTTGTACCAAAATAATAATTTAGTACAAGTTAAAATAGTACAAGTGTTGAAAACAGCTTTTGAGAATTTGACTAATGGGTACAAAATTGTTATACGAGCTGACAGAACGCCATATAGACATAGACAACAAGCATTATATTAAAATACTTATTAAAATTCAAATATTTCCGTACGAAGCCGCGGATAACAGCTAGTAAAAAATGAAACAGAAACGTCAGATTCATTGTTGTCCCCAAAGAACCACACACAGGTTACAACTCTAGGCAACAGCGCTGTGTACTGGGTCACAAAACACAGAATTCATAGCCCGTATCGAGACACGAAATCAGTTTTACCTACTTTTTAAATTGACCAATGGGCGTCGTTTAATACGCTTTTGAAACACACGTAGTCGGTATGAGACCAAAACGCTTATTTGATTGCTACAGACAATGTACTGTAGTAATTGTTCAATGATCGAAATTTTTTGTTGTTATTTACAACAATGTAACTTTGTTTTACTGCTTCTGCCAGCGTAATAATAAAATTAGTCCACAGTATCGGCCTCCTTGATACTGTACTTTGTTTGAATTTTCAGATCGTTGACTCTAATAACCCTTACGTGTGCAACGAATTTTGATTTGAATACAACGAGTTTGGCATGAATACAACTGACTTATTCCGTACAGCAGTGCAGAAAGTTAAAATAGCCTGTATGATATTCAACATCCGAAACAGATAGGATCTATCAGAAGAAGAATATTTATTTTGTAACGGTGTAGTTGGTTAGGTCAATTAAACACTTACGTACTACTTCGTAGAACGGGCTTCAGCAAAACAGTAATCTTAATAGGACATAGTGAAGCCATCATTAGTTTTCAATATTACTATTAAAATTAACCGGGCTGTTGGCCTTGTTCCAGAATCTCCAACACAGTTTGAGCCAGAAGTTTCAGCCGTGCATACGACAACCATCTTCAGTGACGCATGAACAGAGATTATTATGCCCACGTACGGTAATTTGAGAGTCTCGGTTGAGACGTCTGGCTTAAACATTGTTGGACGTTCTGTACTACGGCATAACAGCCCGGTTAATTTTATCAATAATACTGACAGCTCCGGCCGTGAGCGTTCTTTCGTTAATGAAATAAACTTTTTTATTACCAGTCAACAATAAAGAAAAATCAAACACACTAGAGAAAAATGGAGTTTATGAAATACACTGTGCAGAATGCGATGCTATTTATATCGAACAATGTGACCGTGTTCTGAAACATTGCATTTCTGAACATAAGAAGGCGATTTTAACCAATACAGCCAATACAGGTTTTGCAGATCATTGCTTAAAACACAATCACTTCATAGGTACAAAAAACCTAACACTACTCCACAACATACAAAAATGTAAAAAAATGGATTTGTTAGAAATGCTAAAAATTAAAAAAGCAATCAAAAATAACAAAAATTTAACAAATGAACAAACTGAATTCTGTCTATCCCGTTTATTACAAGCTGTTATTTAGTTTAGTTGATTTTATATTTTGCATTCAGATTATATTTAATTTTACAAACACTTGACCTTCCCTTAGCTCCTGCAACCCCCTCTGCATCTTCACACCTCTCACATGTTCCGATACACGCCCTAAACAGATGTCCAACCACCCTTACATCCTATGTTCACTCATCTCTTTGACAATGACTTAAGAATTCGAAACAGCAGTCAGAGTTAAATAAAATCTATGAAACGTACCAAGTGTTTATATATTTTTAGAAAACCTTTGTATAATATGTTTCACCAAGTGCCCAACGAGTCATCAATTAATACTGTGAAACAAACTTGTATTTTTCCGTTTCTTTTCACAAATGCAACAATTCAAAACGTAATAATTTAAATTTAATTCTACTTAATTATAAACTGCTCTAAAGGCTTTGTACTATGTGATTATTACTTTACTGTGGAAACAGCTTTCAGTTGCCCGTAATAAGCGGCAAAACACATACTGTACTGTACACGTAACTCTCTGTTATATCGTGTTGCTGTAACAGGGAATTATTTACTTTCCATTCCGCTTCTTCACCGTGAAGAACCCTTACCGTGATAGTATGGTGAACTCGTGTATACTCGTGATAGAGGTAATCTCGTGACACTTTTTGTGAAGCTTGCCACGGGTTAACCAATGCTCCCACAAATGACTAGTTTCTCCATTGGGAGCAGCGCATTCTAACGTTCAGTTTGAGAACTGTAGGCGCCACTGCGACACGTGTTTATTGTTTTGCAACGTTTTAAAGTGAAAGATAAGGAATAATTCTTATATTTCTGTATCTGTTAATAGGAAGTGTATTTTTGTTGTACCATCAATGTAATTCACTATATTAAGCATCAGACTTAGTCTTAAATTATCGGTTACTACATATTGAACACGATGGTACATATTTTGATATGTTATAGACGGCGTACACGTTGTAGGAGCTTATCTCCGGATCGTATTTTCTTAAATGTTTTGTGTTGTTTTCCAAGTAAAATTGCTTCGTAGTAAAGTATAAATTAGTTAATTTTTGATATTTACTTCTGAAAAAGACTTCCAATAAATATAAATCTTCTAAATTGTTTTCTACTAAAATTTTCGATAGCTTTTATTTCCTGGATTGGATTTTGTCCGTACGATTTTAATGGAGTTTTTAATTTTCATGTTTTTTGACTTATGATATTAGCTTTATTCTATTTATGATTTTATTTATGATTTTGGATGCCATGAGTATGCATGACGTGTCACGAGTTTGCCTTAATCCAGGTAAAGTCGTGATATTACGAGTATAGCGGAGTGTTGTCACGAGATTACCTGGAATATCACGAGATTACCAAGCAAGAACATTGTTTCGAAATTTAATTAAAATAAATATAACATGTTGATTTATCCAAAAAAAATTTAGTGTGATAAAGTCCTTAGAAAACATTCTTTCTAAATATTAAAACAGAAAAAAATGAATTAAAAATTTGTTGTAGGCACAATGGGTATTTTATAAACTTTATCACGAGTTTACCCAAGTTTATCATACGTTCAATAATATCTTTATACTTGTGGCAGGAATGTCGTTTGGCTCAAAGTGTTGTTTACTCCTGTATTAGCTGTGACCAGTTTTACTCGCTAGACACAGGACGCGCGAGATATTAAGCATCTCCTCAGGCAAGTTGCGGACAGGACCACATCCTCTCTCCGCAACTACTCTAGTCAGCCCATAGCAGAGCGTGTCGCTTTTCCCGGTTATCGGGTAAGGGGACCTCCTGCCAGCCACGGCCCAACAGCATACTACGATCTCGGACCCTAAGCCTGAGTCCCAGTCCGTTCCTGCGGAAGAGGACCTGGTTGCTATGGAGCCCGAGTGTAAGATTCAGCAAATCCTTCTTTCTGTTCGCAATTGTGGTTCACCGTGTGTTGTTCAGGCGAATTATTTTAATTGTTTAACTTGGTGGTTCCTATTGCTGTTTGTGTAGTGTGTATTGGACAACAGCTAGAGATACTGTAATGTGACTGGTTTAGTTCAGAAAAGTTTAGAAAGCGACCACGATCCGTATGAACGTTTTAAAAATAAAATCTGGACGGATCTTCTCTTCTAGAAGTGCCTTGGTTCTCTATTTATATCATTGCATGATTCGTTTCACAAACGTCTGGGAAGAATAATTTACCGTTCGGAGGAGTGAAAGAAGTTTTTATTTGGCAATAAAATATTTGATAAGAAGTAGAGATTACAAACGAATAGACCTCAGAAGAAGTAATTACAACCCATGTCATCTTCGCAATAGTCGATTGGTTTCAACATTACCATTGCGTTCCTTTTACGATAACAGCAATAACAGAGTTTATTCTGAAACGTGGAAAAAACACTGCACACTCGTATTGAGCAATTAAATACTGGACAATATATGTCTACTATTCCTCTAATTTATTTGTGTCTATTTGTAAATATAACTCTGTATGACATTTCGTTTTATAAATTGTTATTAAATGTTAATATGAAAGTAGGCATCTGTTTTTTTTTTTTTACTGATAACTGTGAATGTAGTGGAAAGACGGGAGTGACATAAAAAAGATGGTCTCTCTCTCTTTCTCACACACACACACACACACACACATACACACACACACACACACACACACACACACACAGATAATAATTGTCGAATGTGTATTTGTATTAACAAAAATGTTTCAGGTAGTCTTATAACAATGAAGATACAAAAGATGTATTAGGGGTGTATAACAACAGGATAAGGTTTATGATACTAAGTCCTTTAAGAAGCAATAACAATGACAATAATCGTGAAGCCAGTCACGTAAAAGACAATGGGTTGGAGTGAAGCACTGAAAAGAGAGAGAGAAGGGAGATAGCGAGGAGAGAGGGAGAGAAAGAAAGAGGATAGAGAGAGAGAGAAGTTTCGGGGAGCGGGTTAGATAGAGTTAAACGTACCACATAAAATTTGCTTTATGTTATATCTTGCAACCGTTCTTGCCTTATCTGTGCTTGTTCCCAACATTATACTCATTTTGCTTTCTTGGAGAAAAATCAATTTGCTAACTGCGGGCAGACTTGCTAGCTATGAAATTTTATATTCAGTAATAGGTTGTACTCGAACTTGTCGAGTTAACTTTTCTGTTGTGTTTATGTCCAGTACAGTTCCTACACTACAAGTATACACGATTCTCAGACCTTTGCCTTCTGTAATAAAATTTTAGGAAAAACGAAAAGTTACAAAAACGTTTTCATGTATTTGTCTCAATAGAGGATTACCGATAGCGTCTACGTTCGCAAATTGGAGGTAATCAATCATAACACTGATTGGAAGTGGCATGGTGAAATGCTTTACAAGAGTGACTCACGGAAACAGTGGTAGGCTTGTGTTTTCTAAAGAGGTGTCTATCTACTAAACAGTGTGTCTGATTCTACCTATTCTCCCGGGCTTCGAACATGAAGACCTCCAGGCGCTTGACATGAAGCTCCATGGTGGCGGCACGATCAAGAGATTATGGTCTACCAAGCCGAGTGCCATCGGACGGTTGAAGTTTTTTGTATATTCATTCAGGATTATACCGTCTCCCTATAAAAGTCAACATGTTTTCGGCAGATTTTAGAGGTCTTGATGCACACACCGATCCCCACGATATCCGATCTTAACGAACTCCACGAGATCCGAGAAACCCGTTACAGGCTATTTTCCGCCTGCGTTTCCGGACCTATGTTTATATGCAATTTAATTCTTATATTGACTTAATTATTCTTGTTATTAATAAAGATTAGTAACAAGCCTAAATTATATTTTACACAGGAATATTTTTTCATTTATTTGTGTTTACAATAAATTATTTTAAATAAGAGTACAGAAAACTACAGTGTAAACTCGGCAGTGACTATGTAAAGTAAAACACAAGCAATAAAAAAATTTATTCTTTTAATAAAAATATTGTTATTTTATTAACTTAAAGAATTCTTTAAGATAAGGAAACTCCAATTTTAGCAAAGGCCTTTACTCTAACCCGGGAACTGTACGGAAAGGAAACCTTTCCAAAAATTCGAAAGTCCACCATTATAGCACTGCAGGCCGGTGATCATGCATGGAGTGGAAACAATTTGCTTTCAAAATTTATAACCTCTTCCTAAAATTGAAAAAAGAATTCTTCGAAAAATTTATGGCCTCAAGAAAACTGAAGATGGGTACAGGCTGTACAGGGATCTGAAATATCTGGAAACGGCTTTCCGAAGGAAAAGACTGAGATTCCTTGGATATGTGGTTCGGATGGATCGGTCCAAATTAAATAAACAAATTTTCAAATATATTTGGCAACTTTCTAGTCTGAACGGTATAACCACACGTAATTGTCCCTTATCAATATCTTCTCTAAACCCCACTGCTGGGTTCGCCAATTTATGACACTCCAGGAATTACAGATTCTTTATGCCTCACTTTGGATGCGTTAATTTATTACAAGACGGGTTTTAACTTAATTTATCCCTCTCTTTGTGTACATCAATTTGTAACACTTGTTAATTCTATTTCTATATAAATAAAACACATGGAATGGTATCTGGTAATATTAATAATAATAATAATAATAATAATAATAATAATATTGTAATTTTATTCAAAAATTGATATAGTCCATTTATTGTAACTATTCATATAATTCAGAAATCTCAGGGTCGATTCTCTTCTCTTTTATATTGATATTAGTTTAAGGTTCTTTTGGCTGATATAAAGGTTCAGTAATTATAAAGAAAACACAAGTACAGAAAATACATTACATTACAAACAAGATACTAATGAAATAATATAAATCTAGTATTAATTATAATAATATATATACGTTACACAATGTTTATCAATTCAGTTCGGTTTCACACAGCCTCCTGGTCTCAGTGATGAAAAATTCCAATGTTATTAGTTTGTTTATGTTGTCCAAATGAAGGAATCCACTTCTTTTGGTGATCAATAAATGTTTATCTTGTCAATTTCGTTGTCCGAAGCCTTCTGGTGGAATATTATGATTGAAGTCCAGTGTCCTGTTATTAAGTTAATCCAAGTGTAGTTGTTCTTTCTGGTTGTTGGATCAGTAATGTTTTAAAGGTGATTTATTTATGATGTTTCTTTATATGCTCCAATTTTATATTCTGTTATAGGTTTTATATAGTGTTTTTTACCTTGTATTATATTATTTTTTAATAATATTCATATGTTTTCTGTATAAATATTTAGTTTCTTTTTACCAAAATTCAACTCAACTCCTTCTTGGTTTATTTACCATCATAATAATAATCCAAATTCTTTTTCTCTCTTTTGGTTTCCTGGATACACATAAATACTCTGGTCATATCTGTTCAAATTGAGATTTAGTTGTCATAGGATATTATTTTTATATAATACATTATTTTACCTTTTATGTACAAGTTGTTGTTTAGTTATTACATCATAATACTTAATACAATTTACATATTATTTTATTTGACAAAACTATGAACAATTTTAATACCAAATATTATAGTTATTTGTAATTTGACAAATATTTTTTAATAATTTATTATTTACTGAACATAATCATCTAGGCCTATGTTGACTGATTATATTTTTATATTGGACGACTCATAATCGATCCTGCTTACACTTGTTTTATATTAATTAATTTCCTTAAATATAAACAAACTGTTAATTAACAATTATATTCTAATTACTATAATTCCCTTTGAGGCTTAACTGAATGCACACTTGTAAACCATTGTCTGTGTGATATATATCTATTAAACTTATATAACTCAAACACTAATAAAGAAAAAACTAAATGTTAATGCCAGTATCTTCTGCTACTATGGATTAGTAATTCATTTCATTAAATAATTGATTATAATTACTACCCACTCACAGTTATTCTTAATTGAATACCACTGTATCTCACATCCTCTTACCAATTAATTACACTTGTCTTATATTACATTTGTATCACTTCTTAATTACATTTTACATTTATTTCTAAATTTGTATTGTACTTTATGTACCTTTCTATTTGATTCATTAATTATTCATTAAATTTATTATCGTTATTTATTTGTTTATGGAGTACTCCAAATCTAACTGGGTACTATCTATATAGTATAGTAATCTGTCATAGTAATGTCTGTTGTAGGACTTTTGGTTTTTAAATAGGTTCACACTTTTATTTATTATTGTTTCTTCTTTTAAATTATTTTGATTTCGATTTGTTTAGATAACTTGTTGTTATTGCTTGCTGATGTCTTCAACAGTTGAAGTGTATGATATTATGGTATTAATATTGTTTGGTGATAAGATTGACATTTATTAAACAAATTCTTCATTATTATAGGCAAATTAAAACCTACCTTTCTTATCGATACCAATTATTTTCTTCTTTATCTCTGGAGTTTATTTATTAGTATTGGTGGTTTTAACGAAGTGTAATTCTTGAGTTTTCTCTTGGTTCATTTTTTTTTTTTTTTTATATATATTCCATTCTTTTATTCAAATTGATTCCATACTAATGTTAAATGATTCCCCCTATATTAATATGGTATTATGAATGAATATCGGCGTTGAGTGGCCCTTTTACGTCCAATTGCTCATCCGAACATTCACATACCTGGTACAGTGCACTTTGGCTGCTGCCCATAAAATAATTCTAAAGTGGCGCCTTAGCTTTCTACACTCTATAAATAAAATAATTATAAATCTTATCATTATACACATCATTGGAATCTTTTATCTTCTGAATATTTTTTCTTATTCTACCTTGCCTTCCAATAACTCCATTTATTTATTATATTCAATATTACTGTTGGTGTATTTCTTAAGTAGATTTTTTTCTCTTTTATATAACTTCACTTCAGAGGTCAATGATTTATTAGCCTTAATGTCATTCACCTTTGTTATTCAATATCTCTTGTAATATAGTAGTTTTAATTATCTTTATTTCTATCTGTTTTTATACTGCAACTCTTCTTCAGCAAGTTCATTTTCTAATTGGTTTATTAAATTTCTCTTAGGCCTATTGTCATCAATATTGCGCCCCATTATTATTATTATATTACTATATGTATTATTTATGCTTGATTTAATAAGATGTGCTTATTTCTTTTAGAATTTTGGTGTCGTTACATAATTGCCCTTCTTCAGAAATAATTATTTCTGAACATGATCTTTGGTATGGAAGAAATAATTTCTTATGTTATGTTTCATTCTTCATAATATTTTTCCAAAGTATTCTGTAAATTGTTCTTACATATTTTAGAATTTTGTAGTATTTTTGGTATGGAAGAAATAATTGCTTATTTTATGTTTCATTATTCATAATATTTTTCCCAAAGTATGCTGTAAATTGTTCTTACATTTTTTAGAATTTGGTGGTATTTTTTGTTATCAAATTCGTTTTTTATATAATAGTCATTTCAAGTAATTCATGTAAGTTGATCTTACTTAATTTAGACTTTTGATGGTAATTTTTTGTTATCGGTTATCTTAACATCCGTCCCTTTTCTTGATGGTGTATGGTATTTAATTTAGCCGTGGTCTATAATCTCAGTTGCCCTTATTTTCCGGACTATCATTGTCTTTATAATTATTCCGGTACTTGTGACATCTCTTGCCTCTACCTCGTACTTCATTTTTCCTGCTGTTATTCTTTCATTTGCCGCAAAGCTTATATGACTCACCCTATCATATTGTTTATTAAAACAATATGTCACTGGTCCATCAATGACTAATGATATCATTGATATTTTCCCACGTATTTTTATCTCTGGTATTTCCCATCTATCTCTGGTCTTTTCCAAGTTGTAAACTATAGTTTTATGGTAAGTCATTATTGAAATTACTTCTAACCTCTTCCTATAATCTCTGTAATTCATGATTTCTTTATCATTGGTCATTGGGATATTACTTACATTAATTAAACCACTGTGCATCATCTCATATTCTTCCTGTGTTTTTATTAAATTCCTTGGATGCATTCTTCTCATTTTCTTTGATTTCATTTCCCAGTGTTTAATATTTTCTTGTTTATGTTATGTTCAATTTCAGATAATAATGCTACTTGTTCCCTTGTTTTGTTGATTGGTATTTCTTCTTTTACCTGATCTATCTTGGAACATAAATTCACTCTATTTTGTTCAGTGGTTTCGTTAATTTGTTCTATTTTTTCATTTGTTTTGGCTATCTCTTGTCTCCTTTCTTCAGTGTTTCCATCCATCTTCTGGTTAATTATCTCATTAACCTGCTCCATCCTCCCATGAATATTTTCTCTCAGTTCTTGGTTTTGATCGTCTATAAATCGTCTTAGATTCTTATCAAAGTCTTCGATTTTTTCGTTAATTTGTTGTCCCAAACTTATTTTGATACTGTCTATTTTCTCATTCATTTGCCTATTATTTTCTTTTTGTTTCTCAAAATTTTCTTCAAACCTTTCATTGATTCGTTTTCAATTCTCTGTATTGATCTGCTTTAACTCATCCCTCAACTGTTGGTTGTCACTTTCCATCTTCTTACTATTTTCCTCAATTTTCTTATTGGTATCTCTGACTTTATTACACAATTCTTCCTTCATTTCCTTATTATTCTCCTCCATTTTCTTACTATTCTCCTCCAACTTCTCCTCCATTTTCTTATTTGAATCTTCATGACTCTGTTTTAACACATCCATTTTCTTATTTGAATCTTCATGACTTTCAAAATTTATAACCTCTTCCTAAAATTGAAAAAAGAATTCTTCGAAAAATTTATGGCCTCAAGAAAACTGAAGATGGGTACAGGCTGTACAGGGATCTGAAATATCTGGAAACGGCTTTCCGAAGGAAAAGACTGAGATTCCTTGGATATGTGGTTCGGATGAATCGGTCCAAATTAAATAAACAAATTTTCAAATATATTTGGCAACTTTCTAGTCTGAACGGTATAACCACACGTAATTGTCCCTTATCAATATCTTCTCTAAACCCCACTGCTGGGTTCGCCAATTTATGACACTCCAGGAATTACAGATTCTTTATGCCTCACTTTGGATGCGTTAATTTATTACAAGACGGGTTTTAACTTAATTTATCCCTCTCTTTGTGTACATCAATTTGTAACACTTGTTAATTCTATTTCTATATAAATAAAACACATGGAATGGTATCTGGTAATATTAATAATAATAATAATAATAATATTGTAATTTTATTCAAAAATTGATATAGTCCATTTATTGTAACTATTCATATAATTCAGAAATCTCAGGGTCGTTTCTCTTCTCTTTTATATTGATATTAGTTTAAGGTTCTTTTGGCTGATATAAAGGTTCAGTAAGTATAAAGAAAACACAAGTACAGAAAATACATTACATTACAAACAAGATACTAATGAAATAATATAAATCTAGTATTAATTATAATAATATATATACGTTACACAATGTTTATCAATTCAGTTCGGTTTCACAGAGCCTCCTGGTCTCAGTGATGAAAAATTCCAATGTTATAAATAATACCATCATAATAATAATCCAAATTCTTTTTCTCTCTTTTGGTTTCCTGGATACACATAAATACTCTGGTCATATCTGTTCAAATTGAGTAGTTGTCATAGGATATTATTTTTATATAATACATTATTTTACCTTTTACGTACAAGTTGTTGTTTAGTTATTACATCATAATACTTAATACAATTTACATATTATTTTATTTGAAAAAACTATGAACAATTTTAATACCAAATATTATAGTTATTTGTAATTTGACAAATATTTTTTAATAATTTATTATTTACTGAACATAATCATCTAGGCCTATGTTGACTGATTATATTTTTATATTGGAAGACTCATAATCGATCCTGCTTACACTTGTTTTATATTAAGTAATTTCCTTAAATAAAACAAACTGTTAATTAACAATTAGATTCTAATTACTATAATTCCCTTTAGTATTATAGGGAATTTTATAAGATTTTATTTGATTTAATAAGATGTGCTTATTTCTTTTAGAATTTTGGTGTCGTTACACCGGATACACAAAAAAACTCAAGGAGGAAATGATTAAACTGGGTATCTCTTTGAATTACTGTGTGAACAGAAATGCACACAGAAACAAAATTCAAAATCTTGAGGTTCTCTGCAGTGAGAAAGGGTTGGACAGTGAAAAGACGGTGGCGCATAGAGTGCGAATGAGGGCCTTCTGGCAGGAGAAGAAAGGAAATGATATTCGCGTAGTCCACGGCTGGCCTGTTCGTGTAAAACAAAAATTGTTTATCAATTTTATATACATGTAGTCACTTCTCTTTGTTTGTAAATCTTATTGATGTTTATTTTATTTCTTGCAGGATGTTTATGGGGTATGGGGAGTGCTGGAATATTTTATTTCTCCCGTATACACTCCGGTGCTCCTTAAGCAATTCTAAAACACTATTTAGAAATTAAGCACATCTGCTGGTCAGTAGATACGCCATTTGTTGTTTTAGCTCAGTATTTACTGATTATACCACTACTGGCAGGCGTGTCGTGTGTCTGATCTGTAAATCGTAAGGAACACTGTTGACGATGTTCCAACTCCTCACATAATAGGTCTATACAGGCTTTTGCAATGAAGGTAGGCGGCAAAGTGGGTAAAATCGTTTCTATGCACATTTACTAAATTTGTTTTCAAAGTTCAGTTAATTAAGACAAGAAAGACCATAATTAACAATTCGTTCACTGTCGATTAACAATAGGAAGAACAGTCAACAGAAAGTTTGTGTGAATATTGTTCAATGCAGTCCAATTATTTTTAATCCGGTTATATAAGAATGAATTAACATAGTTAAAATAGTTTGCATATAGTTTTAAATTAGTTCTCTGGTAAGAATAGAACAAAAATCTAGACATTGTAATGAAGTAGGTAGAAAATATTCAATAGTACCAAGTTCCACAAAACTACTTTGTGTATTTTACTCTCTCTCTGTCTCTCTCCCCTCTCCCTCTCTCCCTCTCCCTCTCCCCCACTCTCTCTCTCTCCCACTCTCTCTCTCTCCCTCTCTCTCTCTCTCTCTCTCTCTCTCTCTCTTTGTTTGTCAGAAAATATATTCCTGTATTAACTTTACGAATACCCATATATTTTCCATATCTACTGTTATGCGTATATCGTAACATTTTTTGGCATACGAAGACATTTATTTCAATATTTAAGGGTTCTTAACACATTTAGTTGTGACAAAATATTTCTTATTTTTATTTACCATTATTTTTATTAATAACGTTGGGTACATTGGTTATGGTAAGTTTTATTGTAATCAACTTGATAAAACTTACTGTCGTTTCATACATTCTACCTATTTCACGTCCAATTAGTTATGCGAATGTAACTAATCATTTTGTTTCGGTTCGGGCATTGTGTGTGTGTGTGTGTGTGTGTGTGTGTGTGTGTGTGTGTGTGTGTGTGTGTGTGTGTGTGTGTGTGTGTGTGTGTGTGTGTGTGTTTTCTCTTTGTAACTTTATATGATTAAAGTTTATTGCAGTATTGATATATTATTTACTATATCATTTAATAATAGATTACTTGTGCAAGTATATTTTTATTTTTTATAATTATATTTATGTATATCCAACGCTTGTGTCACAAAATCAGTCTGTATGTTCAGAGGTGTTAATGTAAATTGAAATTAATGTTGATGTATACCCATTATACACACTCCTATAATACGGTAATGTGTATCATGTCCTTATACACACTCCTATAATATGGTAATGTGTATCATGTCCTTGTTATAAAACTCTTGTCACATTTTTGTTGGTAAGCAAGAGAGATTTCATATTTTGCTAATAAAATATAGACGTATAGGTTGTCATTAAACGTACACGAATAGCTTGGCATTATGTAAGTATATCTTAACTTGTTATTTCTATATACTTTAATTATTTTTTCTGTCTTCCTTATTTAATAAAGAGAAAGAAGGTATTGGTGCGACGGTCCTCTCTTTCTGTGCGTGTTCCAAAAGAAGTCAGAATTCAGAGACAGTTTGACATTATGTTGTTTCCTGAACAGTATTGCTCAATAAACTGTTTTTTACAACGATTTCTTGAGCAGTTATCTACCAAATTTATGCTCTAAAACTACTGCCCGTTACAAAAGTAGTGCCGTTGCTATCGTTGTAACATTGTAATGTTTTAGTGCTCTGCATTCCTGTTTTGTAAAAAAAAAGAAATAAAATAAATCATATAGCCTGAGCTGAATTTGTGAATTTGTTTGATGTTTTGTTACAATATATTTGATTCACTGTAACTACATGCTACTCACAATCTTGAAAACAAATAAACGTAAGGGTTATGGCAGATTAGAGTAGGACTAAAATTGTAATCCTGAAGAATTACGTGAAGACCAAAATTGAAATGCTGCACGATAGTGATTTGCATTACACTGTAATGTTTTACATGTGGTTATGATAAGTATGGAATTTAATGTAAGCCTATGTATGAGTATAGAATCAGCTTAACTTTCAAAAAGTTTTTAAGAATATTTTGTATATTTTAAGAAAATAATTTTATATATTTATATATAAATTTTACTCAGTTACTGTTAAGTTATTAGCAACTTAAAATGTTTATTATTAGCGTGTTACCAAATGTTTGCTTGAAACATACCTTTGTATAAAACAGACACACTTTACAAATTAGTATAAGCCTATATAGGCCTACATACAACGATAGTAGTAATACTAATAATAAATATGTGTAAATACAGTGTCGGTACTTGTTACTACAAGCCTTCAGGGTTTTACACAAAGTGAAATTAAAATATAAAAGTTTCTATATTTGATATTTGTTCAAATGTACACTGTGGTTGTAGAAAATAGAGCTAGAGTAATTCTATAAGTTCAGTAATTTTTAGATTTCTAACAAATAGGAAACATCAAAGTTTTTTTATTCTTACTAAATATACAAGAGAAAATCGTTCACTTTATTAACAGGAAAGTACCAAAATGTCCTAAAATCTAGTTAATTGTAGTTTCTATCATCTATAATATATCATCTATAGTTAGTTGTCGCATCATCTATTAATTGTATTATTATTAAAAAATGCTATTATTTATTAAATTGCTATAAAATAAAATGCTATACCACGGCTTCTGCATTTCTATTAATGCTTAGGGTCGAAAGAGCAACTACTATTCTCAGTCGTATTTTTCAATTTGTATTTCCAATTCAGTCAGTTTCTTTCTAAACGATACACTAAAGCAGATAATGCTCTTAATGCTTCCTACTTAGTGGAATTAGTGGCTCTTAATCTTACCAAAATCTATTAAGTCTAAATAAATAAGTAAATAATAAAACTAAGTTCAGGTTAATAACTAAATATTGTTTGAGAATAAGACGATATAAAAATAAATAGATGGCAATTCTTTCTATCTGTAAAACCGACAAAAGTTATATTATGTCACAGTATTCCACCTCTATTTCGATTTAGGTAAGATACGATAAGTAAGATACGACGAGTCTTGTAGAGTTAAAACCTAAGGTATAGACGTACAGTCTAATTCGGGATTAGACTGTATGATTCAGTGGCTACTGTATGAATACAGTTTTCGCTTCCTCAAGTTTGCGGTTCAACATGAAAAACTTCCTGCCATATGTTTCTCTTTTCCCAGTCTATTTCCTTAGTACTTGTCCTTATATCACATTACAAAACGATTAAACATTACATCACATGAATTTTACATTAAACGTTTCCACAGTTTCTGTGTGTTCTCATAATTTGTTGTTTAAACCAATTTCTTGCAACTCTAAACATTTTTAAAATGTTTTACGACGGATAATTCATACAAATCAATTTTTTGATAGATGGGAATAACATATTGAGACAAAATATTTACTGAAACGGGCATATCAACATTAAATGGATATCGAATTTCGTTAAATCCATATACCGTCTTCGAAAATTACTTGCTAAATGTCCTAATAATAACAAAACTTATGTTACCTGCGCCAATTACCAATTAGTATTAGTTGCTTACTGAAATGTAATAACAACAAAAACTCTTGATGTTACTAATGAGAACTTTTAAAAATTAATATATTGATGAGGTACTCCTTATTTAGAAACAAACTAACGCCAAGATAGATATTGAAATAATCTATAATTTTTCCTTGAATCTGATTGTTTGGCTAAGTTACAATAATGACCAGTCAAAACAGACGATGCTGACTGAATAATAAATACAGGTCGTAGCAAAGGCTGGTGAACTCAAACAATATAAAAATTCGAACGGACGCACACATTAATCAATTAAATATTTGGTTAATATAAATTGTAGTTTTCAGAATAACGTTTAAGATTTTAAGGGAACATAAAGTTTAGAAACTACGGAGAATCGAAAGGAAGAATTCAAATATTAAGAAATGAATTGTGTTGCTTTAATAAAATACAAATTACTCTTTGTAGGTTGTACGCTTTTACAATAGCGCTCCCAACCTCTGTCCCTTCCTTTTCATCACTGAGTTACGATTATTATTATTACAATGCCCAGTATTATCGTTAGCTTTATCGCTGAATATATTACATTGTATTGAGTTCACATTTTTTTACTACTTTATTTTTATCCTAATGTGTTCTGTGACCAGAATACATAATTTATATAAGAATATCTTTTCTATAATGAAATTTGAAACGTCTATTTCGTTTTTAAAGGTGCTTTTATTTTTGTTTGTTAAATAAAAAACATGGATTCTTAAAAATTAAAATTTAATATACTAGATTTTACAACCACTGAATATGTTTTGTGAAGCACATGGAGATTCGTTTCCTTAACACAAATCCAGTACCTGTACTAGATACATAAAGTATATCGTCCCACAGATAAACGGAAGACTTTTAATGACTTGTTTACCGTTATAAACGTTATGATTGGTTACGTTAATATGTTAGATCAAGCTGTCTAGAATTATCAAAACCAAATACTAAAAAAAACGTATTGCATAATTTTTTTAAGCATGCAGAAGCTGTTGTGGAATCAAATGAGGGGTTGCAGGTATCTAACGCAAGCACATTTCTGTTGTTAAACACGGCCAATTAAGTGGAACCGTGTTTTTTCTGAACAAAAGGTTTTCCAAGACTTCAAAGACCTTTTGGGACAGTGTCTGTAATTTGTTTCGGAGGTTCAGCGAACTTATCCCAACGCCTTTAAAAGCCTTTCATTGAGAACTGTACAAAGGCGTTTAAGATCATACACGGACCCAGATGTTTTAATTTTATATTAAAGAGTAAACAGATTTACTTTTTGTATATCTACATGCAAAAACTGCCCAAAAAACTCTTTTCTGGAATGCGATAATTGATATTGAAGTAATAGATACCTACTGTTTTTTGTTTGTTCAGTACCAGTTTTATGACGAAATTAATTGAAATAAGTAAATACAATAAGAAATTACACAAAACACATCAACAGTTATTAGCTGACAAAAAATTAGTTGAGTAAGTCAAAGCTTTTGAATAGATTCGTTGTAAAATTTTACTTAGTGAAATTTGTAGTAATCCACTCCACTTCACGTACTAGGCTGCACATCCTCTGACGCCCCACACTACGATACCGTGTAGGTTCTTGCTACGTACTTCCCAAGTGCTTACACCAGTTGGCCTTGCATTCCGTAATTCTATCCTTAATTTAAAAATTTGTAATCCATGCCTTATCTGTGCATTACTTATTCTGTCTCGTAACGTGCACACTTAAACCACTTTATTTCATTTTTGATGATGTAATCTTCCCTCTATCTCTCTGTGAAATACACCCATGGCCTTTTTGAAAAAAATTAAGCTCAGCGTCTTTTCTAGTTTTTATTTTAAGATTCTAAGGAATAATCCCACATATATGTTTAAATTTATTAAGTTTATTTTCGACATCACACTCACCTGCGGGAGATATTTCGCACACCCAAGGTAATTGAAACTGGATACCTGCTCCATTTACCTCTATATTTGTCCATACTGGATACATTTAAGAGTCTATGATAGTTATGAGTATATTCCAGATAGAATTATATTTATAAGTTTGGAACATCAAAGAGGAAATCTTACTCTAATTCTTCTAGAAATTCTACAAATTAAAAAATCAACAAAAAATAAGAATTTAACAAATGAACAAACTGAATTTTGTGTATCCCCTTTATTAAAAGCTGTTATTTAGTTTAGTTAATTTTATATTTGCATTCAGATTATATTTAGTTTTCACAAACACTTGACCTTCCTTAGCTCCTGCAACCCATCATCACATCCCACACATGTTTTCCGATACACGCCCTAAACAGATGGCAACCACCCTTAGCCTACATCCTCTGTTTAGTGTTCACTGTTTAGTGACAATAGCTTAAGTAAGTCGAAACAGCTGTCACAGTTAAATAAAAAAACTGTGAAACGTACCAAGTGTTTATATATTTTTTTAAAACCTTTCGGATGTTACGTTACATAAGGGACAGAAATTGATGTAAATAAAAAATTAAACAAATTTAGGAATATCTGTGGAACAATTCACAGATACCTTAAAAATAATACAAAGAAGGAAACAAGGATAAGGGTTTTTAACACTGTTGCGGTACAGTTTTGATGTATGTAGATGAAGCCAGAGTTATAACAGAAAGAGAAAAAGCAAAGATTCAGGCAACGGAGATGAAATTTATGAAGAATACTCTGGCCTGTACCATTGTCGATAGAAAAAAGAATGCGATTATAAAGTCGGAACTGGGGGGGTCGACCCATTGTTGGAACAGCTAAGGAGCAATAAAAGAAGGTAGTGTGAACATGTGAAAAGAATGGCGGGTGACAGGATTCCAGTGCTAGCAATGGAATGTAGACCGGTCGGGAAGAGAGATGTAGGACGGCCGAGAGCGAAGTAGGTCCCGGAACAGGTTCAGGATGAGCCTAATCCTTGAGGTTGTGGTGGTGGTGGTGGTGGTGGTGATGATGATGATGATGATGATGATGATGATGATGCTGATTGTGGTGGTGGTGGTGGTGGTGGTGGTGGTGTTGGTGGTGGTGATGATTATATTTATGAATGACAGAATGGCGGTGTAAAAGATGAATATTACAGGCTGTTACATTTACGTTTGCAAAACACACGATGTTTCAGTAACGTAGTTGCACTTAAAATAATTTTTCTACACTTTACTTGTTATTAAAGTTTATTTTAACGGGAGCAAGAGCTACTCTAAAAGTCAGTGATGAAGTTTATGAGGAGTACTCTGGGCTGTACCGTTTTCGATATAAAGAAGAATGTAGATATAAGAACGGAACTGGGAGTCGACAAATTGTTGGAACAGCTAAGCAGCAACAAAAGAATGTGGTGTGAACATGTGAAAAGAATGACGGGTGACAGGATTCCAGTGCTAGCAATGGAATGTAGACCGGTGGGGAAGAAAGATGTAGGACAGCCGAGAGCAAAGTAGGTTCCGGAACTGGTTCAGGATGAGCCTAATCCTTGATTATGATGATGATGATGATGATGGTGGTGGTGGTGGTGGTGGTGACGACGACGACGATGATGATGATGATGATTCATGACAGAATGACAGCGTAAATTATGACTATTACAGGCTGTTATACAGTATTTACTTTCACAAAACACACGATTTTTTCAGTAACGTAGTTGCACTTAAAATAATTTTTCTACACTTTACTTGTTATTAAAGTTCATTTTAACGGGAGCAAGAGATACTCTAAAAGTCAGCGCTTAGTAACGATGAAAAGAACACAGAAAACTGGCGTTTACTCTCCACACTTGCCGAAGGCATCCAATTACTGAAAATAAAATCTCATAGTCAACATAGTTTGCGTGTAGTCTCAAACCAATTTCTCAGTAACAACGCGAAAAAATTACTAAGAAAAAATTAAGAGAGGGGGGAGTCGTCGCGAGCTCTGTCATAAAACATTGCTCGCGCGCGAGTATGTGTGTGTGTGTGTGTTCGCGCGTGCTGCAGTCATTCCCCGTCCCACTCCCTCTATCTCTTTTCTATTTCTCTCTCTCTCTCTCTCTCTCTCTCTCTCTCTCTCTCTCTCTCTCACTCTCTCTCTCTCTTTCCCTCTCTGGCTGCACAGCCTCTGACGCCCCACACTACGATACCGTGTAGGTTCTTGCTACGTACTTCCCAAGTGCTTACACCAGTTGGCCTTGCATTCCGTAATTCTATCCTTAATTTAAAAATTTGTAATCCATGCCTTATCTGTGCATTACTTATTCTGTCTCGTAACGTGCACACTTAAACCACTTTATTTCATTTTTGATGATGTAATCTTCCCTCTATCTCTCTGTGAAATACACCCATGGCCTTTTTGAAAAAAATTAAGCTCAGCGTCTTTTCTAGTTTTTATTTTAAGATTCTAAGGAATAATCCCACATATATGTTTAAATTTATTAAGTTTATTTTCGACATCACACTCACCTGCGGGAGATATTTCGCACACCCAAGGTAATTGAAACTGGATACCTGCTCCATTTACCTCTATATTTGTCCATACTGGATACATTTAAGAGTCTATGATAGTTATGAGTATATTCCAGATAGAATTATATTTATAAGTTTGGAACATCAAAGAGGAAATCTTACTCTAATTCTTCTAGAAATTCTACAAATTAAAAAATCAACAAAAAATAAGAATTTAACAAATGAACAAACTGAATTTTGTGTATCCCCTTTATTAAAAGCTGTTATTTAGTTTAGTTAATTTTATATTTGCATTCAGATTATATTTAGTTTTCACAAACACTTGACCTTCCTTAGCTCCTGCAACCCATCATCACATCCCACACATGTTTTCCGATACACGCCCTAAACAGATGGCAACCACCCTTAGCCTACATCCTCTGTTTAGTGTTCACTGTTTAGTGACAATAGCTTAAGTAAGTCGAAACAGCTGTCACAGTTAAATAAAAAAACTGTGAAACGTACCAAGTGTTTATATATTTTTTTAAAACCTTTCGGATGTTACGTTACATAAGGGACAGAAATTGATGTAAATAAAAAATTAAACAAATTTAGGAATATCTGTGGAACAATTCACAGATACCTTAAAAATAATACAAAGAAGGAAACAAGGATAAGGGTTTTTAACACTGTTGCGGTACAGTTTTGATGTATGTAGATGAAGCCAGAGTTATAACAGAAAGAGAAAAAGCAAAGATTCAGGCAACGGAGATGAAATTTATGAAGAATACTCTGGCCTGTACCATTGTCGATAGAAAAAAGAATGCGATTATAAAGTCGGAACTGGGGGGGTCGACCCATTGTTGGAACAGCTAAGGAGCAATAAAAGAAGGTAGTGTGAACATGTGAAAAGAATGGCGGGTGACAGGATTCCAGTGCTAGCAATGGAATGTAGACCGGTCGGGAAGAGAGATGTAGGACGGCCGAGAGCGAAGTAGGTCCCGGAACAGGTTCAGGATGAGCCTAATCCTTGAGGTTGTGGTGGTGGTGGTGGTGGTGGTGATGATGATGATGATGATGATGATGATGATGATGCTGATTGTGGTGGTGGTGGTGGTGGTGGTGGTGGTGTTGGTGGTGGTGATGATTATATTTATGAATGACAGAATGGCGGTGTAAAAGATGAATATTACAGGCTGTTACATTTACGTTTGCAAAACACACGATGTTTCAGTAACGTAGTTGCACTTAAAATAATTTTTCTACACTTTACTTGTTATTAAAGTTTATTTTAACGGGAGCAAGAGCTACTCTAAAAGTCAGTGATGAAGTTTATGAGGAGTACTCTGGGCTGTACCGTTTTCGATATAAAGAAGAATGTAGATATAAGAACGGAACTGGGAGTCGACAAATTGTTGGAACAGCTAAGCAGCAACAAAAGAATGTGGTGTGAACATGTGAAAAGAATGACGGGTGACAGGATTCCAGTGCTAGCAATGGAATGTAGACCGGTGGGGAAGAAAGATGTAGGACAGCCGAGAGCAAAGTAGGTTCCGGAACTGGTTCAGGATGAGCCTAATCCTTGATTATGATGATGATGATGATGATGGTGGTGGTGGTGGTGGTGGTGACGACGACGACGATGATGATGATGATGATTCATGACAGAATGACAGCGTAAATTATGACTATTACAGGCTGTTATACAGTATTTACTTTCACAAAACACACGATTTTTTCAGTAACGTAGTTGCACTTAAAATAATTTTTCTACACTTTACTTGTTATTAAAGTTCATTTTAACGGGAGCAAGAGATACTCTAAAAGTCAGCGCTTAGTAACGATGAAAAGAACACAGAAAACTGGCGTTTACTCTCCACACTTGCCGAAGGCATCCAATTACTGAAAATAAAATCTCATAGTCAACATAGTTTGCGTGTAGTCTCAAACCAATTTCTCAGTAACAACGCGAAAAAATTACTAAGAAAAAATTAAGAGAGGGGGGAGTCGTCGCGAGCTCTGTCATAAAACATTGCTCGCGCGCGAGTATGTGTGTGTGTGTGTGTTCGCGCGTGCTGCAGTCATTCCCCGTCCCACTCCCTCTATCTCTTTTCTATTTCTCTCTCTCTCTCTCTCTCTCTCTCTCTCTCTCTCTCTCTCTCTCTCACTCTCTCTCTCTCTTTCCCTCTCTGGCTGCACAGCCTCTGACGCCCCACACTACGATACCGTGTAGGTTCTTGCTACGTACTTCCCAAGTGCTTACACCAGTTGGCCTTGCATTCCGTAATTCTATCCTTAATTTAAAAATTTGTAATCCATGCCTTATCTGTGCATTACTTATTCTGTCTCGTAACGTGCACACTTAAACCACTTTATTTCATTTTTGATGATGTAATCTTCCCTCTATCTCTCTGTGAAATACACCCATGGCCTTTTTGAAAAAAATTAAGCTCAGCGTCTTTTCTAGTTTTTATTTTAAGATTCTAAGGAATAATCCCACATATATGTTTAAATTTATTAAGTTTATTTTCGACATCACACTCACCTGCGGGAGATATTTCGCACACCCAAGGTAATTGAAACTGGATACCTGCTCCATTTACCTCTATATTTGTCCATACTGGATACATTTAAGAGTCTATGATAGTTATGAGTATATTCCAGATAGAATTATATTTATAAGTTTGGAACATCAAAGAGGAAATCTTACTCTAATTCTTCTAGAAATTCTACAAATTAAAAAATCAACAAAAAATAAGAATTTAACAAATGAACAAACTGAATTTTGTGTATCCCCTTTATTAAAAGCTGTTATTTAGTTTAGTTAATTTTATATTTGCATTCAGATTATATTTAGTTTTCACAAACACTTGACCTTCCTTAGCTCCTGCAACCCATCATCACATCCCACACATGTTTTCCGATACACGCCCTAAACAGATGGCAACCACCCTTAGCCTACATCCTCTGTTTAGTGTTCACTGTTTAGTGACAATAGCTTAAGTAAGTCGAAACAGCTGTCACAGTTAAATAAAAAAACTGTGAAACGTACCAAGTGTTTATATATTTTTTTAAAACCTTTCGGATGTTACGTTACATAAGGGACAGAAATTGATGTAAATAAAAAATTAAACAAATTTAGGAATATCTGTGGAACAATTCACAGATACCTTAAAAATAATACAAAGAAGGAAACAAGGATAAGGGTTTTTAACACTGTTGCGGTACAGTTTTGATGTATGTAGATGAAGCCAGAGTTATAACAGAAAGAGAAAAAGCAAAGATTCAGGCAACGGAGATGAAATTTATGAAGAATACTCTGGCCTGTACCATTGTCGATAGAAAAAAGAATGCGATTATAAAGTCGGAACTGGGGGGGTCGACCCATTGTTGGAACAGCTAAGGAGCAATAAAAGAAGGTAGTGTGAACATGTGAAAAGAATGGCGGGTGACAGGATTCCAGTGCTAGCAATGGAATGTAGACCGGTCGGGAAGAGAGATGTAGGACGGCCGAGAGCGAAGTAGGTCCCGGAACAGGTTCAGGATGAGCCTAATCCTTGAGGTTGTGGTGGTGGTGGTGGTGGTGGTGATGATGATGATGATGATGATGATGATGATGATGCTGATTGTGGTGGTGGTGGTGGTGGTGGTGGTGGTGTTGGTGGTGGTGATGATTATATTTATGAATGACAGAATGGCGGTGTAAAAGATGAATATTACAGGCTGTTACATTTACGTTTGCAAAACACACGATGTTTCAGTAACGTAGTTGCACTTAAAATAATTTTTCTACACTTTACTTGTTATTAAAGTTTATTTTAACGGGAGCAAGAGCTACTCTAAAAGTCAGTGATGAAGTTTATGAGGAGTACTCTGGGCTGTACCGTTTTCGATATAAAGAAGAATGTAGATATAAGAACGGAACTGGGAGTCGACAAATTGTTGGAACAGCTAAGCAGCAACAAAAGAATGTGGTGTGAACATGTGAAAAGAATGACGGGTGACAGGATTCCAGTGCTAGCAATGGAATGTAGACCGGTGGGGAAGAAAGATGTAGGACAGCCGAGAGCAAAGTAGGTTCCGGAACTGGTTCAGGATGAGCCTAATCCTTGATTATGATGATGATGATGATGATGGTGGTGGTGGTGGTGGTGGTGACGACGACGACGATGATGATGATGATGATTCATGACAGAATGACAGCGTAAATTATGACTATTACAGGCTGTTATACAGTATTTACTTTCACAAAACACACGATTTTTTCAGTAACGTAGTTGCACTTAAAATAATTTTTCTACACTTTACTTGTTATTAAAGTTCATTTTAACGGGAGCAAGAGATACTCTAAAAGTCAGCGCTTAGTAACGATGAAAAGAACACAGAAAACTGGCGTTTACTCTCCACACTTGCCGAAGGCATCCAATTACTGAAAATAAAATCTCATAGTCAACATAGTTTGCGTGTAGTCTCAAACCAATTTCTCAGTAACAACGCGAAAAAATTACTAAGAAAAAATTAAGAGAGGGGGGAGTCGTCGCGAGCTCTGTCATAAAACATTGCTCGCGCGCGAGTATGTGTGTGTGTGTGTGTTCGCGCGTGCTGCAGTCATTCCCCGTCCCACTCCCTCTATCTCTTTTCTATTTCTCTCTCTCTCTCTCTCTCTCTCTCTCTCTCTCTCTCTCTCTCTCACTCTCTCTCTCTCTTTCCCTCTCTTCTTTCTCCTCTTCACTCTTACATAACTGGTTCTAAAATAGAACCAGAACAAAAGAATTATACAGGGTCATTGACATACATAGGTTCACATACTAAAAAAATTATAAAATGTTTTAATAAATACGGAGTAGATATAGCTATTAAAAAATGTGAAACGGTATTTGATAAGATAAGGAATAAAATTATAGAAAAAATTCCAGTATTACTGAAAAGCGGAATTTATAAATTAAAATGTAAAGACTGCAACAAAGTGTACCTAGGTTAGACAGGACGAAAATTCGTATGCAGGTTGTCTGACCACATACGTGGAGAAGGTAATAGAACAACCAATTCGTTATATGCAAGACATTTCATAGAAGACAACCATAAGTTTGTTAATCCTTTGGAAGACTACGAAATTATAAAAGTAGTAAATAACACAGTTGAAAGGAAGCTTAGGAAGGAGTTAGAAATACTGAAAGAAAGAGAAAAAGGGTTAGACAATTTAATTAATACTAAAATTAAATTTGATAATGAAGAAATATTTTATAACATAATTAAGAAGTAAATGATAGAGGACAGATAGATAGGCTAAGATTAAGAATTAAATTGCATAGTACTAATTGGATGGTTTAAAATAAGGGTGTGTGACTGACCCACGTGTGTGGAGAGGAAGGCGGTAGGTTTAAAAGGAATGTACACACACACACACACACACACACACACAAGTAATTTGCTAGAAAAATATGTAACTGTCCAGATGGTGGGACAGGTCTCAGGAGGGGGGAGAGAAGGGACATCTGAATTATAGCTTGTTGTGTGTGAGCAGGGTGGGGTGATATGGGGGTGAAGGGTTTGTTTTCACATTATATCTTTCAATTCCGATCTGACGATGAGCTGTGAAGCTTGAAAGCGCTAATCGGGATAATTTTTATATAGTGGTGTGCAACAGTGATCATTCTGCTTGTGATTTCAATCACTAACACAACTTTCTTCATTAAACTTCCATTATACAATAGTACAGGTCTAACTTTTGTACTCGTATTTCCTCTTCCTTAACTACCCCCTCTCTACCTTTCTCTTATCTTTCCTTTCTTCCCCACTACTCTCTCTCCCTCTTTTTCCCTAGAGATAGACAGTCAGGCACATATCAGATACATAGTTAGAGTCTAAAAACGGAACCACATAATGAATACAGAGTCATTGTTTAAATTCGCAATTTTTTATTTTTCTGAAATTGACCATATATGTTTGCATAGTCATTCAAAAGTTATAAATATATTTTATAAACTTATTGATTTATTTACAAAAATCAGCTGATGATGCTGATGTATTTTAATCAGAATGATCACTGTTGCACACCACTATATAAAAATTATTCCGATTTTTATATAGGGGTGTGCAACAGTGATCATTCTGATTGTGATTTCAACCACTAACACAAATTTCTTCATTAAATGATGTATTTTAGTGAAAGGTGCGTCAAGTATTTAAACGACAAAAACCCAATACACTACTTGCAGAAGAAACTATATTGAATAATACTGAAACGAATGGAACCGAGAGCTCTCCACTAGTCCCCCCCCCCTAGTCGTGCAGGTGTAGCCCCTGTCAAGGCCGCGCTCAAGTAGCCTACTTTCCATAATTCTCTGGAGTACACTTTAATTTCGCATTAAGTGGCGTGCAGTTAAGGATGGAAAGATTCTATAACACGTGTGCTACATATATAAGGGACACAGGCTGGCTTTATGGATGAGTTAACAGTGAGGGATTTCCTTAGCGCGGATCGAATCTGCTCTAATCTAATATTTTTCGGCTTTATTGTATAATTTAAAGGTTACGGTACAATACATATTTGAAAGTCATATTCGGAAGTCCTTTCGTCTCTTTATTGACTCAGGTAAAAAAATATAAAAAACAAACTTGTTCTTTGTGTTTACTATTTAAAAATTCTAACAAGACATCTTACTGCCTATCTATATTTTACTATTTTGTTATTGTTATATTATTGTTTATCTTTATTTTAGTTTTAAGCGTATAAATAATAATGAGGACATGTTTTACTATTTGTACAAAAGTTTTGTAGACGCACAACTTTTGTTAATTTAAAATGATTATTATTCTAGCCATAGTTTAGTTTATTCTCTTTCTTTCTCTCATCCTTTCTCTTTTTAGTTATGCATCTTCAAATAGAATATTTGTCAAGTTGTTATCAAGTTATTATTCGAGTTCATTCTTTTTCTCTAGTTTACGTGACTTACGCTTGACAGATGGTAATTCATAAGTACTAGTAAGAGCTGAAATAAAACACTAAATTGCTAAAACTTGTTTCGATTAGGATAAAGGATAATGTAGTCGTAACCTTTGTCTTTTCTTATTTTTTTTTATTTAAGAAATAGTTTTGTACAATATTTAAAAGTAAAAAAAATTTACAGGCATTGCACAAATGCAATGCACAGAGAAGGGCATTGAAAATGCTTCAATAAATCTAAAAAATATATATATTTATGTTCATTCACCAATCAATGAATTCATTCTTCGTTCACCAATCAATGAATTCATTCTTCATTTACCAATGCACAGATTATAAGTTAAATGTAGTCGCATTCATAAGCAAAGTTTTATATGTGTACTACGTTATTGACAACAAAGAAGTAGTTTCTATGGAAACTCACAGGTTCCCATTTTCGATCACGCACCAGCGATTGGCCGCAAATGTGCGACGCGTCCCTTATAAACATTTTCAGTGTTAAAATTGACTTCGTTTATTAACACACCCCTAAGTACATTGATAACATTATATGAAACAAATGTTTTGTTGGCCGGCCTTGACATTATTTAAAAGGATTTGCAGTTACAATTGTGCAGGAATATTAAACAAATAAAAACACATTTACAGTACTAGAGTGCTGTACTATACTGTTGCTTTTGTTATGTTTGCATTTAATATTTGTAGACGTTTTATTTGTTGTTAATGTGGAAAATAAAACAATGCATAGTTGTTTTACTTAAGGGAATTGCTGGACATAATTACATGGAAGACGTGTAGGATTTGATGATCTATGTGAACCGGAATCAGTAAACGCCATATAATTTCGTAACGTATTTGTTAAATCTATTTAGAAATCATCCGAAAACGTTTAAAAATTATCTTGAAAAGTAGTTACTTTTCAGTTATAATAATTAACAAAGAAGGGAAAGGGAAAAGAAGTTCTTCATTGCAGGCTCAAAATTGTATTATGATGCATAGTAAACCTATTTATAAAATGTAATCCGTTGTAGCATCCTGTAACTGGTTTATTAGAAATAGATCATTTTTAAGGTGAAAAATTAGAAATTAGGAGAAAGAGGGAAGGGTATTTGCCCTTTCTTTGTGGAATGTGTAATATGTAATATGAGTGAAACTTGTTGATGACTGATTACCGTAGATTGTTCGCAAGTCACTAAAAACAAAGTAAGCAATTCTAGTGACTGCGGAATTGTAATTTAATTTAACGGTTATTATTATCTGTTGTGTACAGTCCATACCGGATGTGAGGTTTCTTATTTCCGTGAAAAATTACGATAACCTTACGTAATGTAAAACTTTCTTATTTAATTACTGCAACGTTACAAGTATTTCAAATATTCACACAAATACATTACCATGTACTCAACGCAACTATTATAACGTCTTGTCTTTTCGACATTATAACACTGGGAACCAGTTTAATTGGCCCTTGTCAATTAAACCGGTTACCATTGTATGTACTGATTACTTACACACAAATGAGGAACCTGTAAAGTTTAGGAGTTAGATTAAGGTTTCGTAAATTTACTCGCTCTCTTGGGTTTAGCAAAGGCATCTCTTTATTACAAATTTAAATGCAAGGTTTCTGATATATTAGGATGTTAGCTACAACATTTATCATTCTTACTTAGTGATTAAATTCTGAACTAAACGCTTTCATTCTGTTCGAAACATTATTCTGATGAGCTCAAAATCATACAGCTGCATATTTAATAAAATACCACGGATCCGGCCTTTAATTTTTATGATATTACAGATTATTTAGAACATTATGTAAACCATTCGAAGAATAGGTTCATTTACTTTTTTCTTAGTTATACCTGTTTGCAGTTTCAGGCTACTATTATTTAGGATTATTAACTATCCATATTACTACGTTACAATTTACAGGATTGATATGAGTCTTTACGATAAATTTACTGTCTTTACTCTGGGTTTTTAAAAGAAGTAAAACCACAGAAGTTATCCTTCCGTGTCACCTATGTATTGGGTATATCCATAGCTGGTCTTCTTCTAGATCCTCTACGGCGGGGTTTTCTGGATGATCTTAGTTGCGGTTGTAGTGGTCCTCCATTAAATCTGTTGACTCTAAGTGTGTTGTTTATTCATGATGCTCGGTCTCTGGATACATGGGGCTCGTAGTGAATTGTTGTTGATTTATTTCAGAAGGTCATTTTCACTATTCACATTTATGTTTGACTGCACTACAGTTACATTATGATTGAGTATTGTACATACTGTAATTGTTATACACTTTCTTAAAGAGATGTCATGGCTACACTGTTTATATATTTATATTTTGACTTCCTTTCACTACATATTTACACTCTCCTCTACCTATTTCTCTTTTTTACAAAAGCACCTATTTATTTCTACATAGTTTGGTAATATAACAATTATTTCTTCTCGCAACACATGGCTAAGCAGTTGCCTCGGCCGCGATTCAGAGACGAATGGGGGTAGGTTTAGGGGTCGTGAGTAGTGATTTAGCGTAGTTTACACATCGAGAGAAAAGTAGTTCTTTCTGATTATTATTATTTTACCTTTAATTAGCTACTATTAATTATACTACAGCTTCTTTATTTTTGTCTGTATTTTATTTGTGATTATCACGTCTTTTAGAGATAATTACAATGATTATTTTAATTAGCTTAACAACTGGATAATTTGCGTGTCAGTACTAGTTTTTCACATGTTTGTACCGGTTATTTGCTACAAAGGGGAGGGTGGATTATTTTATCATGGGTTATTTTGAACAAAAAATTTTTTTTTGTTTTGTGCTATTTAAAATTTGTTTTAAATCGTCACACTATGAAGTGTATTACACCGGCCAGGTCGCAGGATATTTTTATTCTCGTTGCGTCAAGTATATGTAGTTGCACAATAATTAAATAATTTTTAAAGAGGAGTGAGATGTTGTTGACATGAAATAATTAATTAAAACAGTTTCCAAATAATTATTCTGTGATTTATTAATGTTAATTGAAAATATTCAAATATTAAAATTTCAAATCTTTGATAAATAAAATATTCTCTTTTATAAGTTTACATAAGGTACCATATAACCTTCTCTGCTCTTCATGACATATTAAAATAAAAAACCATATAATCTTACTAGCTGAACAGACATGTTAAACAAATTATCTAAACCCTTTTTATTTCAGTGTGTCTGACTTTTACTCCAATTTTTAAATAATAACAGCAACTCATATACAAACAAAAATAATATTAAACTCAAGAATAAAATTACTTGTTGCTATAAAATAATAACATTTACTTTCAAACTATTATTTAATTCTACTGACACACCCAGATTTTAACATATAGCAGAAGATTAGTATTTTTTAAATTTTCATATTCAATACAATTATTTACTTTAACTACTATTTAAATTTAAAACTTTAAGTCTTTATTGTTCATGTATAATTTTCTTTTTGAAAGTTCTTTTCACCAACAAAAAAATATAATTGTTTATTCATCACCTGCGTACATCTCGTTACCGTTGCGAATGTGTGTGTGTGTGTGTGTGTCCTGAATCCTGAGAATTTGATGATGATGATGATTATGTTGATGCTGTGTTCTCTGTCTCTACGGGTTGTTGTTTGTGATGGTCCAGAGTTCCTCCATACGTCTTGGTGTGTATGGTAAAGTGTGTGTCGTCCTGATCGATAGGTAGACCGGCAGCGTGACGTTGTGTGAAAATTTCTTGAGTCTGTGACCGCCCAAAAATTGCCGGTGGTATTTATACTGAACGGCGATCTGACATGTCCAGGACTGTTTTCGACCTGTCAGATATTGTCACTTTGTGCAAAGCGTCCTTTTAATTACAAATCACTTTTTGGTCCATTTTCGCGATTTCGTAAACATACTCGTAGCACGAGCAGTATCATCGTTCGCGTAATTTTTTCCTGGTCACTCACATATAACACACTTATTAATTACTATTTAATTACACACTATTTAATTACACTAGTAATTAACATTAAATTATCCAGCCTCTTAATTATTGCACATTTTTCAATAATTTTTATATCACCATATTCATTAAAAATTCCTTAATTTAGTGGTGTCTTTATAATTTGGGTAAGTCTTCATTCACAGGTTTAAAACGTATTAATTAGTTTATTTTAATCCGGTTAAAACCTGGTTACAGCCGTAGCGTCACCCCATGTTTTCCTGTCTTAGCTTGCGTTACACACATATTAACGCGGGGGCAGCTGTACGCTTCTGACAATCCTGAGCCTGCATAATATTGTTAAAAACTGTTCATCATCTACTTTCTATGCTAAATATTTACAAACATACCGCCCTGGGCAAATATGCAAATATATGTATTGTTGCAATATACACCCCTCTGGTGAGACTGGATCAAGTGGTGAGCTTAATCTATAATCGTTCAAGTTTAATTTTAATATATAATATTCATAGATTTGTCTTACTTACTTTCTTACTTAATCCTTAGCTTTTCTACCTTTCGGTGTAAAGTTATGTTGGAGTTGAGTCCTCTGAGGTCGTCTTTTTCCACATATCCTTTCATGTCTTTCTATCTCCTGCGAGCTCCTTTATTTTCTCTGATTTTACTCCTCTTCTTTCTGCAGCTGTGCGGCCTTCAACCTTCCAGAGTTTTCTCGCTTGTCCTCTCTTTCTTTTACCAGTTTCTCTGGATTCAAACACTTGCTTTACCAGTCTTTCCTTCCCCATTCTCATTACATGTCCCAGCCATCTAAGTTGTGCTTGTTCTACTGTATTGCTACAGGAACAATATCTAACTTTTTCCTAAATATTTCATTTCGAATTCTATCTTTCTTTGTCTTTCCTTCTATTTTTCGAAGAAACGTCATTTCAATACTAGTTAGCTTGCTTTTTATTCTCTCATTTGTTGCCCATGTTTCGCTTCCGTAAGTTAATACTGGCTTCATGATTTTTCTGACTATTTCTGTTTTTATCCTAGTGGGTATTTCTTTTTTACCCAGGAAAGTTGATTTAATAATCTTCCTGTTTTCGCTACTCTTTCATTTATTTCTTCCTCTAAATTCCTTTGCTGTTAATCACTACTACCAGATATTTATAACATTTTACTTGTTGTAGATATTTTCCATCAAGTTCTATACTGTGTTTCTCTTCTGAGTTTCCTATTACCATAGTTTTAGTCTCCTGTATATTAATCCTCATGTTTTTCTTTCTAAGTTCTTCATTAAATACCTTTATGTTATTCTGTAACATGTTTGCATGTTTGCTGTTTCTCCTATAATTATTAAATCGTCTGCGTAGCGTAATTCTGTTATTGTTATTATCTTCATATTCCAGTATCCTATTCTATATTTACTCATACATTCTATACATTTTTTGACAACATCATCCAACATCAGGTTGAATAGCAGGGGGCTTAAAATACACCTCTCCCTTAAACCTATTTTAGATTTGTCTTATCTTATTACAAATACCCCAAGCGTCGAAGAAGATTTGAACTGATGGAGGGGGTAGCAGTCCGTCCCTTCAGGAAGAAACGGTAGAAGGATAAAAGGGATTACCTGCATCGTAGAAGAATATAAAACGTATAGATGGTCCGGGAGGGAGGGGTGAACGTGTAAGCCCCGGTTTCTCAAACGGTTCCTATGGTGCCTAAGAGCGAGTTCCAACTACGTACTGCTCCTTAGACAGTTGAAACTAACTGAAGCCGACGTACACAGATAGTACATATACTTTCGTCACAACGTTTATTGATCGCTATTACCTTTTTGTTTATAATTTTAATGTCACTACCATGCTTATCGTCGATTTCCTTTTGTAATTTTTCATTATAACTAAACTTATCATTAATTTCATTCTTAATAGTACTAATCTCTTCATCTATCATAGTTTTGGTGTCTACTTTAAATTGTTGCAAAACTTCATTGTTTTTCTTTTTGAATTCACTGAGTTGTGTGGCTATTTCGTCTATTAATACCGGGTGTTGTTGTGTAATCTGTTGTGATAGTTGTTGTATTTGTTTCGTCTGTTGTGATTGTTCTAACTTCTGTTCACGCATTTGTTTTTGTAATACTTCTGTTTGCTGTGTCATTTGTTGTGACAACTGTTCTGTTTGCTGTGACATTTGTTGCGACATCTGTTGTGACAATTGTTGTGACATCTGTTGTGATAATTGTTGTAGTAATGCATACATATCCGGTTCTTTAGGTGTTTCTGTTGTTGTTTTTTGTGCTAATCCCGGTCTTCCCTCGTGTTGTATCTCTGGTGTTATTTGTGGTGTTTCTACTTCTTCGTGGTCCTGTCCCCGCGTCCTTGACTCTTGATCCTCCACTGTTAATTGGGCGAGTGTATATTGATCCCCTAATTGGTTGTTAATATCTAACTCCCCTTCGTAATTCTGAGTTGTCTCTGTTTCTATATTCATTTTGTTGTTTATTTTGTTTGTGTTGTTCTGTACGTATTTCGTTTGCCTACTTTTGCTTTGTGTGATCATACAAAATTATTCTTATTCTCTACGTTTCTTATTCTACTTTTCTTATACTCTATTCGCAATTCAATTGTCTGTTTAGCTTACAAATTAAACCTTGCAATAGGCTCCAAATACTACCTAGTGTAGGATTTGGTCTTTATAAGCCCCACATTGGGCGCCACATACCACCCTCGCAGTTTAGAGCTAGAACAGATATGTGTAAATTCACTAATACTAAACTCTTAACTCTGCTTGATGGCGACTCTTAAAATTATCTCAGTGTATCCAAGAAATGATTTTTAACACAATTAATTTGAATGACTGCTAACTTTAATGAACATCTTCATTAACATGTTACACGTTGCATACAATCTTAATGATTAACAATTATTGAAATTATACTTCTCATCAATTATCATTGAAAGTAGGTTCATAGACCAATTGAATTGCCAATAGTAATAGAGTTACAAAAGATTACATGAATTAATATGAGTTTAATGTTCAATTCGGTTTACTTGTTGGTTGAATTCCTTTTCGCTTGTGAATCCTTCCCTCGGAGTCTGGGATCTTGGAGATTGCGTTGTCGGCGATTCGGATGATCCTGTTGTTGACAATCGATGACACTAACACTTGATTACTTCGGTTTCACTTTAACTACCACTGTTCACACCTACTCACTGATTCAGCATGTAACTAGTGTATACTACTAATTAATTTTGACACCTTAGTAACTATGTTATTTAACTGAGTGCTCGCAATATCAATAATTCATCCCGAATACACTCCCACGTTCCGTAACTTCCGAATGCACGTGTTCGATTATCGATAGCCTACTATGAAGTTCGGTAATTATCAACAAGTTATATTATACTTATACTAACGATTACTTTGATTTGGTATACTTCGCTCACTGTAATACCGGGTTAATATTATTAAAACGCACGACACGAATACTGTACTTATTAATTATCGCAAGTTTTAGTTATGAAATCGCAATGCGCGATAACGAGTCTGATAGTTGTAGTGTTCGCCGTAGACTGCCGACAATTTTCCCAACTACGTTTTTTATACTCCCGCAAACGTTACCCATACTCAATATTTACAAATCGCGTTCCCATTGGTTTCAAGTACCGCGATATTTGATTTCCTCCAACCCAACTAGCTAAATTCACCCGCTTAAAAGTGACGCTTTCTCCCATTCGTCAAAAAACAGCGCGTAGCAAACTTATACCGCGAAAGTGAAACGACGCTACATCGAGTTCTTTCTCTCTACCATCTCTTTCTAAATTCTAACGGTACTGTATTGTCTGAGCACTCAATTTTCCCTCAATTTCACTTAACTTTATGGCTTTTTTAATACAATACATTTTATGATTTTACACCCTGTACGTGACTTGCTGTGTAGCTTTCGCACCGCCAGACTGGCGTCTCGCCAAGGGTGTGTGTGCTTTGAAAAACACCGCTAGGCAGGTTTCTAACCGTACATCAACTCACATTACTTGCATTTCTTATTCCAATAAACATTTAGTAATCATGATTCTATATAAAACCAGCGTAAAATTGGGTAGCATTCAATTTTTACGTTATACAAATTTGTACTTCATTCACCCGTTTCTTTTCACAAATGCAATAATTCAATACGCAATAATTAAAATTTAATTCTACTTAATTATAAACTGCTTCAAAGGTTTTGTGTACTATGTGATTATTACTTTACTGTAGTAACAGCTTTCAGCTGCCCATAAGAAGCGGCAAAACACGTACTGTATCAGAACGTTGCTATAAAAGAGAATTATTTACATTCCATCTCGTTTCTTCTTTTATTGACCCTTACCGTGATAGTATGATGAACTCGGGTATACACCTGATAGACCTAATGGCGTGATACTTTTTGTGAAGGTTGAAGACAAATACCTAGTGTCTTCAGTTGAGCGCAACACATTCTAACGTTCAGTTTGAGATGCTGTAGGTGCCACTGTAACACGTGAAAATGAACGGTAATGAATAATTCTTATATATCTGTATCTGTTAATAGGACGTGTATTTTTATTGTACCATCATTGTAATTCACTATATTAAGCATCATATTTGGTCTTAAATTGTCGGTAAATACATACTGAATACGATGGTACATTTTTTGATAGGTTATGGACGGCGTACACGTTGTAGAAGCTTATCTCCGAATCGTATTTTCTTAAATGTTTTGTGTTGTTTTCTAAGTAAAATTGCTTCCTAGAAATGTGCAAGTTTATTTAATTTTTGACATTTACTTCCGAAAAAGACTACCATTAAATATAAATCTTCTAAATTGTTTTCTACTAAACTTTTCGATAGCTTTTATTCCCTGAATTGGAATTCTCCGAAACATTTTAATATTAATGGAGTTTTAATTTTCATGTTTTTTGACCGTATAACTTTAGCTGTATTTTATTTATGATTTTGGATTCCATGAGTATGTCTGACGTATCACGAGATTGCCTTAATCCAGGTAAAGTCGTGATATTACGAGTATAGCGGAGTGTTGTCACGAGATTACCTGGAATATCACGAGATTACCAAGCAAGAACACTGTTTCGAAAGTTAATTAAAATAAATATAATACGTTGTTTTATCAAAAAAAGTTTTAGTGCGATAAAATCCTTAGAAAACATTCTTTCCAAATATTAAAACAGAAAAAAGAATTAAATATTTTTGGTTGGCACAATGGATATTTTATACACTTTATCACGAGTTTACCCAAGTTTACCATACGTTCAATAATATCTTTATACTTCTGGCAGGAATGTCGTTTGGCTCGAAGTGTTGTTTACTCCTGTATTAGCTGTGACGAGTTTTACTCGCTAGAACACAGGACGAACGAGATATCAAGCATCACCACAGGCAACTTGCGGACGGGACCACATACTCTCTCCGCAACTAGTCCAGTCAGGCCGAACCAGAGAGTGTCGCTTTTCCCGGTTAACGGTTAAGGGGACCTCCTACCAGCAACCACCCAACAGCATACTACGATTACTGAGCTAAACCTGAGTCCCAGTCCGTTCCTGCGGAAGAGGAACTGGTTGCTATCGAGCCCGAGTGTAAGATGCCGCAAGTCCTTTTTTCTGTTCGCAAGTATGGTTCACCGCCTATGGTTCAAGTTTAAATTATTTAACTTAGTCGTTCCTATTGTTGTTTATGTAGCGTGTGTATGACAATAGCTAGAGATACTGTAATGTGACTGGTTTAGTTATAAAGCGATCGCGATCCGTGTAAACGTTGTAAAAATAAAATTTGGACGGATCTTCTCTTCTAGAAGTGTCTTACACACGTTGGATCTCTATTTATGTAATTCCATGACTCTTTCACAAACGTTTGGGAAGTATAGTTTACCGTTCGGGGCAGGGAAAGAAGATTTTATTTGACACTAAAATTTTTGATAAGAAGTAGATATTAAAAATAAATAGACCTCAGAAGAAGTACTTAAAACCCATGTCATCTTCGCAATAATAGGTTGGTTTTAACATTACCATCACGTTCCTTTTACGATTAATTATTGTTTACAGAGCAATAACAGAGTTTATTCTGAAACGTGGAGAAAACACTGCACACTCGTATTGAGCAATTAGGTACTGATCAATATATGTCTACTACTATTATGTGTAAATTTACCTCAGTATGACAGTTCGTTTTATAACTTGTTATGATATGCTAATATGAAAGTATCTATCTGTTTTTTAAAAACTAATAACTGTGAATATAGTAGAAAAGACGGGAGTGAATGAAAGAGTGTCTTCCTCTCTCACTCTTTCTCTCTCTCTCTCTCTCTCTCTCACACACACACGCGCGCGCGCACGCGCACGCACACACACACACACACACTTAAAGATTGTGATTGGCAATTGTATATAAACAAAAATGTTTCAGGTTGTTTTATAACAATGAAAATATACAACCTGTATTAGGGGTTTATAACAACAACAGGATAGGGTTTATGATACTAAGTCTTTTAAGAAGCAATAACAATGACAATAATCGTGAAGCCAGTCACGTAAAAGAAAATGGGTTAGAGTGAAGCACTGAAAAGAGAGAGAGAGAGAGAGAGAGAGAGAGAGTGAGAGAGGGAAGGTGTGAGCGGGAGGAGAGGGAAAGAAATAGAGAGCGTGAGTGAAAATTTTACGGAGCGGGTTAGATAGAGTTAAACATACCACATAAAATTTGCTTTATGTTATATCTTGCAACCGTTCTTGTCTTATCTTTGCTTGTTCCCAACATTATACTCATTTTGCTTTCTTGGAGAAAAATCAATTTGCTAGTTGCGGGCAGACTTGCTAGCTATACAATTTTATATTCAGTAATGGGCTGTACTCGAGCGTGTCGAGTTAACTTTTCTGTTGTGTTTATGTCCAGTACAGTTCCTACACTGCAAGTATACACGATTCTCGGATATTTGCCTCCTGTAATAAAATTTTAGGAAAAACGAAAAGTCACGAAAATTGTTTCAAGTATTTGTCTTAATAGAGGATTACCGATAGGGTCTACCTTCGCAAATTGGAGGTAATCAATCATAACACTGATTGGAAGTGACATGGTGAAATACTTTACAAGAGTGACTCACGGAAACAGCGCTAGGCTTGTGTTTTCTAAAGAGGTGTCTATGTACTAAGGAGCGTGTGTCTGATTCTACCTCGTCTCCCGGGCTTCGGCAATGAAGACCTGCGGGCACTTGACATGAAGCTGGTTGGTCCCGGCACGATCAAGAGAATAATGTCTACCAGGCCGAGTGCTATCGGACGGTTGAAGTATTCTTGTAGTCCTTATTCATTCAGGATTATACCATCTCCCTATACAAGTCAAGACTTTGTCTTCAGTTCTTAGAGGTCTTGATGCACGCACCGATCCCCACGATATCCGATCTTAACGAACTCAGCGAGGCCGGGGTACCCGTTACAGGCAATTTTCCGCCTGCATTTCCGGGCCTAAGTTTATAGGCAATTTCTTTCTTATATTAACTTAATTATACTTTTTATCAATAAAGATTAATAATAGACCTACAGAATATTTTATACAGGAACATTTTTTTTCATTTATTTGTGTTCAATTTATTTTAAGTGGTCAAATTATTTTAAATAAGAAAAAGCTACAATGTAAACTCGGTAGAGACTGTGTAAAGTGAAACACAAATAAATAAATAAATTATTCTTTTAATAAAAATATTGTTATTTTATTGACTTAAAGAATCCTTTAAGATAAGAAAACTCAAATTAGCAAAGGCCTTTACTCTAACCCGGGAACTGTATGGAAAGAAAAACATATCCAGAAGTTCGAATGTCCGCCAATATAGCACTGTGATCAGGCCGGTGATCATGTATGGAGTGTAGACAATGTGCTTTCAAAATTTGGAACGTCTTCTTAAAATTGAACGAAGAATTCTTTGAAAAATTTATGGGCCTAAGAAAACTGAGGATGGGTACAGGCATAGACCTGTACAGGGATCTGGAAGATCTGGAAACGGCTTTCCAAAGGAAAAGACTGAGATTCCTTGGACATATGGTTCGGACGGATCGGTGCAGATTAAATAAACAAATTTTTTTTAAATATATTTGGCAACTTTCTAGTCTGAACGGATACACCAAACAACTCAAGGAGTAAATAATGAAACTGGGTATCTCTTTGAACGACTGTGTAGAAAGAAATACATACAGAAATAAATTCAAAGTCTTGAGGTTATCTGTGGTGAAAAGAAGACGAGAAAGGGGTGGATAGTGGAAAGGAAGGCGGCGCATAGAGTGCGAATGAGGGCCTTCTGGCAGAATAAGAAAGAAAATGATATTCGCGTGGTCCACGGCTGGCCTGTTTGTGTAAAATAAAATTTTTATTAATTTTATAAATATGTAGTCACTTCTCTTTGTTTATAAATGTTATTGATGTTTGTTTTATTTCTTGCTCGGTGTTTATGGGGTATGGGGAATGCTGGAAAATTTTATTTCTCCCGCATACACTCCGGTGCTTCTTCAAAAATTCTAAAACACTATTTATAAACTAAGCACCTTCTGGTCAGTAAGTACGCCATTAACCCTGTAATATGTTATTTTAGCTCAGTATTTACTGATTATACTACTGCTGGCCAACGTTTTGATGGATAATCTGTAAATCGTAAGGGACACTGTTGACGATGTTCCAATTCCTCACATAATAGGTCTATACAGGCTTTTGCAATGAAGGTAGGCGGCAAACTGGAAAAATCATTTCTGTGCACATTCACTAATTTGTTTTCAAAGTTCAATTGATTAAGACAAGAAAGAGCATAATTGACAATGCTTTTACTGCTGATTAACAATAGGAAGTAAACTCAACAGAAAGTCTGTGTGAATATTGTTCGGTGCAGTCCAATTATTTTTAATCCGATTAGATAAGAATAAATTAACATAGTTAAACAGTTTGCTTATTGTTTTAAATTAGTTCTCTGGTGAGAATAGAACAAAAATCTAGACATTGTAATGAAGTAGGTAGAAAATATTCAATAGTACCAAGTTCCACAAAACTACTTTGTGTATATTACGCTGCTTGTGTCTCCGTCTGTCTGTCTACCTCTCTCTCTCTCTCTCTCTCTCTCTCTCTCTCTCTCTCTCTCTCTCTCTCTCTCTCTCTCTTTGTTTGTCAGAAAATATAGTCCTTAATTAACTTTACTGATACCCATATATTTTCCATATCTTTACTTTTATGCGTATGTCGTAACATTGTTTTGTATACAAAGACGTTTATTTCAATATTTAAGGGTTTTTAACACATTTAGTTGTAACAAAATATTTTTTATTTTCATATACCAATTCATTAATAACGTTAGGTACATGGGTTATTGTACGTTTCATTGTATTCGGCTTGATAACATCATACTGTCCTTTTATACATCCTACCTATTTCACGTCCAATTAGTTATGCGAATGTACCTGATCATTTTGTTTCGGTTCAGAAATTTTTGGTTTCTGTGTGTGTGTGTGTGTGTGTGTGTGTGTGTGTGTGTGTGTGTGTGTGTGTGTGTGTGTGTGTGTGTGTGTGTGTGTGTGTGTGTGTGTGTGTGTGTGTGTGTGTGTGTGTGTTCTTTGTAACTCTATATGGTTAAAGTTTATTGTAGTCTTGATATATTATTTAGTATATTATTTAATAATAAATTACTTCTGCAAGTATATTTTTATTTTTATAAGAGTGTGTGTGTGTGTGTGTGTGTATGTATATATATATATATGTTGTTACGACATTACAGAACAGTCTACGTGTTTATCGAATGTTCCAGAGGAATCCGGCTGTAATGTTTGGCGTACGCGATTCTCGACTCATTAGCTAGACTGTGACAGAAGCCGCGCAAACTGTGTCAAGGCCGCAATGCATTACGCTCTAATGATTTCCTTTATTGTTAATGCGCAGTATGGAATATTCTGGTAAATCGGCGGGGTATAAATACAAGTACTCAACAACGTTCAGTTTCAGTTTGAGTTGCGAGTTATTGTCGGCGATTACTCTGTGCGTTCAAGTGGATATTAGTGCGGCTCGTAATATTGTGGCGAAGTATTACGTGTTTTATAATTGTGCGAGACAATTGTAATCCAATTGTGTTTTATATCAGTTAACATTTTTATTGCGTGTAAACAATTTTTATTTGATTTGCTGTAAGAGACTGTCTTGTTAATTACAAACTGTTTGATTGTGATAATTAAAGCTGGTGATTAGTGACTTAATTGATGTCTTGTGTTTAGTTTTTCACTACACCATACGACGATCAGTAGACCGTCGTTACAATACACACGCGCGCGCGTGCACACACACCTGGCTCCCGTTTCAGAAAATCAATTTGTATTTTCAGAAGTGTTAATGTAAATTGAAATTAATGTTGACGTATACTCTTCATACACACTGCTATAATACATTATTGTGTATCATGTCCTTGTTATAAAACTCTTGTTACATTTCTGCTGTTAAACAAGAGAGAATTCATAATTTGCGAATAAAATGTAGACTTACAGCTTGTCATTAAACGTACACGCAAAGTTTGGCATTACGTTAATATATCTGTACTTCTTATTTCTATACACTTCTACTTATTTTCTTCCGTCTTCTTTATTTAATAAAGATAAAAAAGGTATTGGTCCACTCGTCATCTCTTTCTGTACGTGTTTTAGGAGAGGTCACTTTAATTTGTAAATTAAGTCCAGAAACGGTTTAAGAATTCAGAGACAGTTTGACAGAATGTTGTTTCCTGAACAGTATTGCACAACATTGTTTTTTACAACGATTTCTTGAGCAGTCATCTACCATATTTACGGTCGAAAACTACTGTGCGTTACAGAAGTAATGCCGTTGATATCGTTGTAATGTTTTATTGCTCTGCATTCCTGCTTTGTCGAAAAAAAAAAAGATTCTAACCAAAGCATAAAAGAAAGAAAAACATATCATACAGTCTGGGCTGAATTTGTTTTGGGTTTTGTTACAATATATTTGATTCACTGTAAATAGAGTTACTTACAATCTCGAAAATACACAAAAGTAAAGGTTATAGCAGACTAGAGTAGGACTAAAATTTTAATCCTGAAAAATTACGTGAAAACCAAAATTAAAATTCTGCATGACAGTGATTTGCGTTAAACTGTAATGTTTTACATATGTTTATGATAAGTATGGAATTTAATACAAGCATGCGTATAGAATCAGCTTAACGTTCAAAAGGTTTTTAAGAAAAGAGGATATTTTACTCAGTTACTGTTAAGTTATTAGCAAATTAAAATATTTATTATTAGCTTGTTATCAAAGATTTGCTTGAAACATATCTTTGTATAAAGCAACCGCGCTTTTTGAATTCGTATAAACCTATATAGGCCTACATAAAACGATAGTAGTAATATTGATAATGAATATATGTAAATAGAGTGCTGGTACTTGTTACCACAGTGTTTTACACAAATTGAAATTGAAATATAAAAGTTTCTACATTTGATATTTGTTCAAGTATACACTGTGGTTGTATAAAATAGAGCTAGAGTAATTCTATAGGTTTTTAGTAATATTAATTGTTAGATTTATAACTAACAGCAAATATCGAAGTTTTTTAATTCTTACTAAATATATTAACAGGAAAGTACCAAAATGTCCCAGAAGCTAGTTAATTGTAGCTTATATTATTCCATCATCTATTAATTCTGTTATTATTAAGAAATTCTATTATTTATTAAATCACTATAGAATAAAATGCTGCACTACGGCTTGTGCATTTTTAATAATGCTTAGGGTCGAAAGAGCAACTGCTATTCTCAGTAGTATTTTTCAATTTGTTTTACCGGTTCAGTCACATTCTTTCTAAACGATACATTAAAGTATCTTTTTCATTACAAGAATGCTCTTAACGCTTCCTACTTAGTGGAATTAGTGGCTCTTAATCTTACCAAAATCTACTAAGTCTAAGTATATAACTAAATAATAAAACTAAGTTTAAGTTACTAACTAAATATTGTTTGAGAATAAGACGATATAAAAATAAATACAGGGTAATTCTTTTCTATCTGTAAAACCGGTGAAAGTTATATTATGTCACAGTATTCCACATCTCTTTCGATTAAGGTAAGATACGACAAGTCTTGTAGAGTTAAAATCTAAAGTATAGACGGATCTTACAAATTATAAGATTGCGGACATTAGCCATCGTAAGTTAAATTAAGTGCTAAAATTATAATAATAATAATCATAATAATAATAAAAGAGTATTCACCATTACATTAAAGAAAGGGTCCTCCCGTGGTTGCAACGTAAACAACGTAATTTGTTGGTTATTTACGTTGCAACCACGGTAGGAATCCTTCTTTAATGTAATGGTGAGTACTGTTTTAGTATTATTATTATTATTTAAGCACTATATATTGCGACAATACAAGCATATGCTGTAATGCGCATATATGAAATAAAATAAATATGTAAATTAATTTTAGTAATCTGTAATAAACAAGCAGGTGTGAAATTGGAAGCTGGCTTATAAACATGAATCAACAGGAACATCACGCGATTGCCGCTGAGAGCATGTACACAAGTAAATAGTGTGTGTGCCTGAAGCCTGTTTAAGCCTGAAAGTTTGCAATCTCACCCCAAATAGATGCTAAATTAAAGTTTTATTTAATTATAAACGAACCATAAATATTAGAAAGAGTGTAAAGACTTCTAAAAATGCATAAAAATCAGACACGTGTGCAGTGCGAATTCTATGTAATTATGACGTTCAGTGCGAATTCTGTGCGATTTTTAAAGCATAGTAATTACATTAATCATGCGATCATTATGATAATTACGTATAATGTGTATAATTAAAATAGACAATGTTAGATAACCTTGAAATCCTCATTAGACATTGCAATTGGCGAAAATGTGCGAATATGTGAAATTAGACGATAGTGGGGGAACAGACGCCGTGGACAGCTTGTGACCTGCAGAATTCTGTAGCGATAGGTATGGTTTTTTTGGTGAATACGAGCCCAGGAGAGCCAAATTTACTCTTCAATCAGTTTTCAATTGCAGCGGTACGCTATGTCCGTCAGAGACCCAAAATTGTAATTACTTCAGACATAGTTAGACGCTATGTCCAATATCGACAATATTTTTTATTTATAAACTGTAAAGTATTACGGAAAACATGTTAGTTCAAGTAATAAAAAAAGAACTGTATCTACAATTATCGGACGTCTACAAACAGTCTACAACGACAAACATCTACACTCTAGACAGATGGCGAGAGAACATCAAGCAGAGAAACGATACGCAGAGCAATAGAGGCGGTTTATATAATGACAGCAGCCGATCCACAGCAACACGTCATTCCATTCTACACCCAGCCGATGGGACCACGAAGGACGAGAGACGGTAGGACGACCAGTGGAATCGGAAAACCCAAGAGGACATCCAGTAGGAGAGGACCGACAGATCACTGGAGGACATGGGACAATCTGCAGAATTGGGGTGACGAAAAACCAATTTATAATTATAAAAGAACAAAGACATTGAAAGACATTAATAAAAAAATATTTTAAATTAAAGAAAAATTATGTAGATAGAGATAAGATAATGTAATTTACTTGCAATAAGAATTTCCTTTAATGATATTTTCTTTAATGATGAACAGTCAATTTAAAGATAATTTAAATCCTTGCTTGGAGAATTACCAATTGATTTAATACTTTAAATTTTTCATTGAAATCATATAAAGTAAAGTAATTGGAAATATTCAAGTAGCTTCGTCAAAATGATTATAAAGCCGTAAAAGGTATGTCAAGTATAGAATAAGAATGTAAATATTAACAAATTTATAAAGCGCACATTCAGACTGAGTAGTCGAGAATTTATAGTATAACAAAGAAATGTTTTACATAGAATTGCTAATATAAGATATAAGATATAAAATCTATTTTTATGATGAGTGTACGGCAGCAAAGAAACATTGAAACAATAGATAATGAATATTTTATGGCGAAGTAAATATTATTATTATATTATTATTATTTTTAATTTTGTTTGTTGAATAAATAAATGAAAACATATTACGATTCCTAAAAGGACTACTCTTATTATGATTACACCTGAACCCCAATTTATACATACACGGTATCAGTAACGTTGTATGAATGTAAACACAGCACAAAAGGTACCGTTGTATAAAATTTTTGCGTCCCAAAGAACGTGGGGCTCCTCAAACACAAATAACATTGTATCGTTGTAATATGTATAATTAAGTTTTGGAGTTTTTACGATATCTATTTGTTATTGATACATTTATCTTTGTATTAATTTATTGTTCGCCTGAAGACGACCTCTGATTCTATAGAGGTCGAAACGTCGTGTTTATTAATTTTAACATACAATGTCCAGAATCTTATAATTTTTAATGAGTGTATTGCGCCACGATTAATAATAATTTTAAGAATCGTGTAGACGGATAGTCTAATTGGTGGCGACTGTATGAATACAGTTTTCGCTTCCTCAAGTTTGCGGTTCAGCATGAAAAACATCCTGCCATATGTTTCCTTCTTCCCAGTCGATTTCCTTACTACTTGTCTGTATATCACATTATAAAACGATTAAACATTACATCACATGAATTTTACATTCAGCGTTCCCATGGATTCTGTGTGTTTTGATAATTTGTTGTTTACAGCAATTTCTTGCAACTCTAAACATTTTTGAAATGTTTAAGTTTGATATTTTAGTTAATATTTTAAAAAATAGATGGATAGTATATATAAAACAATTTTTTTTGGTAGATGAGTATAACATATTGAGACAGAATATATACAAAATATTTACTGAGACGGGCATGTCAATATTAAAGTGGATATCGAATTTCGTAAAATCCATATACCGTCTTCGGTAATATTATTTGCTAAATGTCCTAATAATAACAAAACTTATGTTACCTACGCCAATTACCAATTAGTATTACTTGTTTACTGAAACATAATAAAAAAAGGTCTTGATGTTACTAATAAGAACTTATAAAAAATTATATATTTCATGATTGATGAGGTACTCCTTGCTTAAAAACAAACTAACACCCAGGTAGATATTAAAATAATCTATAATTTTTCCTTGAATCTGATTGTTTGTTAAGTTTGGTAAAGTTACAATAATAACCAGTCAAAACAGACGATGCTGACTGAATTGTATACAGGTCGTAGCAAAGGATAGTGAACTCAAACAATATAAAAATTCGAACGGACGCAGAGAATAAAATTTTTTGGTTAATATAAATTTTAGTTTTTAGAATAGTGTTTCAGATTTTAAGGGAACTACAAATAATCGAAAGGAGTAACTCAAATATTAAGAAATGAATCGTGTTCCTTTAATAAAATGCAAATTACTCTTTGTAGGTTGTAAGCTTTTACAATAGCGCTCCCAACCTCTGTCTCTTCCTTTTCATCACTGAGTTACGATTATTATTATTACAATGCCCAGTATTATCGTTAGCTTTATCGCTGAATACATTACATTGTATTGAGTTCCCATTCTTATACTACTTTATTTTTATCCTAATGTGTTCCGTGACCAGAATAAATAATTTATGTAAGAATATCGTTTCTATAATGTTTGCAATGTCTATTTTGTTTCTAAAGGTGCTTTTATTTTTGTTCTTTAAATCAAAAACACGGATTTTTAAGAATGAAAATGTAATATATTATACTGACAACCACTGAATTTGTTTTGTGAAACATATGGAGTTTAGTTCCCTTAAGAGGAATCTAGTACCTGTACTAGACACAAAGTATATCGTCCCACAGATAAACGAAAGACTTTTTAATGACTTGTTTACTGTTATTAAAACTTTACGATTGGTTACGTTAATATGTTAGATCAAGCTGTCTAGAATTATAAAAACCAAATACTGAAAAAAAACGTATTGCTTAATTTTTTTAAGCATGCAGAAGCTGTTGTGGAATGAAATGAGGGTTTGCAGGTATCTAACACAATCACATTTCTGTTGTTAAACACGGCCAATTAAATGGAACCATGTCTTGTCTGAATAAAAGGTTTTCCAAGAATTCAAAGTGCTTTGAGAGAGTTTCTTTAAATTGTTTCGGAGGTGACAACAGACTTATCCCAATGCCTTCAAAAGCCTTTCATTCAGAACTGTACAAACGCGTTGAAGATCATACACGAACCCAGGTGTTTCAATTTTATATTCAAGAGTAAACAGATTTAGTTTGTGTACATCTACATTCACAAACTGCCCATGAAACTCTTTTTTGGAGGAAATAATTTCATATAGAAATAATAGATACTGTTTTTTGTTTGTTCAGTACCAGTTTTATGACGAAATTAATTGAAATCAGTAAATACAATAAGAAATTACACAAAACACGTCAACAGTTATTAGCTGTTGAAAAATTTGTTAGGTAAGTCAGAGTTTTTGAGTAGATTCGTTGCACAATTTTACTTATGAAATTTGTAGTAATCCACTCCACTTCACGGATCAGGCTGCACTACACGTTCCAAAAACCATCTCATCCTCGGACGCCCCACACTACGATACCCTGTTGGTTCTTGCTACATACTTCCCAAATACTTACACCAGTTGGCCTTGCATTCCGTAATTCTATCCTGTAATTTAAAAATTTGTAATTCATCTCTTTTCTGTGCATTACTTATTCTGTCTCGTAACGTGCACCCTTTGACCAACCTGAGAAATTTCATGTTTGCTGATGTAACCTTCCCTTTATCTCTCTCTGAAAGTACCCATGTCTCACTCCCACACTACGCCACCCGATACAGCCATAGTCTTTTTAAAAAACTTCAGCTCAGTGTCTTTCCTAGTTTTGTGTTTTAAGGTTCTAAGGAATAGTATCACATATATGTTTAAATTTATTATGTTTATTTTCAACATCACAATCAACTGCGGGAGATATTTCGCACCCAAGGTAATTACAACTTGATACCTGCTCTAAGATGTTTCCATTTACCTCTGTCTTTGTCCTTACTGGATACATTTAAGAGTGTATAATAGTTATGAGTATATTTCAGATAGAATTGTATTTATACGTTTCAAACAGAAAAAAAGACGAAATCTTACTCTAATTTGTGTTTACACGCAAGAAGAAGGTAAACTGGAGAAATCGGAAAAATTTGTTAAGCGTTGCAAAAGGTTGTTGATAAATTTGAGAATACTGATCAGCTACTTATAAGTAAAGATTTTTTCGTTAATTCTCTCATTTTTATTATTATATGGCTTATTATGAGCACATACTCATTCTCCTACCACATATGCATAAGTTTACATTACAATTCGCGCGCGCGCGCGCGCACACACACACACACACAGAGGTAAATTAGGGTATGGCACTATGCATCACTGTGTGTAAGGAGTATGATCATAAGATATGAGTGAAGGGATTATAGTTGTTTCAATTTTACCAGTACAAATAACCTTATCCATTTTTGTTTATAGCCCCTTTCCCTTCTTGACTGATGCTTTATTCAAGACCAATCGATATGCCTCTTACCCTCTTTACTCGTAGCCCAATAGCGGTTTCACATTTACTATATATATAATAGGGTTGCTACAGCTAGTGCCGTCTCCATTCCTTCAACCTGGCTTTCCGATTCTCCCGATGTTCCTTTCACTGTCCTTCCTCAAGTCCTATACGTTACATAGATTCATCCACTTCGTCCCTCCAAGATCTTCTCGGTCTTCCCGTTTTTCTCCTTCCTAATGGACTCCATTCCGTCACTTTGTTGATTCACCTATTTTGGGCTCTCCGGACATGACCGTACCACACCAATCTTTTTTCTTCGATGTAGTCGATTACACTTCTTTCCGCTTCCATTCTTCTTCTGATCTCCTCGTTTGGTATTCGGTCACATTTACTACTTTGTTTAATAACTAAATACAATATTACTTAAATACAAAATATATACTAATGGTCAGCTTCTTTTTGAAATAGCAATATATCTTGTATAGTTTAAAATTATATTATAGTATAATTTTCAAACTTTCAGGTGGCTATTAAACGTGAAGCCGGGGCAAAATAAGATAACAAACTGACATTAGCGCTGTGAGAGCTTATTAAAAAAAATAATCCGTGAGAGAATGAAATAGGACAAAGAAAGAATTCACCAGTGTCTTAAAATAATATGCTGTAATGCCTTATGATGGGAGGAACGAAGAAGAGAAGCGGGCAGTGTGTGTGACAGCTGTATTTACACGTGGCTTCGACATCTAAATACGGATTTGAAAATATGATTGACTGCTGCAGAAACGGATTACTTGAGACGACTTGTTAAGTATGAAGAGTAGAAAGGAAGATCAACGAAAAAATATAAACCATTACAGGTGCAATAGAGACCTTAGTGAATTCAAAGATAACTATTTAACTGGTTTGAACAAATATTAAGAATGCCAGAAGATAATAATAATGGCTCCCATGTATACCACCGAAGTACCTTAGGAGTAGGCAGGGTAGGCTGCCTAATGTGAGCCGTACGGCATATAAGGAAGGCAGTGTGGCCAGCACTACGCTTCAGCCGCCCATTATTATCCCCAGGATGTTATCCCAGGTACTCATTTTCAACAGGCTGAGTCGACCTGGGGACTGAAAAACGAACCTTGGTTTTATGGTGCGGCCCGGGAATTGAACCCGGGACCTCGAGATTAGTAGCCAGGTGCCATACCCACTGGTCATAGGAAGAATGTCAGAAGATTGAAGAGCAAAATACATATTAAAAAAAATTAACGTGCAGAATAAAAACGTAAAACGGCCTTCGGAATAAATAAATCAGGAATTCATTAGAAAAAGATACTTCTTAGACAGACATTGGAAGAAAGAGAACATTTTTTTTTTAATGAGACGCCTTTACTTGCTATGGTTAATTATACTAAATCCGTAAATTATTGTAATATAGGTTCTGTGTGTGTTATAGTCGACATGTTTAAAACATGGAAATCTTATGTTGACGCAGGGATTTTTCTAATAGGAATGGTTTTAAACTCTATTTTGTACTCAGGTGATATGGTAATAATTCAGGACAGCGAGAATAAACTTCAAAAATCAATGTACATACTAAATCAATTAGCACATAAATATGGCTTTCAAATATCAGCGGCCAAGACTAAAACAATGTTATTTAGAGCGAAGCAACCGGTAAGAACTAAGATAGTTATAGATGGATAGATTATGGAACAAGTCCAGCATTTCAGTTACACAGCGGAGATGTTACGTTACATATGGGGCAGAAATTGATCTGGATGAAAAATTAAACAAATTTAGGAATATCTGTGGAACAATTCACAGATACCTTACAAATAAGACAAAGAAGGAAACAAGGATAAGGTTTTCAACACTGTAGCGGTACCAATTCTGAAGTATGAAGATAGAGCCAGAGTTACAAAATAAAGAGACAAAGCAAAGATTCAGGCAGCGGAAATTAAGTTTATGAGGAGTACTCTGGGCTGTACCATTTTCGATATAAAGAAGAATGTGGATATAAGAACGGAACTGGAAGTCGACAAATTGTTGGAACAGCTAAGGAGCAACAAAAGAATGTGGTGTGAACATGTGAAAAGAATGACGGGTGACAGGATTCCAGTGCTAGCAATGGAATGTAGACGGTGGGGAAGAAAGATGTAGGACAGCCGAGAGCAAAGTAGGTTCCGGAACTGGTTCAGGATGAGCCTAATCCTTGATTATGATGATGATGATAATGATGGTGGTGGTGGTGATGGTGGTGGTGGTGGTGGTGGTGATGGTGGTGGTGGTGGTGGTGATGGTGGTGGTGGTGTTGGTGGTGGTGTTGGTGAAGACGACGACGATGATGATGATGATGATTCATGACAGAATGACAGCGTAAATGTTGAATATTACAGGCTGTTATATTTACTTTCACAAAACACACGATTTTTTCAGTAATGTAGTTGCACTTAAAATAATTTTTCTACACTTTACTTGTTATTAAAGTTCATTTTAACGGGGGCAAGAGATACTCTACAAGTCAGCGCTTGCAAATGAGTAACGATGAAAAGAACACAGAAAACTGGCATTTACTCACCACAGTTGCCGAAGGCATCCAATTACTTAAAATAAAATCTCATAGTTAACATAGTTGCTTGTAGTTCTCAAATTAGTTTCTCAGTAACAACGCGAAAAAGTTACTAAGGAAAAACAGTAAAAACCAGAGAGGAGAGGGGAGTCGTTGCAAGCTCTGTCATAAAACAAATTACTACTCGCGCGCGTGCGTGCTGCAGTCTCTCTCCCCCTCCCTCTCCCTGTATCTCTTTTTCTTTCTCTCTCTTTCTCCCTCTCTTTCTTCTCCTCTTCACTCTTACATATATCTGACTTTAGAATTATTTCTATCATCAAACGATTCATATGTCTGTACGTGTCTGAACTTGATCATATGCTTTTCCTGCACATGTTTCTGTACCATTTTTCATTAAGCAATAGTATAACCTCTTCTCTTGAGTTATAACTTAGGGAACCAGTGATAATTGGATGTGCCAATTATACCGGCTGCCTTCGTTGTGAAGCACTGAAAATAATCACAACAAATAAACAATTTATATAGCAGGATATTAGGAAGGGGAGACTGTTGATTTATGCACTCATTTTACTTGGTACTTAGATGACATCTCTTTATTACATTTGGTGATTAAGTTCTCTATTGAAAGTTCTCAAACAATATAGTTTACTATATGATTAAATATATAAATTACTACTTTACAAAGGGGCCTCAAAATATGATGTACATCTTATAGATTAATTCCACGGATCCGGGATTAAATATATTAAATGAATTATGGTCACCTTGCCATGTACAATCTTGAAACTCTAACCATTTGAAGAATGGTTTTTTTTTGTTTTTACTAATCTTCTAAAACAACAAAACTTTTAGTTTAAACTTTACCTTTTTTGCTATAACTAGCGTTATTAGATTTTATACTACATGTTACCTAAAATGTCAGGTTTCTAAAGTCTTTAATGTTATTACAATTAAACATAAGTTTTAAAGTCTTTAATGTGATAATTTAAACTGTCTTTTGGGGTTTATAATTTTGTAACTCTTAACCATGGAAGACAAGCCTCCATGTCACCTGTGTTTTTCCTGAAGTAGCTGCCGAATTAGTTCTTCTGTCCTCCTGATGTTTCTTGAAGTTCAGTCGTTACCTTATCATACTGTGATGGTGAAGTTCTAGAAGTATGTGAAATCATTCCTGGTGTAGTACATTCATCTCCGGCGACTGTAGTTACTCTTAATAATTCTTGTAGTTATAATACATAGATAGAAAGTTTGTTTCACTGTTACACACTTCACATGATGATAGATTAGTTTACTATCACCTTCTTGGTGGTAATACTGTATTATTTACATAGTCCGTTATTTTATAATCTAGAGAGATGTCATCACCACACAAATTACTTATTTAAATAGTCATACTATCAACCCTTTCACATTTTTATTTATATTCGTAGCGAAACAACGCTTTACGCTGCTTACGGCGTGAGCGCTCCATTACAAGTCAAAGAAAATAGTTAAGGGGAGTGTAGTAATCTCAAGACAATTACTAGACTACATAAAAGTAGTTCCGTTTTTCGAATTTTAATTAAAGGACTACGGTTGATTAAATAATTAAATCATGATATTCTTAGTTGCTGAAGTTATCAAAGTACGTAACAATGGTCTTAATTAATTATTTAAATAATAACAAATTTACAATAATACTTAGTTTATTTAGGGGTCAGAAAACAAGTTAATTCTGGTCAGTTCTGTTTAAGCAGGAATAAATTAATAAGCTTTACCCTTTCTGTACAATTCCATTCCCTTTTCATTTTATTATTAGACTTATATTAAATATTATTATTATTAAATGATTGCCATAAGATTTAGTTTACAATGTGAGATTTTATTAAGAATTTAAAATTTCTCCGCCTATATATTATCAACTTAATTAATTAACATATTTTTATTAATGAAATCGTCACATACTCCGCCGCTTAAGCCAGAGACGCCGGTATAATTTTTTTTGAATATACCGAGAGTATGTTTAGGGATTTCCGTGTGTAATTTCTCTCATTCTTTTCTCTCTGTACGTAATTATGAGTTACACACGTCAGTCTCGAATTGATTCTTCTTACTATCTACATATCATACTTTACAGGCTAATTCTACTAGTACATAAAATTCACACATTATAAAACATATAGTTAACATTCTAAAGTTTCTTAACACTACTACTTATGACTACTACCGGGTTTTTCTTTAGTTGGGAGTTATTCTAGTGATAGAATTACTCATTAAGTAATTTGTTACTTAATTATTTCTCATATTTGCTGTCAGCTGACTTCTTCCTTTGCTCTACTTTTGAAGAATAGGATTCAAGGGTGATCAGGCCTCGTACCTATCTATACCATTAGCTAGCTAAATGTTACTCTAGTACTCCTTTGCAGTTGAGTACTAAACATATACCTTTCTTTTTTCTTTACATTTATTTAACTTGCACTCTACGATTACCTTCTTCGTGATAATGTTTTATCTGAGAAATATGTGTCCTTCGTACATATTTTTGAGTAGAGGGTTCATACAGTGCTACGGTTACTGGAGTTAAATATTTGTGAATTTGATAAGGACCGCACCATCGGTATGATAGCTTGGAAGTGGTCTTATCGATTGCACTACTCGTAGGATGTGTTTTACACATAACTAAGTTACCGATTTGGTACTTTACTTCATTATTTTTATTTCGCTCGTGATATTTCCTTGATTTCGCTAAGTTTGTTCGCAAATTAGCGCGCGCTTCATTCCATAATTTCCTAATATTTTTATCCCTAATTTCAAGGGGTAACAATTCATGTATTTTCCACTTAGTGGATAATGGGTGGTTGGGTTTATATTTGAACAATAATTCAAATGGGGTCGACTTATGTCCTTCATGATATGCAGAATTAAAAGCGAACTGTATCCAGGATAAGTTCTGGTCCCAAGAAGTATGGTCGTTAGCATGGTAGGCAATTAAAGCAGATTTTAGGTTTCGCAAATACCTCTCAGCTATATTACCTTGCGGACGATACTCTGTAGTGGTAATATGGTTTATACCTAGTTTGAAACACATGTTCCTGAATTCCTTGGACTTAAACTGTGGTCCGTTATCCGACACTAGATGGACAGGAATACCGAATTCTTTAAATAATCTATGCTGTAAAATATTTACTGTGGTTGTAGCTAAGGCTCGCCGCATGGGGTACATCCAGACGAATTTCCTAAAAGAGTCTACACAAATTAGTAACATTGTATTTCCTGATTTGGAACGCGGGTAGGGTCCTGAAAAGTCTAAATAAATTTTGGAGAATGGGGTAGCAGGAATTCTGAGATTAACTGACTTATTTGGCTGTTTCTAGCGGGTTTGCTGAGTGCACACAACTTACACTTTTTTACAAAATTGGCGATCTCACTGTTCATATTTCCCAGTGATATTCTTTACGAATTCGGTGTATAGTTTTATTTATTCCCATATGTGCTCCAATGGTGGAAGAGTGATAATATTCCATCAGCATAGGTTTAATAATATCAGGGGCAATTATTCGTAGATATTTTCCGTTCGCTATTTTACAACATAATACTCTCCTACTTAATATGTATTTCTCTGACTTATTTCCTTTTTCAAGTTGTTCAATAATTGGACTCAAACGTGGGTCTTGTATTTGATACTGGGCTAAATCCGTAAATGCAAGAGGAAATTCGGTAATTAACGTATTAATAATCGGCGTTTCTCTACTCTTGTTTTCGTAAGTATTACTACTAGGCTGGAACATACGTGACAGTGTATCGGCAACTACGTTTTGGGTGCCTCTAATATGTTGTACTTTGAATTTAAAACAATTTAATCTTAATACCCATCTTCCGATACGACCTAACTGTTTTGGGTGATTTAGTAGCAAAGATAACGCTTGATTATCTGTTTCTAACAAAAACTCCTTATGTTCTAAAAATGGTTTGAACTTCTCAAAAGCGAAAACTATAGCTAAACATTCTAATTCGTATGCGGAGTATTTCTTTTCTTGCTCAGTTAGGGTGCGAGAAGCGTAACTAATAGGTAACCTTGAGTTATCTACTTCCTGATATATTACTGCACCTAGCGCGACACTAGAACTGTCTGTCTGCACTACAAATGGTTTTGTAAAGTCGGCTAATTGTAGTACGGGGGGTGATATTATGCTTTCTTTTAATTTCTCAAATGCGGTTTGGTGTTGCTCATTCCATTCAAATTTAATTCCCTTCTTTCTTAAGGTATTTAGCGGTGCTGCAATTTCGGCTAGATGTGGGATGTACTTATGGAAATAATTTATCATTCCCAAAAATCGAGCTATTCCTTTCGCATCCCGCGGCGGTAAAAATTCTCTGATGGCACGGGTTCGCTCTGGGTCTATGCTTACCTTTCCGTTTGCTTTTACGATGTGACCTAAAAATGAGAATTGTGTCACAGCAAAATTTACTTTACTGGGATTTACGGTTAATCCAGCTTTCTCCAATCGGGTTAGTACTTCACGTAGATGTTCAAGATGTTGCTCAATTGACTCGCTGTAAATAACAATGTCATCTAGGTAGTGGTACACATATTTAAACTTTATGTCATGAAATAATTTTTCTAATAATCTGCTACATACAGAACTACCTTGGGATATACCAAAAGGTACCCTTGTAAATTGGTATAGGTTGAAAGGGACGGCAAAGGCGGTAAGACGTTTTGATTCTTCCGAAAGAGGTATCTGATGAAATGCCTGATTTAAATCCATAATGGTAAAGATTTTTGCTTTAGTAAAATAATGAAAAGCACTGTGGATGTCGGGAAGTGGTATAGATTCAAATTCGATCCGTTTATTTAGTTGTCTGTAGTCCACCACTAATCTATGTTTGTCGTTACTTTTGGGTACTAAAAACGCGGGTGATGAATAAGATGACGTAGAGGGTTCGATGACTCCTTGTTCTAACAATTTATTAATTTGGTTCCTCATCACTTCCATTTTCGGTGGTGATAATTTGTATGGGGCTAAACGAATTACTTTGTTGTCACTCAAATTTATTTTGTACTCTATCAGATCCGTCAGTCCTAACTTTGGGGTGAGGACGTTGGAAAATTGTTTTATTAAAGTCTGTATGTTCCGTCTATCTTTACTTTTCAGATGACTTAATTCAGGTTCGTGATGCTTTATATGTGTAGAAGTGGTGCTAGTACTTTCTCTGTTATTTACATTATCATGCAAGTTATATTTCCGTGAACGATCGAATCCAAAGTAAAATATCTTCTCGTGAATATCTAAAATTATTCCTGTTTTACTGATAAAATCAGCTCCCAATATTAATTCGGGTCCTAATTCGTCGCATACCAACATTGGAAAATACCACGTTAGATTTTTAATTTTTACTTTAAAAGTGATGATAAGCTTTATCATTAAGTTTTGCTTATTAGCTGTAGAGCATCTAATATTTACTGATTGACTGCGTTTAACTAAATTGTGTTTAAATAATTTATTGGCTAGCTCTTGACTAATTAAACTTCGCGTTGATCCGGAATCAATTAATCCGAGGGTGGATGTAACACCAAGGTCAACTTGTATATACGGTAATTCACACCTATTGTAATCACATTTACTAATAGAGTTACATTTATCGATAAATTTCCTAACATAGGGGTCTAATTTTCTTTTGTTATTATTATTAGTATTTTGTTTTAACTTGTGGTCTCTCAGGGGTTTACCTGTTTTCACGATGCTGCGGAAGACACAGGGTTTCGGATCTCCCTGCCTTACATGTTTTTTGGATAATGAGTTTTCTGGTGATACTGTTTCCGTTTACAGTTTCTACTGAGGTGTCCAGGTTTTCCGCAGTTATAGCATATATATTCTTTACGCGGGGTCTCACTAGTTTCGTGTCTAGGTGGTGGCTCTTTGGACTTACCGTGGCCATGAACATAGGTTGGTCGCCGAAATGGGCGTCGTTCTCGTAGACTTCTTGTATCTGAGGATAGGGCTTGCGTTTCCTTTCTATGTGGTGTTGTGGATACCGGTGCACGTCGATGCTGATCAGCATACCACACATTGGAAGAGTGCACACTACATTGTTCAAGGTCAGCGAAAGTAAGGGGTCTACTTATTAGAGCTAAACGGGAGCGTTCTTCAGGAGATAAGCCTACCAATATAGTATCGACCAATTGTTTTTCAGTCCAGTCGACTTGCAGTAGACGTGAAGATTCTCTGATGTCTGCGATATAGTGGGCCAGTCTTTCTTGAGCTCTTTGTACTCGAAGTACAGTATTTCTTTTTATCTCCTCATATATTCCAGTGGGAATAAAATATTTGATTATATTTGTATGAAGTTCTTCTACCGGAAGATTCGAGTTTAATGTTTCGAGGACACGATCTCGTAAAGGTGGTTTACATTTGGGTAAGATGACCTGCAGTATTTGCCAATCGCTCAATAGTTGTAAATCTTTTATTAGCAGTAGATATCTGATAAAAGTCAATAGAGTCGTGATGCTTAAGCCATCGGTGTAAGGAATATCATTAATTATTTTCTCTACTGGGTGGGAAATCTTTCCGTAGAGGTCTACATTAAAACATACGTTAGGTGTACTTTTCGAAAGATTGGTGTTTGCATTGGGATTTGTAATCGCTTTTTTACTAGTGCGAGTATGCTGAACATTTGGCGGTGGGGGTTCTGACATAGTGTGGGTATTTAATTCTCTACTAGGTAATGGTTCATGACTCGGTTGTATCTTCGATACGGTGGGTGATTCGGGGTTCGAGGTGGAGAGAGGGTTTTCTAAAGTAGGGGATAGAACTGGGGAGATATATAATTTTTGTAAGTAGTGCTCAGTTTCCTCCATTCTCGATGAGTCTGATTTTCGTCGTAAGTCGTTGATAATTATAGGTAATTGGCTTAATGCCTCCTCCGCAAATTTCTGCACGTCGGGGGGGATTACGGTGACTTCGGGCCAGCTTAATAAATTATTTAACCGGCGGGTTAAATGTTCTATTCGTTGCGTAACGCGCAAAAATTCCGTAGGTGATTTCTTGTCCTCAAGGTTCTGAGATAATACTATCAATTCCCTATATTTCGCATAACAGGTTTCTCGTTCTCCGTCATAATCGAGTTCACGCAATTTATCTAACTGCGAGGGTGTATCTGATCCGGTTTGGCGTAATGATTTTCGTAACTCCGAAACGGTTACATTTACGTGTTTTAGGCCTCGTAAAAGTGCCTCGTAGCATAGCTCATCTTTTAATAACAGATCAGGATTAAATTCTGCCATTTTTGTAAAGCGAGCGGCTATAACTAATTATTCTACTATTTGCATTAATTGTTATACAACGCTTCTTTTTTCTTTTACACAAAAATATACAACTATAAACCAATCGTGTTCTTACTCCTTTTTCTTTTTTTTTTTACAAATAAGCACATAAAATGTTATGACAACCTTTATCGTTTTACTTTGAGAGAGAGAGAGAAATTTCACACATGCATGAATATGCGTACGACAAAAGATTCCCCCTTCGGTTACTAACACATGAACAGACACGCTTCTTATAACAATAGACCACACAAGGAGGGTGACTTATTTTCAACTCAACTAAACAATGACAATTTTAAACAAACGGCAGCAGGAAACTACCCGTCTGAGATTGTCGAGAATGTGGCACGTTTATGAATGGGACTTTTAACAAGTACCGACATGGTTTGTTTACATGGGATTATATGCTAATATTACGTTACACATATTATATTTACTAATAAAGTTATTTATACTATATTACTATAATATTAATTATTATTTTTATCTTATTTCAAACTCTGACACATATTGAAATACATGAGTGTATAGATCAACAGCTTTTGTGCGAGGGATATCGGGACGCAATTACTTCTTTCTTTTCTCTTACGCAAAATAGCTAAATAGAGCAGCAGAATAGCAAAATAAGCAAACAACAGCAGAGTTGCGCAAATTATAACCTCTTCTCTTGAGTTATAACTTAGGGAACCAGTGATAATTGGATGTGCCAATTATACCGGCTGCCTTCGTTGTGAAGCACTGAAAATAATCACAACAAATAAACAATTTATATAGCAGGATATTAGGAAGGGGAGACTGTTGATTTATGCACTCATTTTACTTGGTACTTAGATGACATCTCTTTATTACATTTGGTGATTAAGTTCTCTATTGAAAGTTCTCAAACAATATAGTTTACTATATGATTAAATATATAAATTACTACTTTACAAAGGGGCCTCAAAATATGATGTACATCTTATAGATTAATTCCACGGATCCGGGATTAAATATATTAAATGAATTATGGTCACCTTGCCATGTACAATCTTGAAACTCTAACCACTTGAAGAATGGTTTTTTTTTTGTTTTTACTAATCTTCTAAAACAACAAAACTTTTAGTTTAAACTTTACCTTTTTTGCTATAACTAGCGTTATTAGATTTTATACTACATGTTACCTAAAATGTCAGGTTTCTAAAGTCTTTAATGTTATTACAATTAAACATAAGTTTTAAAGTCTTTAATGTGATAATTTAAACTGTCTTTTGGGGTTTATAATTTTGTAACTCTTAACCATGGAAGACAAGCCTCCATGTCACCTGTGTTTTTCCTGAAGTAGCTGCCGAATTAGTTCTTCTGTCCTCCTGATGTTTCTTGAAGTTCAGTCGTTACCTTATCATACTGTGATGGTGAAGTTCTAGAAGTATGTGAAATCATTCCTGGTGTAGTACATTCATCTCCGGCGACTGTAGTTACTCTTAATAATTCTTGTAGTTATAATACATAGATAGAAAGTTTGTTTCACTGTTACACACTTCACATGATGATAGATTAGTTTACTATCACCTTCTTGGTGGTAATACTGTATTATTTACATAGTCCGTTATTTTATAATCTAGAGAGATGTCATCACCACACAAATTACTTATTTAAATAGTCATACTATCAACCCTTTCACATTTTTATTTATATTCGTAGCGAAACAACGCTTTACGCTGCTTACGGCGTGAGCGCTCCATTACAAGTCAAAGAAAATAGTTAAGGGGAGCGTAGTAATCTCAAGACAATTACTAGACTACATAAAAGTAGTTCCGTTTTTCTAATTTTAATTAAAGGACTACGGTTGATTAAATAATTAAATCATGATATTCTTAGTTGCTGAAGTTATCAAAGTACGTAACAATGGTCTTAATTAATTATTTAAATAATAACAAATTTACAATAATACTTAGTTTATTTAGGGGTCAGAAAACAAGTTAATTCTGGTCAGTTCTGTTTAAGCAGGAATAAATTAATAAGCTTTACCCTTTCTGTACAATTCCATTCCCTTTTCATTTTATTATTAGACTTATATTAAATATTATTATTATTAAATGATTGCCATAAGATTTAGTTTACAATGTGAGATTTTATTAAGAATTTAAAATTTCTCCGCCTATATATTATCAACTTAATTAATTAACATATTTTTATTAATGAAATCGTCACAATAGTACACGTCTACCTTTCGTATTTTGTCTCTCGTATTCTAACTTTCGTATTCGTATTTTCTCTTTCTTAACTACCCCTCCTTCCCTTTCTCATATCTTTACTTACTTCCCCACTACTCTCTCTCCCTCTTTTTCCCTAGAGATAGACAGCCAGGCTCATACCCAATACGTAGTTAGTGACTAAAAAAGGAGGCACATAATGAATACAGAGTCCTTGTTTAAATCTGCAATTTTCATTTTTCTTACAGTGACTAGATTAGATGTTTGCATAGCCATTCTAAAGTTATAAATGAAGAAATGACTGGTTAAGCAAAGTGTGTGTATATGTTGGGGGGGGGGGGGTGCGCGTTCATGAGTATTTAAATGAGAAACAGAAATAGCATTTTAACGCATCCAATGTATAAAAAATAATAAAGCGTATATTTTTATGTTTTTGATTTGAAGAAAAAAGGGGTGCTGAGAGAATAATTGAGAGAGACAGTCGATCGAATAAATGAATAAGCCTATTGAGTGTAGAGACACTTTGAAACAAGGAAAAATAAAGTAAACAGAAGAGAGAAAGACAGGCTTACAAATTGGCTGAAAGAACAAATTCTTTCCTACAGTCGGCAAAGAAATGAATATCTTACATCCTGTTTTGTAGAGCCCAAAAACACTCCCTTAGGTATAGAGTAGTGTATACGAGCAGCCTGTCGAAGCTGACGTTCCCATATAAACCTAAATATTTATATTTTCCAGTTGCAAAATGCTATTACGTTTATTGTACCAACACCATTTTAGTGCAAGCGTTCAACCAGCAACGTTTTAGCTTTACGACCAAGTTGGCTTTATAGTCATCGTATTTTTATTTGATAGGAAATAATTATTTAACCTCTTCTTTGCTTATTTAATTATGTAATACCTCTTTATAATTAAGTAGTACCACTTACGTCATTATATTAATATCACCTGTGACTAGTAAAATTGCTTATTACAATTATCATCATAACAAGAATATTACTATTTGACTTTCCTTATAAAGATGTACCATTATATGACATTCTTCGAAAATATTCCAAGAAGACTACTTTAGCTCACCATAGAATTTCGTAGGTAAAACGGGTCAAAATCAATAACTGCTAATCGATCCTGCAAATTACTGTATTTACTAATTTCACTGTCAGAAGAAATAAGACAATAGAACTTTTACAAAACGGAAGAAAAATAAATACAAAGGGAAAACATACAGCATCAGAATTATTCATAATTAGTGAAATAGAAATATTAACTTATAAACAGTGTTAAAAATAAATCCTGACAGTGGTGATATGCTACTACAAACAGACAAGAGAAACAAGTGTTTTATTTCCATAAGTTTAATACTCACATTTGTAATACTATTTATCTTTTCGCCCGTCTTCTAATTAATTTATTAAAAGTTATAAAAGTCAACCAGTATATAACTGACTTTCATAAACCGGAAAAAATGAAAACAAACATCCATGTGTGTGTGTGTGTGTGTGTGTGTGTGTGTGTGTGTGTGTGTGTGTGTGTGTGTGTGTGTGTGTGTGTGTGTGTGTGTGTGTGTGTGTGTGTGTGTGTGTGTGTGTGTGTGTGTGTGTGTGTGTGTGTGTGTGTGTGTGTGTGTGTGTGTGTGTGTGTGTGTGTGTGTGTGTGTGTGTGTGTGTGTGTGTGTGTGTGTGTGTGTGTGTGTGTGTGTGTGTGTGTGTGTGTGTGTGTGTGTGTGTGTGGCTAGGTGGCTTTATACAGAAACATTTGTAATGACTTTTTGGGTAAGAAATCGTAACCACAATTGAAAGATTACTTCCTGTGCCACTGTAAAAAACGATATGACGTTAACGTATAAGATGTCACATTGTAAGACTTTATTACTTTCATAGCAGATGGATGTTACTCGCGCATTCGAAATTCATTCCATGGCGACAAAAGATTCTTGTGAAATATTTATAAAAGATATGACGCACGTTTATTGCGAATTACATGGCTAGAATAAATTTTGACGAACTTCTGTCAATGTACGGGGAAGAAAACTGAGGTTGGGAGAACTTATTTTACAACTCTCTTCACTGCAAAAAAACAGCTTTTTTAAAAATTATATTTTATAGTTCAAAAGGCGCTAAAGACTACACAAGTATTGCTCCCAGTCATATCCAGTCGTTGTCAACGACTGTGCCGCGACAGCGCCAGTTTCTTAGGTGTGCTGCGCAACTTCGAGACTGTGTGACGTTCCTGGTAAAAGTAATTAAGATAATTTAAATCAATATTTATTTTGAAAAGGAAACCAGAAAAAATATTTAAGAGCTTGAACATATTTATTTTACAGGGGGAAATTGGTTTCTGCCTTACAATAAAAGGCCTGAGTTGTTAATGAGAAACTTGAAGTTGTAGTTTCTTAGACAAAAATTCAATTCATGGTGGAATTAAAGACAAACGTACACGCATTTCCAGTTCAACTAAGAGGCGTCTATCGCATTTTATGTTTTTTATGTTTATTTGTACCGAAAAGCCCAGCTCGCACAAGTGGGTAGTCAAAAAATGAACCAGGGCACCAACTGCTTCCACTGCTGTTAGTGGGTATTTCTTCTTCCCTAATAACAAAAACGTCAGAAATGCGACGCTAATTTAAAACACCACTCTTCGTCGTTAACTGACCAGCAAAATATGGAATTTCGATGTTAAACTTACTTAATAATTCTTTTCTCAGTTCACAAAACCTTCTTCAGACTTTACCTTCTGACAACCAGCGGACCTCATCATAAAGAAACAAAATGTCGTGTTGAAATTCCGCTTCATGGAAAGTTGTGTGAGGAGTCTTGTCTTAATAGGCCTTCACTTAACAAAATTTGCCATCTTAACAACTGTGTCTAAAACTCATTTAATTTCTGTTTGAATAGTCTTCGTCATCAGAGCCTCACGATGTATAAAGCGGTGTGTTCACTATACATTCTGGGAATGTTGTTTCAGTTTTGAAAGAAATCCTTTTAATCTTTCAGCCATTGGGGGTGCACCGTCTGTGCAAACCGAAAGCTAATTTTCCCAGGCCAGTCCATTCTGTTCCAACATGCTGGATATGGAATTATACGCGTCTGGTCCGGTTGACGTTGAAGGCAATTCAGTACTTGAAAGGGATTGTTCAATAATCGAATCCTGATAAACAAATTTAATAACTCAGGAATTAACATTTCGGACTCGAATAAGTTGACTCATTGAGCTGTAGTGAAAATACTCCATATACATTCTAGTACATGACGGTTTTCAGAACCACTGAACGTAAATCCAAAGTTCAACTTACCATCTTCGTATTTAGGACTGTTGCAGTATTATCTTAAGAGGTTTTGACTTAACACAAGCAAAAATTAATAATTCATATAACACTTTTCAAATTAACAATTAGCTTCAAAACGAACTAGAACACAGATGAAGTGAAGTTACAACTCCGAGCCTACAAACAACTCACCGTTGAAGTCAAACTGTGGACGCGCAAGACCGAGTCCCCCGTATTGTTGCCAACTCGTACATTAGTATAATGTTCCGTAAACAATATAAAAATGAAAACCATTGTTTTAAACTATATTGAAACGAGACCCCTATAGAACAGCCGGGAGCGTCCTCCAGCCCTCCCTCCACGAGCCCTGCAGATGCGTGTTTCTTCATAGCCGCACGAAAGCACGCTCTACAGTTTTCGAGTGCCTGTTGACGCATATTATGGATTATTCTGGAAAATTGTGCTACCTATTTAAACAACAGCAACTGAATCTGTCAGTTTATATTGGGCGATTTTCAAGTGATGTCAAGTGGTTGTGTGTTATAATTAGTACGGAATTCTTTATAGTTGACATTATTTTTGTGTGTGGGCAAATTTAAGTTGAATTACTGTACGAGTTGATTACGAATCGTTATTTTTGATTAACTAAAGCTGGTCATTAGTGACTTCATTGGTGTCTTGTATTTTGTTTTCCACTGTACCGTACGACGATCAGTGAGACCGTTGTAACAATATGTTAACACATTACATAGATTGGTAATTACCTTTATCTAATTCCTTCCTTGCAACTTAATTATTTGCGTAACGACGCGTTTCAGGATCACAGTCCCATCATGAGGTTATTAACTTAAATCATGCACTAGTCACTCGTCGTTAAGTTTTTAAAATATAAAACCACTTCACAACATTCGTATTCGCGCAAACACATAGCTATGTGTATTCACTCACGTGCGCGTCGTCGTAAAGTTAAAAGTCGACTGATTTGTTATCACAAACTTACACAGGCAATCGTCTGCTTTCTTCTTGTTGTGTGCGTATTACTGTGTCAAAGAAGACGTTGGATTTAAATAACAACATATCATTCAATAACTCATCACGCTGGAATTTACTTGCTTTGTAGATTATAAATTAAAGTTATTTAATTTCCTGAAGCTGAGTTTTATCCTGAAACATAGCGAGTTTTATTCACAAGGTGAGGGGCTCGCTATGGGTTCTCCCCTAGTGGTATATTAGCACAAGTGTATCTCAACCACTTTGAAAATAACAAACATTACCAACTACACTCAGACCCCAATATTCTGGTTCACTGACTTTAAAATTAACAGATTCCAAACGAACAACATGGGTAATGGATTATCAGGGATGCCTTACGTTTTAATGGCTTTAAGGACTAGTAGATGAATATGGCCATCAGAAAATAAGAGACTAGTAGTCTCTACTAGAGACAGTGTCTGAAAACATGTAACAACCTTCACAATAAGCCATGTCCAAAGCACGATAGACCGGATTGGCATATTACTACGGAAACACAACACCAGGGTAGCCTACAGACCACACCAGACTCGGATCGTTACTATGAACTCGTGAGTTACAATTACTTACAAGACCAAAAGAAATACTATGTACCTTGAGGGAAATGCAACATTCATCATTGACCAGTCTAACCCAGCCACAAAGCTAGCGAGTCAGATAAGAAAGGCTTACAGTGGACAAAACTTTGAAGCCGTCATAACTATCTCAGTATACAGTCGACACTGTGCGTCATATTAATTTATTAATTTCTACGCAACCCCTCTTAAACTACTACCCCTCTTGGAGCTGTTGCGGAACGTAACATATGGAAATTGTGATTGAGAAAAGGTCGGACGCTCTCAACAAACGTACTGCGATATAATCTAGCGTGGAAGCCAGGTTTTCATTCATACGCAGCCAGACGGACAGGGCACCTAGAGAACAATTCTATTTCTTAAAGATACAATGGCGAAAGAAATAAGACTGAAGATTTCAGGGGTGTGCCTGCAAACGTTTTGATAAAACCTTCTAGAAAAATGCCGAAATACATAGCGAAACTCACCTCAAAACGGGAAATGCTGTACACATAAAATACATACATATACGATGGTAGGGTAAAAAGTTCCGGTTCTGAATAAGAAAACAACACATTTTTGGATTAATTTGCATTTATTTCTCAACATACGACCTCTATTTAGCTCTAAACACTTTTCCCAGCAATATTCTAGAGTGGTTATGCCAAATTTATAAACTAATTTGTCGATGTACTTAAAGTAGCCATTTACAGAATTGCTGATTTGATTGTCGTCAGTAAATATTTCTCCACCGAGCCATTTTTTGAAGTTAGGAAGGAGTTAGAAGTCGCTAGAGGTTAAATCCAGCAAGTATGGTGGGTGTGGAAGCAATTCAAACTTTAATTCGTTGATTTTAGCCATCGCAACAGTTGACGTGTGAGATGGTGCGTTTGTCTTGGTGAAACAGCACTTTCTTTTTCGCTAAACGTAGCCGATTTTTTTCTTTATTTCATCTTTTGTAAGGTGCAGTGGATTTGCATATTACCCCCCCCCGCCATTAAATGTTTTCTACTTTTTAAAGTAGTCAATGAAGATTACTCCACGTGTGTCCCAAAAACAGTCGCCATTATTTACCAGTAGACGAAATTGTCTGCCTTCTTTGGAGTTGTTTCGCCTTCCGAGATCCATTGTGTTGACAGTTTGTTGTTCGGGCTCACACTGTTTTTCTGGCGTAGTCACTTCAATGGGACGTGAAGTGAGTTACCGTTCGTCATCAGTTGTGCTTGTCCGACCCATTTTAAATTCAGTAACTCAACGCTTAATCGATGTATTCGATGGAGAAGAATCCCTCAACGTTGAATCCAGCGCCTTTTTTTTACACCGGATGCAGTTAAGCCTTTAAAAAAAATTAATCACAGCATGAACTTTTGGTTTACTGATGGCACTCATACTGGATACTGATGCCCGAGGCGCTTACAGCGGTGAACTGAGTAGGCTGTACCATTAATATTAAACAACTCATTGACTTGAAAGCATCGAAACTAAGCCTACAAAGGATGGAATCATACAACACGGTCAAAATAATGAACGTAGTAGTGCCTCTGTCAGGCCCGGAACGTTTCACCCAACCGTCGTATGAGTTCATTACGTATACAATATTATATTATTTACCCTTATATAAGATTTCTTCTACAAGGAGGTTATAATATTAGTTTGCTTTACTTATGTTTCGTCGATACAAACTGCATCGTCAGAAGTAATGATGTATTAACGAACAAGCGAATTGAATTTGTATTTAAGTATTTTGATTGTTGTAATGTTGTTTGTATAATCAGTTGTTTTTAACGGTTATGTTGAAAACTGTAACGTGTATGTTTTTATCAGAATAATTTTTAATAATGTTTAAGTTTAAATAAATCAATTTGTGTAGTTTCCTTATTTGAATTTAAATTTCAGTGAATTATAATTTTTATATACATTAGGATTTTCCCATATTTTTCATTTTTTGACGTTCTTAGATATTTTCCACTAACTTAACATTTTTAAAGTCTGATTTTTCGGTGAAGGACATCTTTGTAGTTTTTATAGTTAGACCGATATTACATAATAATATAGTAAAATTACAGCAATAAACTAAACACCTGAAGAGTTACTACGAACAAACGTCCTTACATAAAACATGTATCATATAGTATAATATTGTAATAATAATTAATGACGTATGTTATAAAACCATCTGTTTTTGCAGATGACGTTGCACTTTTAGAAAACAACGAGGAAGACGTACAGAATGCACTTCACCAAATGAACACGATCCTAAAAGATAAATGCAACATGTTGATAAACAAAGAAAAAACAAAAGTAATGAAATATTCAAGAACTGGAAAACAGAAGGCAGAGATATTACTGTGTAGTAGAAAGCATATTCAAGTTGATCCCAAATATCTTGAGAGTTGCATTATATCAGATGTGAGATGCACCAATCATGTAAAAAATATAATTTCATAACCAAGGATAGCGTTTAAAAAAAAAATGTCTTCTAGCGTCCAGAAACGTGTCTCAGGAGACAAGGAAGAAATGTTTAATGGGTTTCCATCGGAGTAAACCTGAAATTCGAGACTCGGAAACCTTGACTTCAAAAGCACTGGAGAGGAGTTATCTTGAAACTTTTGAAATTTTGTGCCAGAGGAGGACCTGAAGAATATTGTGGACGGATATTGTGGAGGGTATCTAACGCTCAGTTTTTGAACAGAGTGGATGAAAAAAGGATACTGTTTGGAAGCATTACTATTTTTGAGTTATTTAGGAAAAACTACCCTCTTTCTTATTAAAAATTCAAAATTCAAACCTTTATAACTTTGAATATATTGTTACGACGGTCTACTTGATCGTCGTAGGTACAGTGGAAAATAAAATACAAGACACCAATTAAGTAACTAATCACCAGCTTTAATTTTCGCAGTTAAACAGTTCGTAATTAACAACAAAGTCTCTTACAATAAATCAGATAAAAATGTTTCACACGCAAATAAATGTCAACTAATATTAAAACACAATTGTATTACAATATACCGCCCGATTATAAAGCACAACGCTTCACTATTAACCACTTGAACCCACAGAGTATTATCGCTTGTAATCGCCCAACAATAACTGAAAACTAAGCAGCAGGTATGGCCTACTTATAGTCTACTGTGTTCCATAACATGCGTCCTTAAGAAGCCATCGAAAATTCTAGAGGACACTTAGCGCGACCTTCGCAGAAACACGCATTGTTGGGTTAATTGAGATGCTTCCAGAACGTACGAGACGTGCCGCATTACGTAATGCTGAGAGTCGCGTAGGCATTACAGCTGCGGGATCGTTCTGCAATGTACCAGAACGTTCCGTAATGGCGTAACACTTTTCTGCATTACGTAACAATACTGAGTTTCATGACAATGTTTGCCTGTACGACCTTTTTTTCTTAAAATGTTATCCTATACCAACTTAAGGTTTTTTTTTTATTTTGTTTTGCATCCTCAAAAAGAAGTGTAATCCAGCCCTAAATTGACACCAAAACATTTTAACTTTAAGACATTAAAAAAAATCTATCCACTGGCTGAGAATTAGAATATTTTGATTTTTTATGTTTACGTTGACCAGCCTAACAGCGACGAGCGGACAAACTGTGCGGTAGTGAATGGAAAAGAACATTATTTCCACTCTGTTCTCAAGCCTACGTTAAACCACTGACTTCCTCCCGTTTACCCGTTTGGCACAGCCACTCTCATTTATTATATTCACGATGTACTAATTCAGAAATTTGAACTGAATTTTCCTTGTTAGCAGTCTTTGTTAAATGAATCCTGCACACGTGCCATTCTGAAAACCCTTTTCGTAGTTGTATATCATTTATTACATACATTCTTTTCTGCTAAAACACTGGCATAAACTTAAAACATTCTATCAGTTCTACTGACTGGAGTTGGCAGCTCTAAATTGTAACAAACTGATGTGTACAGTAACGACATAAATACAAAATATAAGCAGCTGAAAATTGTCAGCACAAATTACTTGCTGATTGCACCTGTGAGGATCATATCTAAAGTAGCACTGTGATAAAGGAAGGGAAATTTCCACAACTAGATCAAGTCTAGGCATACTCGCTAAAATATATTGAATGTATTTTGTGAAAACGTAAGTTAAAAATTATATACATTAGTCGTTACAAAAAAAATATATTTGACAGCGGAAACGTGAGGCCACTTTACTTCTTATTCACGAGATATCAACATTCAAAACGCCATCGCTAACTTGTAAGGTCAGTTCAATACACACACCAGATTACTTGGAGCTAGAGAAACAGGCTGATCTTTACACTCTAGAAAAGAGAAGAAAAAATACAACACATTAGCACAATCTCGCAAACATTAGCACGATTCTTACCTCTCATAAGCAGTTATTAATGTATGCTTAATTAATTCGGCACAAAAAACAGCCATTTCTCACACTTAGGCTGTGTACGTGTACGTGGTGGTGGTGGTGGTGGTGTGTGTGTGTGTGTGTGTGTGTGCGTGTGTGTGTGTGTGCGCGTGCGTGTGTGTGTGTGTGTGTGCGCGCGCGCGCGCGCGTGTGTGTTGTTACTAAGTTAGCTAGATAAGAGGCAAAAAGATTTGAAAGCGTTTTTAAAAATTCTCTATTTTAGATGCAATCAAAAAGTTTTCATTTGAATACTCTCGATAAAAGTCAAGAAAGAAGTACATGGTTTAAAGAGAGCAAAAACCAAATTGAAAAAGATGTCTTTGATCAAGACAGAAATATTATTATTGTTTAATAATTATTATGCTTCAAGTTTTAATACACTTAACATAGACTTCAAGTATTCAAAGGATTTGGTGGAAGAGTTTCCTTATTCAAAGTGAAAAAATTTCATTGGAAAAGTAAAAAAAATCTATTGGTACAGAGTTAGAAGAATAATTGGCTATCACAAAACAATGGAAAGCACTTGGTGAAAAATTAATCAATAATAAATTATATTATGACAATAAAGATATATTTTATCGTGCATTAAAAAATTATTGAACTGATCCAAAGTTGATGGAAAAGCCAGTTATTGTATGGGTAAGTTTACATTGCACTTATATTAAATTCTACTACAGCAGTCAGTGAGTAAGTGGTTGGGATGCTGTAATCCATAGGCTCATAAGATAATTGTTGTAGGCTACTGGGCTGTTAGTGACTTGACAATCGTCTAATAACCAAACGATTCAAACTTTAATATTTTATTATTAAAAAACACTTTTTTTACTATTTTAGTGTTATAATTAAGGACTAACGACATGTGTAGTAAGCTTACATAAAATAAATTAGTAGTGATTATTAATTCCATAATACTATGAAAAAATACTATTGCATAATATCTCATGTGTCCTCTCCCCCCCCCCCCACCATTCCGATCACTTTTCCTTTTTTAACGTAAAATCGCAGGCTGGTTGGCAGGTTTCTAAGTTCTTTGGTTTCAAGTCAAAACAGATCTCCTCTGACCTACCACACACCACTGCCTCAGTGATTTCTTTAGTATATATTCCTACTTATAAAGTTGATAATATATTCATCTTCTAGTTCCCTCATGCCACAGTGCCTTGTTCCCCTGCATGACCTAAAACCCTCTAATTCTGTCTATTTTATTTTTAATAATCCACGTAGGGTCAACAGGCATAATCAATGCATAATCCCTGAAGCAAATTATGATGATGATGGTGGTGGTAGTGATGGCTAGCGTCTCGAAAGCCTTTTTCTTTCTTCCAAGAGCCGACGTTTCTAAGAAAGCAATAAGTTACTCAAAATACACAATTTAATCAATTTCACTGTCATGCTATCTTATTATTCCTAGAAGTAAATACGGCTTTTGTTTATCTTAACGGTTACTTCATATATCGTACTGTATTCGGTAATTTTGTTTCCTAAATATTTACAATACCTCGCCTGTTTCAACACTCCTTGATTCATTATAACTCTAATTAGTATTTCTTATTTTCAGGATTCTACTGCTACATCTGTTTCCAGTTTATTATTCTTCAGTTTACACTTCTTGTTTAATTTGACTTCCATATGTACCAATAGCATTTGCGCTTTCCCATCCCATCTCTTTTATGCCAGCACGTATCTCCTTGCATCACTTGCATTTGTTAATTACCTTTTCTATGCAGACTTAAATATTACTAGCTTTCCGGTAAGAAATTGCATTTTTGTCTCATTTTCTCCCACACCTCCGTTTATATCTCAGTCCTCAATTCTGACTAAAGTGTCGCGATTTTGTATAAATATTTGTTTATTCGTGTAAAATATGTGTCTTATTAATTTTAAACAAATAATTGAAAATATACTTATAAGTTACCGGTTGTCAACCCTGGACAAGAAAAATCGATATGTGTTATTCATACTGGAATGGTTCTTCATCAGAGAATTAGGAGGTTAATTCCACCGAGCCATAAATGGGACAGCGGTTGGAGAGGCATGATTAGCATACACTCTGCCCATTGAGCCACTATCAATGTATGCTGGTTGAATATACATTTATTGCTAATTAGCGTTTAAATGACAACGGCGTGTATTTGTAATTTATGTGCCAAAATATTCAATGCAACCAAATCGCCAGACAACTCTACCAACAAACGTTTATGACAAGCTTCTGAGAAAGAAATACTATATACAAATTACTCTCTTCACATACGGAGTGTGTATCAAATCCCACTATATATATATATATATATATATATATATATATACATATATATATAGTTACAAACAAATGGGTGTATGTAACTTGTGTAATACTGTTACGGGTTTATAGTTACAAACAAATGGGTGTATGTAACTTGTGTAATACTGTTACGGGTTTATAGTTATTTCAGCCCCATGTTATGAGCGTCAATTTGTAACTAATCCCTCCGATGTATTTATTGAAAAGCTCCACTGTTGAATGCGTCAATTTATAATATTTTACTTTAGATGAGGTCTCCTGCAAATCAATGTTAATCTATTTATAAAGAAAAATATTTATTATGTGGTTGATATTATTCGGTTCTTGATAATAGACCTGTATTAGTTATTAAGTGTTTTACAAGAGAAAAACGCTCTATTCCAGTTATTATATTGAATAATTCAATATTTTTCTCCAACCCTAGTCTGTATATACTATCGAAAGTGTAAAGAGAGGAGAGCGCAGAGAGCAAGTTAGTTCTCTATTCTCCCGTATTTACCAGCTGTCAACAAACGAGCGCTGTGGGTTGCGATCGACCAGTTATTATAGGTTAAGTCGTTCCGCTTGATGTGTTTCTCACGTTCCTTTCTCTGTAAATTACACCCTATTCGAAATACACTAATTATTCTACAAATAACAAGAAATCGTCAAATTCAAGAAAGATTCTTTATTTTATATATGTTTTAATTCCAACAGATGCTTCCTCTTGCTACTAATACACCATATCGATTACACAATACATTATCGATTTGTTATTGAATTCGGGTTTTAGCTGTGTTAAAAATTAATTATAAATTTCAATTTGTTTTTTATCTCAGGGTACATGTAGTTCTTTTAACTATTAGTAAGGTCAGGTAATGCAATTTTAAGGTTACTAAGTATTACAATATTGTTATAAAATCTTATTATGTAAAATTAAATATAAGCAGGTTTTTTACCAACTTAGACCGGATACTTAGTACGGCCGTGTTTTGCTACGCCGAGACGAGAACAGAATGGTGATTCAGCTCTGGAATAATAACAGCCTCCAGCTTCTCAATAAAAGTTTGATATTGATGTCCCAGAATGTAGTAGAAGGTTCAGTTCTGGTCTTCGTTAATCTTCACGGTTCTGGTAGTTGCAGGTCGCAATGGAATTGTGTAGTATTAAGACTTCGTTCGGTTGTGGAAAGTGAGGTTTAGTACTTTAATACAAAATTTCTTCGTTTGTTTTTTAATATATTTTAATTAATTTGGCATCCCTCGGCTATGGATCATCTTTATTTAATTATAGTTCATCTTCATCATTACTCTTTTGCTGTTAGTTGGTTGAATGATTTATTTTTTTGAATTCATTTAACGTTAATGGTATATCGAATTATATTTGCAAAGAGATAGATTCAGCAATCACTACTCAGTCCTTTTTAATGGATTTCTGTTTATTAAATTTGATTTATTTTAATTTGATTCATTTGGTTTGGTCTTCTTTTTTTAAATTTATATTAACTCAACTCTACTCATTCACATATAACAATTGAGTGTTGAAATCAGCAAGATATCTTTCATTCAGTCGTCCCTAACAACCATTTCTTCTTCTGTTATTGGATAATATTTGTTATCCTAGAGCCGTAATTAGGAAATATTCTTACACTTTTTTAAAAAAATACTCCCTTATTAAAATTACATTAAATCATATAAAACTTTCACCTAATATGCATTATTAAACCATATACAATTTACTACATTTTCTTCTTGATCGACTTATTTTAAAAGGTATTATTTTCCTTTTACAAAATACTTATTTTAGGCCTATTTGTTTTATTACATGTGTTTAATTTTTTTATTTTGTATTTAACTTTTCTGACCTGACATACTGTACAATGAGTCACTGGCTTATGGCCAATTATTCTAATTTTATTTTATCCTGATTTCAATTTATTATTATTATTTATTTTATCATTGAACCCTTCATCTGTTTATAATATAATTACAATGACCCCTTGACAATTTAGTAACAATTATTGTCTTCCTGGCCAAGTTTACAAATATTATCTTACAATATCTTCATTAATTACTCAAAGTAAATACTCTTAACATGATACAATACATAATAAATACATTTGTATTTAATTACTTAAATACAAGTTTAACATGAATGAAATTAGTGTCCATTACTTAATACTTTCTTAAAGCAATTGCTTCACACCTCTTACATACAAAACACAGAATAAATATCATGTAAACAAAATATCATGATAAAGCACAACAACCTGTACATCATTATAAAACATTAAATATCAATTAAACAGTCTACTCACAGTTCAAACTGTCTATAGTAATTTCATATCATTAGACACTATGTTTACTGTTTACATCTTCCACTGATCACTCCATATTTTATACTTATAGACATTTTTATTATTATTACCTAGTAACCTTACTAGGTATTATTAATATATTTATTATGTGAGGTTTACCTTCCTGACCTTAATTATGGCACACATTGGGTATTGTTTTAATTCGATAGTAACAAAGTTTTTATGTAACGTATGGGACGTTAACTTCGTTACGTTACAATATATATATATATATATATATATATATATATATATATACATTGCGATGTGTAGGTGTCGCATAGACTAGTCGAGAAATATGTTATTGGAATGAAGTGAATTTATTAATGATGTTATTATTTTTTACAATCTACTCAAATTTTAAGACAGTTTACAAAAAATAATTACTCTGTCTCTGTTGACCTTTGTAACACAAGCCAAAATTTACTTTCTGTACATTGAAATAAATTAATATTTAAAACTTTGTTTTGTTTTATTTCCTATAAAGTCTTTCCTGATGAGATAGTTTTCTTTAAATATTTTTTTTTACAATTGTGCGTGAATAATGTAAGTACACTTCCCTTTAATGTCGACTGCAGATCCTTCAAGCGACGAGGCGCTCCTTTCAGGATGAACAAGTAGGTTGGTATATCCGGCTTCAGGGTTGCTTCAGGGCGTGTAGACACTTCTCACGGGCACTGTTACATACTTTTCGCCGCGAACCGATACTGATACTGCTGTGTTATGGTTACACCTCTGATTCACAATGTTTCTTATCAACTAAGTTATAATGTTCAAACCTGCAAACTCTACTTATCCATACAGGCTCTTTATATGCTATCGTCATATGCGTTACTCTCTGCTACATTCCATATGCAATTAAAATGTCCATTGCAATATATATCGCTATACACCTATATGAAGATCATTTCTCAGAGGTTGCCCTAAGGACTGAAGAAGAGGCAAACGCTACCAGTCCCCGAAAGCGCTCTGCAAAAATATGAAAGTAAATGTTCTTGAACAAGTAATTTAGTATATTCATAGAATAACAATTCTTCAAGAATGAAGGTGTAGTGAAAATGTATGAAACAAATATATTGCTTGGTGGCATATTACTGTATTTTGTTACCTCTCAAGTTAGTTATATATGCTTCTGAAATGGCCTATTCTGTATTATTCAATACTCAAGCTATTAAATATCTTATCAAATAAATATACTTAATAAACGCGTATCAAGAAATGCCTGTTAAAAAAAATTGTTCTCTCAGGTTAACTTAACCTTTGGCGTAAAAATAAAAAACTGGAGATTACTATTAGAAATAACGGGGTTTGCTACAGTGTTACCTGCAACTGATAGCCTCCTTCATTTCAATGAGGAAAAACCTCCTCCGTCACCTTTTTAATGAATGTACTAATCTCATTCAATGTCCAGGATACACTGCATCTCAATCAATTAAAATTTGTAACCACACAACTACTGTACTTCATTCAAATACAAGGAAAATCCGGTCGCATGCGGACGGTGGAGAAAACCTATAACAAGAGGAAAACTACCAACAAACGCTTTTCCTTGCAGCCGACTATTCTTGACTACTATCGGAATTAAATGTCGCACTTAACATAGTTTTCTTGCTTTTCTCAAATTCATTTCTTATGCTCGAAAAGAAACAAAAAATAATTGGGAGCTGTGAAAACACAAAAACAAAGGGATATATTGCCTCCTTCTACATTGTCCCTCTTAATAAAATGCAAATTACTCTGTGTACCTTGTCGCCTCTTTCATTGTCTCCCTTCCGTTGTCTGTTTTATTTCACTGACTTTACGCAATTTTAGGTTTAATATCATTGCGCTTCCTTTACAAAAGGATATATTGCCGTTAGCTTCATTCCCATTTTGCTTTATAAAGGGCAGAGTTTATTTCTACATTATTATACATTATTATAATGTTTTCATATATTATGTTACATATTTTTCCCATTATCTTGTTGCATGATTGCCTAAGTAAAGATATTTACAAACCCTAGGAAAGTACCAGAAAACATAAAGTAGCCTGCTTAAATGACTACTAATTATAGGTTTTATAATAATGATTGATAATAAATAATGTTTTAATAATTATGTTTTGAAATATTATAGTTAGTAAGACTATAAGGACAATGTTTTGTAATACTTACCATGTTAATACTTATCCCTCTATGTGTGTGAAAGTTGAGATTGACTCATAAGTTCAATAAGAGTTGTGATATGTTTATAATGGAAGTAGTTATTAGTACAGAATGTTAGAATAATTATGTTTTGAGTTATTAAAGTTAGCAAGTAAGGAGGACAATGTTTTGGGCACTACTTACCATGTGAATACCAATTTTATTATGTTTGTAAAAACTGGAATGGATCCATAAGTTTAATAAGAATTGCAATATGTTTCATAATAGTTATTAGTAATTAATTGTTTGATGTTGATTGATAATATATGCTGTAATATTATATAACAAATGTTAATGTTAATGGAAGGGTACAAAAATTATAATAATAGAGATATTTGTGAAAATAGGTATGTTAGGCCTAGATAGTTAAGGAATTTGGAAAAGAGTTTATAGTAAAACTAGAATAATTAGTGTGATGTTGAACTATGTTATTACTGATTGTATCTAATAGTTTTAGTACAATGAAGGGTATAAAAAAGAACTAATTATAAATAATTTTGTACAAATAGTTAAAAGTGTAAACTAGTAACTCTGGAAATATTGAATGGAAACTAATCAAAAGTGATATCAAAACAATCAGTGTTCCATCAGAAATTCAAAGATACTAGTATCTTGAACATCAAAGATCATATAAAAAAGTTATAACAATTTTAAGAAAATTCTATGTAAGATGTTAGAAGTTTGTTTATTTTGAGGCTCAGAGAGAACCATAGTAACTCAAGTTGATACAGTTTAAACCAGTGAAAGCTAAGTTATAGGCCTTAGCAACAGACATGTTATAAAAATAATTAAGGATTCCATTATTAGAACTGAACGAGAAAGGATGATATAAAAAAACGAGAGACCAATCTAAAATATTTCGAGTGTAATAACAGTTAATGTAATTAAAGTTAAATCATTTTAAAAGATCGAATGTTTAGAAGAAAAAAGTAAACCATTATTCGAAAGAAGGAAGCCGACTAACATATGAAGAAATAAATTCAACGTATCCAGGGAGGGAAGTATTTTTGCTAATAACTAAACTGAAGAAGTTACCTTAGTGTCCCAAGTTTACACTTGACAAAGAAACTGTTTACACTTTTTGATTAAAATTATATTTTAAATTTCACTTGGAAAATAATTAATAAACAGTCTTATTTTCATGGTAAAAACTATTAATGTATGGTAATATGACCATTTAAAGTGTATTAAACATTGAAAATACGTAGTTCAACATAACCTAAAGACACTGAACATTGTAAAGTTAGTAATAAACTCTTGTTAAGACACTCTGTATTTAATTCTAAGTCCATGTATTTTGGTACTTTTCAGAAGATCATTGTAGTTTATATCGTAGCCAAAAGGACCTAACGTAAAACGGTTTTAATTGTATCTTATTTATCAATTATTAAAACGCAAATTTTGTATACCCTGTGAGGTGGGAGTAACTGCTGCCATTCTGAGCAAATTTAAAGAACAACCGGCAAGACTTTGTTAATAATTATATCTTTCTTTTACCAACATTTAATAAGGAGAATAAAGGATTTGAGTTGAATAACACCATATAAAAGGTTTTCTTTTCTTTCCTTAGTTGATAGTTTTATGTATATGATATTATGTATAACATATAATCGAATGTAAATTTTTCATCAACTGGTATAGGTTGGTAACACTCCCGACAAGAAAAGTATGTCACAAGATTTGAATCTGAATTACTGAGAATTAGTATTCATAGTATTATATTAAATAAAATATATAAAAAAATTAAAATTAGAAGGAAAGAGAAACCCTTGTGATATATGCAATATTAATTACAGATTAACCAATACATTTTATTTGCAACATACGATTGCAAATTGGCGCTCAACAAACATTACCCTGACAACCTAATAATCCTTAAAATTACTGAAATTTTATAATAAAAAACTACATGTTCTTAATGCGTATGTTACAAATTGACTCAACCAACGCGTGGCTAGTAAACCATACGATAGAGATCATTATTTAGTACGTTACAATATTAATGTATAAGTTATTGTGTGTGTGTGTGTGTGTGTGTGTGTGTGTGTGTGTGTGTGTGTGTGTGTGTGTGTGTGTGTGTGTGTGTGTGTGTGTGTGTGTGTGTGTGTGTGTGTGTGTGTGTGTGTGTGTGTGTGTGTGTGTGTGTGTGTGTGTGTGTGTGTGTGTGTGTGTGTGTGTGTGTGTGTGTGTGTGTGTGTGTGTGTGTGTGTGTGTGTGTGTGTGTGTGTGTGTGTGATTTCTCTTCTCCTTTTCTCTTGCTTCCCTCATATAATCCTAATATGTTTTTCCATTTACTTTTGTTTTATTAAATCCGTATATACGAGCTAAGTGTCATTATTAACAAATAATTGTTTTGAGTTAAACAGTAATAAACACGCGCGAGTAATAAAAATATGTACGGTAGTTCTTATTGTATAAAACAGATTTCAAATGGAACCTAGGTTACACTATCATCATTTGGTATGGAATGTATTAGTAATAACTTAGGTTTCTGAATAGGTATATAGCCTACTTGTAAATTGTTTAGTAATTACAACAATCCTATGGGCCCGAATCTAATAATTTATTCTTAATATTATTACCAATTTATATAAGCAACAGTTATAACTATAACTAGAATGTATACAAAAATTAATTTAAAAATGTATATAATAATATTAAAAATTATTTCAATTCAATTGTCATATTCAAGTGTTACATATACGTTTCTTATAATCTCTTTCTTCTGACAACCAATAATTTTCTAAATATAATTATTTAACTACGACTCGGAACACAAAACATTTTATGAATAAAAACGTAAAAGTTTTACCTTATAACCTGTACCGGTTTTCACTTTTAAAAAGCTTCTTCAGAGGTTCAGAGGTTTTTAAAAGTGAAAACCGGTTCAGTTTATAAGGTAAATCTTTACGTTTTTACCCATAAAAAGTTTTGTGTTCTGAGTCGTAGTGAAATAATTATATTTAGTTAAGTAACGGACACGTCATGGACAACGAAATCCAATAATTTTCATTAAATAATTACAAATATTTGTTAAAATTGTTATTAATTACCGTAATTAGTTAACTGTTGACACCTTGCTAGTAGAGCAACTGAATCTTATCTGGTTTTCGCGGAATCATGCAAAAAAGGAGTAACTTTTAGTAATACATAAATAATTCACAGTAACGATAATTGCTGTCGTTCTTCGTGTGTATTTTCTCCTGCTCATCTATCCTGATCCTGTTTCTAGTCAAACGTTCTGATGATTTTTGAAGTGATGATTAATGAGGTACTACTTTGTTACTTTAACCTCACTTTTTACTGTTGATTTACTCAAATTTTTAAAGGTAAGCATCCACTCACTGCCACCGTTGTAGATTATGATGCGATTTAGTTAATAACAAGTAGTTGACTTGAAAACTGAGTTGCGATGTGATTTTTAAAACGTTGACTTGAAAGAAGTTGGCGTTAAAATATCTCAGAATAAGTGTGACTTTATGTAAGTTTACCTTAAAAGAACGACACAATAAGTTGACTACAAAAGTGTCAAATTTCTGTACACCTCATGTCTGTTCATCACACGGAAACATTGTCATAATCCTGTTTTCCCTCTACCAATTGATTTTACTATATTCATTTTCCTAACAACTTTGTTTCATTTTGCCGATGTAATGTTCTTACTAACTGGTTCTTATTTACGGATTTCTTCTAAACCTATACAGTTAATAAAACCATTTCGTTACTGACTCAATCCATTTTACTACTTCCTCTACGTCAAGTCTTGCCATCTCTTTCTTTGTGATTATGTTTTTGGATTGTCCTAACCATCTTCTTCTCTGCAAAATTCTCAGTATTTTCTTTAATCTCAGAAGTTGATCTGTAACTCTGTATACATCTCTTCACCGTTCTTTATTAGTCACTCTCTTTTATATCTGTTTGCAAACTTAGCAATCTGTCAATTTTAATTCTTTACAGTATTCCTTTGCGTTTCCTGTACGTCACTCTAGTTTATAACATGTGAATTACCATTACATTTTACGATACCTTCAAAACTGCCATTTAAAGAAAAAGATTATTTTGTGTCTACTAACATTAGAATTCTTCTACCTAAACTAAATAAGTAAATTAGGTCGATGAAACTTCTGACTCCACATTTTATTACTCTTGATAGATGTAAAGTATAGTATTATTAAGTTTGTAAACTAGCTGTCGATTGCTTACAATGTGGTTTATATTATTCTAAACGTTTCGGCCACACGTCGGAGGCCTTCTTCAGTAGAAACGCGTCCAACAAAGGATGGCAGGCCGAACGAACCTCAATCAGAGTTATAAGCAACACCCCTATTTATAATTAGGTGAAATTACCTGTGTAACGTATATTGATTAGAAAGTACGAGAATGTTCTATATTATTCTGGTAATTTTTGTGGGGCTTCAGAACATTGCGCCATCCTGGTTATGTAATACATGTCAAGATTGTCACATAGGCTTTACGCATGTTACTTGTTGGTGTAACAATATGATTTAATATAATTTCCTATAAGCTAATATCAAAGACATAGATAAGAGAGATAATTATGTTTTGTTTTTAGTAACAAAAAGCATATAAGTGATGTAGCCTATACCCTACAAATAAGTGAAAGGAGCAATTACGAGAGAAAAGGATAGGGCTCTCCTGTCAGTCACCTCTAGGATTCAACGAGATTGTTGTCACAAACCGAATATTTCATATAGCCTACATCTGTAGGATACCCTACCAAATTTTAGCGAATTCTTGATTAATGCTTGCAATATATAGTTAAAATTGAGAACAGTATAATGAATATTTAAGTTTCGTTCTATTCATACTATTGACAAAAGCAGGCGCATACGTCAAAATCTGTTTGTGTCATATAATGTTATGCAGGTTATTTGTTTAACCTTTTATTCATGCAAATATCTTAATTATTCTAGGTATTAAAATTCTGTGTCCCCGTTCTATTTCTGTTTGTGGCAAATATTAGAAAACGTCGCATTTTATCACTCTTATATCCGACCCTGGTGGCACACCCCCCGGACACACCTACTACAATATAATACATAATTACTGCAAGAAACTTTTATTATAAAGAAAAATAAACACATATCACCCATAAACACCGCGCGAGATCACAAACCTATCTATTCACGCACCACCGCCGCCCACACACACGCACGCGCGCGCGCTCACGTATATTTGTTCTTGTATTTCTATACACGTCTGTATCTTGTTATAAATACATTTATTATATTGGTCTACCAATTAATACGTTTCATATAATTGTAATTGCACTCTCTGTCACAATAATGTATAATGAATTAATTATATGTACCGTCACGTACCGTTTATACAATATTTCTTAAACAGAATGTCGTTGTTGCCAACCGATTCACAAACATTATGCCAGAGAATTGTATCCATGGATTGATAACTCGCGTCCACTACTTTATTCCCAAACTACCCGTATCATTACTGAACTACGTATTAAATAAACTACACGGTTTTTGTATATATTGTTACGACATTACTGAACAATCTACGTGTTTCTCTAACGTTCCAGAGGAATCCGGCTGTAATGTTGTGTGCGTACGTAATTTCAACATGTGCTCGCGAGACTTTTCTAGACGTCGCCAGCCGCGTGCACTGTGTCAAGGCCCCAATCAATTGCGTCCTAATGTAGCGCTAACGCGTAGTATGTGGAATTTTCTGGTGTGAGCGGGGTATAAGTACAAGGCGTCAGCGGCCTTAGCTCAGTTATTGTCGGTCTATTACTCTGTGCGTTTAAGTGGTTATTCCTCCTCCTATGGCGCTACAGCCCAAATCGGGCCCTGGCCTCCACCAATCTCCGCCTCCAATCCACTCTATCCACTGCAACCCTCCTCCAGTTTCTTATCCCCATGTCTCTCGCGTCCTCTGCAACGCCATCTTCCCACCTCTTCCTCGGTCTACCTCTAGGTCTCGTTCCCTCCCATGTACCCAGCAAAGCCCTCTTGGGAGAGAGACATTGAACCGAGGCGCCTAAAAGGGGTCAGGGCTAGGTACTTGAAGAAATTAATGTCTGAACAAAAAAGAAAGAAGCAGCCCATAAAAAAATTTAATCACTTTAGTCTACATACTTTCTCTCGATAATAATTATAAATAATACGAGGCATATTTTTAACTAAGGGCAATTTTGACATAAAAATAAAAGTAAGTGAAATAGAAAACTCTTTATTTTATGAAAATAAAGCTACGTGAATGTGATATTTTCCATATAGCCCCCACTCAGCAGAATATATTTTTGATGTAGTTCTACTAGTTTCATTTTTTCGTCACCAAAGTACTTTACTGCCAGTGATTTGAACCTATTAACTACATTGTTTTCAGTTCCTCATTATTTTCTGAGCTGCTCGACGCAAGCCATTGTTATGTAGGATAGGTAATAATTACTAGGTCTGAGGTCCCTACGGTGGAATGTTCAACTATTTCCGAACTAAATCGCACTAATTCTTCTTTCGTATGTTTTCTGTGTACGGTCAAGCCTTGTGATGAAGAAACAAAATGTTTTTTGTTTTGATTAGCAAGTCGAAGGGTTTAACTGTTTCACAATACGTATGGGCACTTACAGTACCTCCACAATGAAGGAACTCAATAAGCAATATCCCTTTGTTGTCCTAAAAAACCAGTAACCATAAGCTTCCTGTTCGAACGTTCTTGCTTAAACTTCTTAAGCTTCCGGGGGTGATGAGCGCCTGCACTCCACTGACCGCTGTTTTGCCTCAACTTTTGTATACGATATCCGTGTTTCATCTCTAGTCACAATGTGATTAAGTAGTTCATCACATTCACTTTGTTAGCGCCGCACAAATGTTATAGCTGCAGCTAGATATTTTCCTTTGTGTACAACTATCAGCATTTTTAATGCTCTTCACGAGCACCCACTTTCTGTAACCCAATTTTCTGTTAACATTTTGTAAATTGCTGACCGTGAAACCGTAAATCGTCTGTTCGTAAATCGCGGAATTTTTCGTTCACTTTTTCCATAAATCCATTTGTGGTCACAGACAGTCGAACAGTACGTTCTTCATCGTGAACATTCGTCCTACCTTCTCCAAACAAACGTCACCCACCTTCGTGTAAAACGATTGCTCCATAAATGTCGCAAATTTCTTTCAATAGAAGATTTGTTTTTTTTTTCGCTGTTAGAGAACGATTTACTGATCGGACCTCATAATTGGTGGTATTTTAGATCTCATTTCAGTCATGGTATCAGGGCTCGATTTCAGGGGGAACGAGCTGGAATGGTGTTCCGAAACCTCTTGGATCCTAAAATAAATTACCGAAAAAATATATGAAAAGGAAAACCTAATTATTACAAATATTTACTACTACTTTTTAAATTGTGCCCCTCATCAGCCCCACTACAAAACTAAACATTTGTCAAAATCAAATACCAGCACTAACCTTTATCTTAACTACTATCGTTCATTTTTGTTAATACGTTCTACCTAAAATTATCTTGTAAGTAGAACGTATTTAAACAAATTTCAACAAGCCTCGCTCGAAGATGACATTCGCAGTTAGCGGTGTCGACACGAAGCGACGACCGACGTTTATCTATGCTTCCAGAATTTTTCCGAACGCTTTCTATCTTGAAATATGCTGTGAAATATGGCTGTTATTGTGAATTAATAGCAATATCTTTAAGTGAATGTGAAATTTTTTTTGCAAATGAATCTACTCATTACATCTTTAAGAGCATCTCTAAATACAAAGACTGTATCCAGCCTCTTATTTGTGAAAATTAATGGACCTCGTCTCCTTTTATTTTATCCATCAAAGTACGTCGATTCAAGGCTTATTTCTGGCCATCATACAGCACTGGACACAAAGAGTAAGGAAAATTCAAGAAATAGACAATATGACGACACAATGATGAATCTATGGAAACTTTTTTTAAATGTCCGAACCACCGAAACCATCACTTAGAGTTTGATTGAGGGTCCGGGATGACGCTATCATGAGTGACATGTTTTAGACTGTCGTGCGGCTAACGTGACGATAAGGCGCTTTAGAAATATCAGTAAACTGTATTATCTTTTTAGATACAAGTTTATACGTTTGTTACAAATATTATAAAGCTTTAAAAATGTAGACCCCCTTTGTAATAACCTGTCGTTAACTTATACGCTAATATAAATTTTAAGTGTATTTGTATCTGTATAACTTTTAAATTGATGCGTTCCGGCACCTATAATTTTAGAAATCAACACTGCATGGTATACACAGAGACCATCAGAATATGACTGGGCCATTGTTGCAAACAGGAGACTACTAATTAAAATAAACATGCTACTCCAGCGCCATCAATTTTTCTACCATATCAATTGGCAGTAAATATAAAATGATCTTTACTTAAAAAACACACCCTGCATTATGATTCACTGTCATCGCTTTTTATTCAGTGTACATGTTTTGTGGAACACAAAAATTAGCTTAAAATAAAACCTATATATAAACAAGCTCTTTTGGTCCCAAGCTAAGCTTTTGATCTCTATACCATTACTCCTCAAATGTCTTATATACTAGAATCAGTGGCTCTCAAAGTGAATCTGCAGACACTTTTAAGAAAAATTAGAATATATCGTAATATTCTACGATTTTGTATGCTTTAAAATCTAAATTTTAGAATCTTAAAGCAATTGGTAGAAGATTCCAGTATTTTTGTTTTGGGTTCAAACTAATTGTAATTGTAAAAGTAATTTCAAACTAATGGCTTTAATAATGTCTTTAAATCATGACGTGTACCAGATCTGTCAGCCGAACTGACTAGACCTCTCTCTTACACTACAAAAAGAAGATTCATTGGCAGAACTTTCAACTGACAGTTCATTAAAATTACAGTTTTCGCAATTATAGCTAGCTGACTTCTAGTTATATGTATCCGGAACTCCCAAAGAGAGCTTTGAAGCGTTTAACTGTGTTTCCATCTACTTATTTGTGTGAAACCGCATTCTCCCTGCTCACGTACTTAAAGTCAAAGTTAAGAAATAAACTTGATCTCAAGAGTGACTTAATATTGAAATTATCAGAAATTAAACCCAATATTGCAGAGCTAATTGTTCAAAAGCATCTTCATTGTTTAAATTAAACTATGTTCGATATGATTAATATTTTAATTTTTCAAGTTAAGAGAATTTTAATTTCAATATGTTTTAATTAAAGTATAAGAGTTTCTATCATATTTACTGTCTGTTTTATTTCAGAACTCAGACGGGGTCCGTGAATTTTTAAGTTATTTGTGGGGGTGGTCCGCGGACTGAAAAGTTTGGGAATCACTGTACTAGAAGATATCACAGAAGATTTCATCCGTTATCTTATGTACATTCTAGATTTAAAATTTCTAATATACTGACAATCTAACTGAAGAATTTAGTCGTTCTTCGAAACCTTGTGCTTACGTCAGTGCTCAATCTTTAGCCCTTTGTTCTTCTTGTATTCAGTGCTTGCTTATCTTTTTCCGTTACGTTCGGGGCATCAATATTTTGCTGACTAACAATTTGTAGTATTTGTCATTATAGGTATATATTTATGATTACTACGTTGCTATAATATAATTTATTGTTGTTTCTATCATAATTATCATCACAACGCGCGCACGCGCGTGCTTAAATGTATGTGTGTGGGCGCGCGCATGGGTGTGTGTTTGTACACATCTTGGAAATTTGATTATATTGAAATGAACTCATTTAATTACATATAACAAAAAAGTTTTTTCTTCCAATTTCAATGAAAACACAAATTTTCAAAGTAAACATTTAACTTGAAGACAAGGCTTATAAGAGAGTGATTATGAAAATGTATTGTAAAAAGAAATGTGATTAAGAACAAAAAGAGAAAAGAGAGCAGTTGAAAATATTATGCTGTATTTTTAGAATGTCAAAATATAATATCAGAAAAGAAACAAGCAAGAGGCTTCGAGTACTAAGAACCAATGAAACCCGAATCTTATATAGATTCGACTCATAAATATCTTGTGAAAACTGACTGAAATAGGAGTGACATTTTTAATTACAAGAAATGAAACCTGTAACAAGCAGAAACGAAACCATGTAAGCACATGTATAACTGAAGGAGAAAATAATACAGTCGTAGAAACTAATTTCTTTTTCAGTACATGATATTAAAAATAGTAATAAAAAATATTACTCTAAAATTAAACGTAATAGGCTTTAGTTATGAATCAAAATACCAGTAGAAGTGAACTAAAGCGCTATCTACTAGCGAATCAGGCAATTAAAGTACAACTTGAATACAACGCTAGACGACCTTTACGTTTTGAAAAATGGTCGTTAGCTGTCATTTATTTATTTTATGAAATCAACGTTTTGTCTGTATCCGATATAGGTGACAGCGTGCAGTATACAATAGTATAATGTAAAAAATAAAAGTGAAAGTAAAAATTACTCCAGTCACCCCAATTAGGTTAAGTGCTATAAACAAGGCGTTTCCAGACCCATGCTTAAAAAGACATTTTTATTTTTTTTCCACCTGTATAATATTCCCTATAGCGTGCATGTTCCATTCTGTACATTCAATCAGTTTTAGTACTAGTGTGCTTCCTGTTTTAGAAATCTCCAAGCATTTTCCCGTGACTTTTTTCCAATGTACGTAACTATATTGAAGAAAAATTAAGTATTCAAGAGTAAGTCTACACAGTTATTCATGTAAACTTCTATACAAGCATACATACTCTCTGTGTTGGGGGCGCGCGCGCGCCAGCACCTTTGGTATATCCACTAGAGTATGTCTTCTTCATACTATAGATACAGATTCACTCTCACTATACATGTAGGCCTACGTTATTCTTACAAACTGGTTTTAAAACTAAGTTATTAAGAGAGCACCATAATTGTTAACCAATAATAATACCAAGAAACAAATTGCAGAGAATGTTTTTTAAGTAAATTGTCGGAGTTTCAAAACTTTCTAATTCAACGTACGTAGTAAATAAATAGTTTCATGAAAGTTCACAAAAGGTCACTGAAGCGTTTTAACTGCATCACTAAGCTTAATGTTGTAAATTATTGTTACTTTTACGTTGATGGAAACTTTAACCCAGTCAAGTGTATTAAGTATTGAAGTTTTCTTTGGGTTAACTTGTAATCTCTTCCGAGCATTCACCTAATGTCTAAAAGTTCCGAGTAAACTAAACATTACCGCTGACACCATAAACTAGCAGAACACTTACGGATATCAGAAAATTCCTAATCAATAATTTATTATTCTAAACCATAATTTGTTATCAAATTCACGCTTGAAGAAATCTATTTTCAAGCTAGCAGAACATGGAATTTCTCTGAAACATTAGATATAAGTGAGGAAAGTTCTCTCTCTCCTATGGCACTGCAGCCCTTTTTGGGCCACGGCCTCCTTCAATTTTTCCCCCCATTCTCTTCTTTCGGTACCCCTCCTTCTCCAGGAACCACTTTCAGCATTTCTTTTGCGTCCTCACCCACCGCGTCCTCTTATCTTCTCCTCGGTCTTCCCACTGGCCTTATTCCGTGGATTCTGCTATTCAATAGTTTTCGTGGTATTCTGTCCTACATGACCAGCCCACCTTAGACGCTGTAGTTTTATGTATTGTGTTAGCGGTGGTTCTTTATACATTTGATACAATTCAAAGTTATATCTTACTCTCCAGCCGTATACGTCATTAACTGGTCCCAGGATTCTTCGTAATATTTTTCTTTCAATGATATTGAGAGTGTTTGCTGCTTTGGAGTTCAGGATACACGTTTCGCAGCCGTAGGTTAGGATGGGTCTTATTATTGATTTGTGTATCCTTAGTTTTGTATTTCTGTGGAGAGGGACGTTATTTAGCTTTATATAATACTAATCATATGCCACAAAATTAGTTTAACTTACAATTAGAACAACCCACAAGATAGGAAGGTCACCTTCCTTCTACATATTACACTTATACAGGCCTAAGAATAATTGTCTACTAGCTTGTTAACCCAGTCCCAAAATTATTACGTCTGTTTTAATAAGTGTTTCGTTTCCCATGTCGTAATTAAAGATAGCACAACATTGTATTTGTAGAGGTAAATATACGAAAACAAAATAAATTGTTTTTTCTTAATTTATTAACAATTAATTATTGTATAATATTAATATAATATAGAGTTTATCGCCACCATATAGAATGAGGAAGTACATTCTTTTTGTAAAACAGTATCAGTTCCGTCCAGCGCTGCCACTGGTTCTTTTGCTTGAAGGAGATTTCTGAATTGTAACAACAAACTATACTACTGTATTAGGCTGCAAGCCAGTTCCGAATGTATTACCCATAATGTAATTTTGATTATGATAGTGATGACAATGGGATGACGATGATGCTATTATTATTATTATTATTGTTCTTTCTGCTGCTGTTGTTGTTGTTATTATTATTATTATTACATTTATTATTATTAATGCTTTATTTTATGTGTTCATGTGTTTGAATTATTTTTTTTTAAATGACTTAATTATAACACCCATAGACTATTTAATTTAGTAATCCCAAAACACTTGTACGTCGTTACAACAATTAAACTAACAACACTTACGATACGATTATATATGTTCTTCCAATTATCCTCTCGTCAAATGGAACAGAAAGTAAAATCAAACACATAAGATAGAATAAAACTATTCGTCTACAAACTTTCAAAAAATATTGTTTCTAATGCAATAAATTGCTAAAGTAACTAACAACAATACAACACTCATCTGGCACTGCCAAACGAAGCATTAACACTTTAAACTTCAACACAGACTTTGGTAAAGAACAAAGATGTTGATGACGTATGCATAACAGGTTATTTGCCAACTTCAGAATGAAAATAAAAAGGTTCATGGCCAGATCGAATCCATGCCATTCGTTTAATTGATTACATAATATTTTCTCGGAAATTTGAAAGGTAATTATAGTTTTAGAACTGTTCTTATATAACTTGATTGTTTTATTTTTGAAGTACATGTTCACTATTATGCATTTACGGACGTTTTGAATGAAATGTTAAGTAACATGTTTATTAAAGAATTTTGTTTTTCTGCAAATGTGTGTGTGTGTGTGTGTGTGTGTGTGTGTGTGTGTGTGTGTGTGTGTCGCAACAATCACCCCCCCCCCCGGACACATGCTTCCCGGACAGTTGTGAGATTTCGACTCTTCAATGTACTGATTCCGTCTAGCCACGCTTCCGCTTCTCTAAATTTTTGTAATTTTTAGTCAAAAGACACTGTTTGCGTTTCCAGGGTTGTGACTGTTTTGGCTCGTACTTTAGACATTTTAGTTTTTTTATAACTGTTTGATATTTCACGAAAACAGTCTATCTTAAATACTAGTGTCTGCAGCGCCTGGGCGCGCGCACACACACATACACACAGAATATACTAAAAAAAAATGTAAAAATACCGACACGGGTGACTGAACTCGCCAGTTACTAATAGCCAGAGAGAAAGGTCGTTTAACTTATAGCTTCTTTACGAAAATGTGTACGCTCTGTAGGGCAAGTGGGGGTATAAAGAAGTTGTCTAGTTCAATTATTGTATATTTCCGATCTGACGATGAGCTGTAAAGCTTGAAAGCGCTAATCGGAAAATTTTTTTCTACAGTGGTGTGCAACAGTGTTATTTCTGGTTTTAACTTGTTTGTTTATCAATTTTTCCATTTTAATGTTGTCTTATTTTAGTGGTCGAAAAACTGTGTGGAAAATTCTAACGATGGTTATCGTTATTGTTACCGACCTGATCTAACCTAACCTAACCCTTCTGATAATGTTAACGTGCCAACGAAAGTTAGGTTTACAGATCTAATTTTGTGTTTTTAATGTTTCTTTATTACATTACTTACTTTTTATATTATTCTCAATTGTTACACGGTTGATTTATTCTGCGGCTTTGGAGTTGAAAGTTATGAGCGATTGCGGGCAACTACTAAGATATTCTTTTCTTCATACTGCTCGACTGTTGTTCTGATCCTCTTTGCTGTGTGCAAATACTTTTGCTTTTTCACTTATTCTGTTCCAGCCACCATTGCTTAGTATGTCTCTTATGAAAACCGATAACAATAAAAATAACAAGTATTTCGTAAAAGAACCATTTTAAAAAATACAAATTTAAAGAAAATTCTAAATCAGCTTAAAAAACAAAAAGTTAATAAACTGTGGTCACAATATTCCAGCCTTATCACACAAAAATTATAATGCAGGCTGACTTGATTAGAATAAAATTTAAGATACTGTTTTCTTTAATCACCAAACACGTAAAAAAGAAAATAATAACACTTCCCTGGCAGTTTCAACGCTACAAATTCGTAGTAATATTTTTTCATAAAAATTAATTATTAATGAAGGGCAATTGTGGCAACCGAAATCAGTAATCGTACGAGCCGAGATCTCACAACTATTTGTGAGCCGAGAGCAATTGTCAAGACCGTAATTGTTGCTGAACCGTATATACATGAGCGCGGGTAGGTGTGTTTAATATTTAATAAAAGCTGTAACACAGAATGCTGAAATATATTACAAAAAAACACAAATGTCGCAACATTGTTAGGACTTTCACACCGATCGTCGTATTGCACAGTGGAAACAAAATAATTGACACTGATGAAGTTAGTAATTACCAGCTTCAATTATTCATGAACATCAATTTGAAAACAACAAGGTACTCTCATACAATAATTCGAGTAAAATTCCACACGCAATAATAATGTCGTCATGTTATAGTACCACACTAATTAACACAATAATCACTTTCCACAAATCCGCACCAAATAAATTGCCAACTGTAACTGACTGACAAAGCCGGCCGCTGTTGCTTATACAGGTCCCGCAGAGGTTCCAGAATAATTTTCCATATTTCTGGCAGCGTGCCTACATAATTTGCTTAGTTACAAGAGCTCGAACAGACTGGAGACTACGTGAGTGGACGATCTTGTCACAGGTGATGCACGCGCTGGGCTAGTCGAGAAACGTATAGAATGACGCTCTTGAATTTTCGAGAGTGTCAAGTAATTATCGTAGCAATATTATTGCTGCTTCTACGAGTGCATTTCACTTTATCTTATGCACGTTTCACACAATTAACTTGATCCATTAAAAGTAATAACTTTTACACTCTGTAAAACGTACGCAGAAAAAAATAAAATATATTTGTAGAATAAATTATTATTATGTATCGCAGTAAATAAGAGCCCAGCACAATAGCAGGCAAGCAATGCAATAGCAGACTTTCGCTTTTAGCGGTTGCCGGCGATAGATTCACTCTTCGGAGATATTTTGGAGGTTGTTAGCAATAAATTCTACTGTACTTTAGAATACTTCAGTTATTTTAAAAGTAAGTAGTAACTAAAATTTTCCTCTTTGTTACTAATTTACAGAAGTAACTACTAGTAGTTACTAGTACAAGTAAAATTATTAGTAGAAAGAAGTAATTAATTTTCTGTTTAAAATTGACATATTATTTTAAAAAATAAATCTTCAGAAAATATTTAGGATTCATAACATTGTTTTCTGCTTTCGAAACAAAATTAACTCTCCTGCTTAAAAAGCTTATATTAAAAATTAGCAAATTGTTTGTTAGCAAAAGAACAAATAAAAGATTTTTGTGAAACTTTATAAAAAGTGTAGTCTAGTGATGTCGTCAGAAGTTAATTCAATAATCCACATTACAGTAAAATGAAAAGTAATAACATGAAATATTATGTTTATAGTGAATATTAGATAGATTGTTCTGTCTTAAATTAATAACACATACTAGATATACTAACCTACAATGAAATAAGGTAAAGATTTTATAATATATGTTAGAAATATTAGTAACAGATCAGGTTACCATAAACAAGAAATTTCCTTGTTGCGTGTAATTGTTTGAAAATAAACTGATACGATGCGTACAACAGAAAATTTGTCTCAAACTAAAGATTAGGCCTACGTCAAATACAAAACTTGCTCATATGGGTGCTCACATAACAGCCTACTTATAAAATCTTTATACCATCTCGTAATTGAAAATTTGACAAAATCGATTAAAATGTATTAACTGCTGTCAGACAATATATAAAATAAAATTTTTCGTCACTATGCAATAAGGTTATAAATTGTTGCTTTTAATTAAAACTTCGCGTCGACGCATCAAGAGGTACTGTTAATGGGCTGCAAGTGTATAATCTACATTATGTGATGTTTACTTTTCCTAAGTTTTATTACTTTGATTCACACGCGCGCCCACCCATGCACACACACACACACACACACACACACAATTCTAGCCTCACTTAAGTTTATTTATTTACGTTTGCATGCAATTAAAAATTCCGTTATCCAAGCATGCGTGCAACGGTAAATGTGAATCGTTATAAATTCAGGATCATAGTAATAAATTACTACTACTACTACTACTACTACTACTACTACTACTACTACTACTACTACTACTACTACTACTACTTCTATTACTACTACTAATGTACTACTACTGCTGCTGCTATTACTACTACTACTACTAATGTACTACTGCTGCTGCTGCTGCTGCTATCGTACCCGATAGACTTACCGCTGATGTGTTTTCTGCCTACTCGGTTTCAGTAATATACCTATAGTGCTGAAATTAATGTTGTTCGTAGTTATGATAATTCGTATGTTCATACGGACACATGCAGAGAGCACTGATTAAACAGTCGAATAAAGCAGCATTTGAATCGAATTTTGGGGTCAGTTCCTTTGTCGCTGGTCGCATTATTCAGATGTTATTTAATTGTTACTTGCGCTAACCATAAAACATCTTCAATATTACACCGATGTAAAAAAAATTCATGAGGTGCTGACGATAGCAATAATCAAAATGAACACATAAGGCCTAGGAAGATGCACTGCGAATGTAGAATTATTAAATCGTTTGGGTTGCATGAGTACGTGTGTGTGTGTGTGTGTGTGTGTGTGCCTCCCTTTCTGACTGTCTCTCTGTGCGTCTCTGTCGTTTACAATTAAAACGGTTCAGAAACAGCAGTATTTGCGGACAGAAACTAGTATCACTAATAAGTATTGTATTAAATAATTTGCTAGTTCGGTTTGTAAATTACTTACGAAAAATAAATTCAATTAACCGGTTTTGATGTTTAACTGAAATTGGAGCCCCTTACGAGACTTCTTCAGATAAATCAATTTATTTCAATTCGAACAGTATACTGATGATAACTCGAAAGCAACAAAATTATTGCAAATAATTACCAAAATTCGTTTACTCGGGATTCTAATTCATGATTATCTGAAAATTTTCATTCGCATAATATTTAAAGTTTGTTACACTTCGATGTTTCCAAGCGAAGGGGCAAACAATTTAACCATATGCCAAATGCACACTGGAGCGTACAACTCAGTGAACATGAATTATCCAGTGTCCTAATAGCTATCAACTCATCTCATACCAACATCGGTAACTGCAACTAATATATAAATCTTATTTTCTGCTTTCTATAAAGACCAATTCCTCTCTTAGCTTTTCCTTCTAACTTTTTTTTACACTCAGCTCTGGCGACGTATGATCTTTATTAATTGTTACTTGCGTCTAAAAAATAGTTTTAGCTTGGACTGTCCTATTCCAAGGTTTGTTATTGGGATTTTTACAGTCTAGTGTTTTTCTGGGTATACAGGATTTGCCCTGATGCCTCAGTCCCCGGACTGAGCCATGTTTTTTAATCAAAATTTACTCCCCAAGATGAGGTGTTTCCACTGCATCTTCACAGTCGCAATGTTAGTCAGGTAATTAAGCTTTAATTGTCTACAATAGCCCTAAAAGTAAGCATGTCCTGGAGTATTTCATATACCTCTTGAATTGTTACTGCTGCTTACTGCTGCCCTCCATCAGGAACATGCCCTTACGTGTGTATAGGGGACCATCAGGGTAGCCTACAGGAGAACGTCATAAAACACTGCACTGAGTACAAGCATTTGAGAAAAACTACGCATTATAGGGCCTGAATGAGACAATCCGAGAGTGAAGTTCACAAAGGAAAGCTATTGTAATGTTTAGTTGTATTTCATTGAACACAACGCTTAACAAATAACCATTTATCATTAATGGCTGATTAACTAAGAGGCATTACACTAGTGTGCTTAGACTAGACAGTGATGCATTGTTGTCAGACGAGAGTGACAGAAAATTACCTTGTTAATGAGAGATAAGTAATTCGTATACACAAGGTACAGAAATGTGTCGAGAATAAGTCAGCCTCTGTAGAGATGTTATTCACAACCAACTAGACGGCACTTGTAAGCGTTTCTTGTTGGTGGCGTTAGCAAGGAAACCGAGCCAGTCGTGAGGTAAAATCGACCATCATCAGTAAGGATTTTATATGGAAGAGTAACACGGAACTTTTGAGATGACTGGTATGGTATAAACATGACAGTAGCTTTCAGGAAGCATACATGGTGTAAAAGCGTATCGGGATCGTGATAAAGTTGGTCATTTTTCGTAGGTGGTGAAATATTGCAGCCGATGACAAGTTGACTAACGCGAGTATGTAGTCACCGTCGTATAACGAAAGGGTCTGTAGAGTAGCGTCTCCAATCCGACGAAGAGCGGAGATCCTATGGTGGTTGAGTCGGCATATGGACCACACAACGCCATCGCTTACAATAGGTGCCGTCTATATTGCAGCCGATGACAAGTTGACTAACGCGAGTATGTAGTCACCGTCGCAGAACGAAAGTGTCTGTAGAGTAGCGTCTCCAATCCGACCAACAGCGGGGATCCTATGGTGGTTGAGTCGGCATTTGGACCACACAACGCCATCGCTTACACCAGATGCCGTCTACATTATGATCAAATTATAATCTGATAAGAGAAGTGGTGGAGAACTTTATATTACCTTAGTCTCCTTGCCAAGGTACCAAGCGTTTTTCTAAGAGTTGCAATGTTTTACTGTGGAAGTCAGACAGATAACATTACTCGTATACGGCATTGGTGATCACGGTTGTACCACGGTACCTCGTCAGAGTCTATTTTATACGGACATAACTAACATATGATCACAAAACTTGGGACTCCTATAGACACTGACGACATTCATGTACTTCCGATGTTGGTCAATGAAGCGCATTACATTGACTTCGAAGCCCGACAGGCTTGAGAAAAACCTATGTTGTTCTCTGCTTTAGACGCTCTCGTATTATTTGCAAATAGTAGCAGACGAACGCCGTGAACGGAAAGAACTTACTTTAGTTTGCACAGAGCGCCTTTGTGTCGTATACATGTTTTAAAGCCTTTTCCACAGCAAAAAAGACGCGGTAGTCTGTTTAGGCAGGTAGTGTAGAATAGTCAGCCAAGAACGTGCAACGTTCCTCCGCGGGCCCGAGAAATTGGCCTCACCGTCCGTCCATTGTTGGGGTCGGCGTGCTCTGCGTTTACCAATTAGACCGCTGGGAATTCGAAATACGTTACGGCCTTCAGCAATTCCCCTCATTTATAATATAGCAGGCTAAGAGCAACGTTTAAGAAACGCCAGAATGACGTGATGCAACGTGTCGGTTGCTCTGTTGAATGCACTCTTGTCGAGCGGATGGCCCCTCCGCGATGCTCTCTACACGCAACCTCTCTCATAAAAGAGATAAAATGATGGAATACGCTGATAAGTGAGCACTGTAAGAAGGTATGCTCGAAGGTACGTCTAGGATTCATCCGAGAAAATATGTGCTTTGTTGTTACGAGGCGGAACTGGAAAGACGGGAAGCTAATTTGTGGCAGAAAGCAACACAAGGCAAGACCGAGGTGTCCTACCGCTCATCTGCAACGATGGCGATGCCAAACACTAATCGTACACGGAACTTTCGAAAGAGAGTTTTTAAACTATGGAGTCGTGGACCGGGTGGTGAAAGGTTTTAATGTCCGTTACATCCATTAAGACAGGAATGATGTTCACAGGCGTGGGATATCTTTATAGCGAATTTAAATGTGTACGAAACATAATAACTTGACTAAACTTATCTAAACTTGTCTGAAACTTGTTTAATTCAATTTCATGCAGGTACAGCATATAAGTAGGTCTATAGAGAATTTAAAATGATAAAACCACAGTAATTTTGGGTAAAGTAATCTAATTTAACTTTCTTCGCAATATTAAACATGAGAGGAGTAATGGAAACTAAAAATGTATTTTCAGTATCGATATCTAAATTTATGATAAGTAAGTGTATGTTTTGCACATATGTGTACATATGTGCAATATGTGTAAATATGTGTATACAAATATGTGTGTAAATATGTGTAAATGTGTATGGATAAATACACACACACACACACACACACACACACACACACACACACACACACACACACACACACACACACACACACACAAAGCACGAAGAAAAGAAAAAAACAGAAAATATTTAGATAGTGAAAGTATTATGTGCAACAGTCGGTAACCAAATATAGTTAGTTGCCAAAATAACTTGTTTTACAGTAATACATTCTTCGTTTACCTTATAAATCGTTCGTGACAGAAATGCTTACGCCAAATCTGTGTTCCACATTTATATCGTTGACTGTAAACTTCCGTTAGTAACGATAATCATAGCCTCTATTGTTTGAAAATGCTGTTGCGAGTCCGGGTTAACACCAGTTCTCAAGAGAATCTCTTCGAAAATCTCTAATGGAACATAAAATTTCCAACCAAAGGCATAAATAATTACCTGTCTGTGTAGTGCGGTCAGGCGTATAATCTGCGCTGCCGGCGCTGGACAATGATTATTTGATACCCCTTAGTACCGGCGGCTACACAGAACACAGCTCCCTTCCTCCTCCATAACCATTGACCTAGATTATAATACAACGCCGTGATTATTACACTTCTCCCTACTATTGCGATTGATTTGTCTAAATACATTTTCTGTTTGCTTTAAATAATTGTTTAAAGCTAGGCCTATGTTTAAAACAGACTTTTGATATATCCTTAAACATTGGTAACCTACATTAGACAATATAGTTTTAATTATAGAAACGTCGTTCTATAGAAACGTCGTTATTTATAGATTGAATGTTATAAGTAAAAGCCTTTACTTACTTTTAAGACATGAAATATTACATGATAAATAATATTTAAAATGCGCACATTTTGCCAATATAAAAATAAAATCACGTGTTTTTGAAAGATAGTGTATTTAGGTACGACAGAATTATTGAGGATAACTAAGTATCACTGGTGTTATTACTATACTATTCTTCTTCTTTAGTTAGCAACCTGCAGATTGGATGTAGCAGTTCTCCACGTCGATCTTCTCTGAGCATTCCGTTTCGTCTCCTCTTAGGAATTATAACTTACATCACCAATAATCTGTTTCATATATTGGAGTCTCGGTCTTCCTCTTCCTCTTTTTCCTTCAATGTAACATTCTATTAATGTTTTTATCAAATTCTCGTGACGCATAACACGGATAATAAGTTCATCCTTTCGCTTCGTGTTTAACCTTTGCCAGAAACTTCTTTATCTCCAACTATAGTCAGAATCTCATCATTACTAACGTTGTCGCTCTTGCTTCTTACTTTTAGTAACTTTCCAGCACATTTCCAGTGGTTCAAGGCTATTAGGCTACCATTACAGTACCTAAATTATTATTCCTACTATTACTCCTGGTACTGCTTTTGCAGCTACTACTACTACTAGTACTCCTACTACTCCTACTACTATACTACCACTACTACTACTACTCCTGCTACTACTACTACTACTACTACTACTACTACTACTACTACTACTACTACTACTACTCCTAATACTACTACTACTACTACTACTACTACTACTACTACTACTACTACTACTACTACTACTACGCAGCAACTTTCTGAAAAACGTACACCTTTAAATTCTCTATTAATCACCTCAAGTGTATTCTTATTGCACAATAACTTTGCATTCACCATTTGACAGTTTAGTTTTCTGCTGAGCATGGAACTTACTGCCAACTATGCTAAGTCTAAATGCTGAAGTACCATCTAAATGTTTCCATCAAAGCTTCAGGTGTACTGTAATCTAAGTAGAGTTTAATTATTTTGACAATAAAATATATTTGAATGATATAATAAACTAGAATGATAGAATTATGCTAGTCACTCTGAGACACACGTAATGCTACTAATTTTTTTATTCAGCTTTTTCATTCACTTGGAAAAATATAGGTCAAACTTATTTCAAAACTTCAGTGCTATTTAGAAAAATACCTTTAAACTTTTTTTGTACTGTTACGACATTACAGAACAGTCTACGTGTTTGTCGAATGTGCCAGAAGAATCTCGCTCTAATGTGTGTGGTGTACGTGACTGTCAACGCATCCGCGAGAGTTTTCTCGAAGTCGCCAGCCGCGCGGACTGTGTCAAGGCCGCAGTTAATTACGTAGTTCACACGGGCGCTAAGACGCAATTAGGAACGTTCTGGTCTGTGAGCGCATGTATAAATACTTGGCGGCAGCGGCCTTAGTTTTGAGTACTGGTCGCGATAAATTACAATGCGGTTCCAGAGTTATTATCGGGCGAAATTACTGTGTGCGTTCAAGTGGTTATTATAAGTGTTGTGTTTTATAATCGGACGGTATATTGTAATACAATTGTGTTTTAATATTAGTTGACATTTATTGCGTGTGAACAATTTTTATTTGATTTGTTTAAGAGACTGTTGTTAATTACGAACTGTTTAACTGTGAAAATTAAAGCTGGTGATTAGTGACTTAATTGGTGTCTTGTATTTTGTTTCCACTGTACCATACGACGATCAAGTAGACCGTCGTAACAGTATTAACCCTTATTTTGTTCGCACAGTGATTTTGTGTTTTGTGTCAGTCAACTTCATGTAATTTTGTTATATAGAACTAAAAAGGTAACTACTACTTTATCATACTTCTGTTCTGTTGGTCTCCTAGTAATTAGCTTTCTACAAATGATACGATAACTTTATTAGTTGTAAGCCCACGAAATGTTAAAAAAAATATATTAAATTCTTATTTTGTTTTTCACTTATGTTAACACGATGATCGGGTTTTGCGATACGCATAAGATATATTGCATTTTATTATGTAAGTAAACTCACAGGCGGTTTCTCAAACATAATTCACTTATATTCCACACTATTTCGTGATCTTGTCTATGCAACTTTACCCGCGATTTAATTTCAAACAAAATTCTGGAAGATATTTCGTTTTCGGTACGCAAATAATTCTAAATTTTAATAAAGAGATTATTTATGAAGTAAAATAAGTGGTTGGAAAGAAGTAAACATACTGTGTATGAGTTAATTTTAAGATTATGGGATAATTAACTATAAATTATATATCGCACACAGATTCTGGCCCACTTCAAGTAACCAACATACAAAACAGTTTATAAATACCATGTGTAACAATTTGACAGTTCAAGAGAACAACTGCGATGACTCATGCTTTTGGTGTGACATTTATTTCAGCCTATAGTTTAAGTCCGTTCCTCACCTTGCTCATTGACATGCTCTGCATCTTTAAAGTAACTGTATGTAAATTACAAATTTAATGAATGTATTATAAATAATTGGCATAGCATATCTTTTTAAAACGTTCTTTGTTGTTTAATATTTGTGGTATAACTCAGTTCAAAAGTTCGCAGAGCGACACTTATATCTTAACGGTATAACTAAAATTTGTTTCATTGTTGAACAGCTGTTTGGAATTTACGTTTCACGCGTGTTTTAATTAGTGGACGAAATCAAACATCATGCGTGATTAAATTGTTTGTCATTCTTTGTCAGCGTCATTACAAATTCGCAATGAAATGGTACATGTGCTACGAGTTCCTGCACCTTCAGAAACAATAGTTTATAAGAGAGCACTTGAGTTTTAACGTCGTCATATGAAAACTGAAGACTATCCCCCCCCCAAATGTATATGCAACAACACCAGATATGATTAAAAAATGTTTCATACACGATGTTGGAAAACCGGCTATTGAGAGTGGATGACAGTGCTGAAATCATAGGCATCCGTCATGAGGGTGTGTTTCATATTTTAACTTACGAACCTGGTGTAATAAGGTGATAAGAACATCTTAGTGCAAGGTGGGTGGCGTATTTGGTGTTGTTGCAATTTTTGTTGGGCGCCCGCTGCGGGATCACCTACAGTGCTTGTACGATCACCTTTACACTCGAGTACACATTTGCAAACCATTGTTTTTTTAAGGTGCACCATCCCCTAATTAGGGAATTCAGCATCTTCTCATAATTTATTTTTTGTTACGAATGTCTATTGACTCTAGACCTTTTTTAACATAGAATCACAGCACAATGGTTGATTTTGTCCGATTTTCAAAACAAACATGACACGTAAATTTTGTTTGTTTCATGTATATTATCTTAATAGCACAAATAATAATAGTTGGTTCCAGCTAGTATGACTGGTATAATTGGTCCACTATTCTTCCAGACTTGGGAAAAAGCATCGTCCACGAATACCTAGTAGGTGATATAACTTTCGGACAATTCCCACATTAAAATTGCGAAAGCGAAAAAATCTACGAGACAATATAGATGATTTTTTTTCTTTCTTCTTGATAATATTGCTAATTTTTGTTCACTTTATTGCTCTAGTATTATTTTTTTAGCTTTAGTAAAACTTTAAATTAGAATAAACTTATTAATCTCCTTTCATTTATTTTTCTACTTGAAAAAAAATTCTTCGTATACAAACGTGGTGTATTTAGCTCATCTGATACTTAACCTTAAATGGAGGTTATTTGGCTCACAGTGCAGACAGCTGATGAGATACCCAGTTCTATCGTATTAATCGTATTTAAGTTCTTCCAATTAATGATTGGAACACAAATATTTGAAAACGTATAATAAATTTGGATAAAATTTCAAATAAGGATTAGGTTAGGTAAGGTTATGTTAGGTAGGTATTATGTATTGATAAAATATGGAAATTGATGGGAGAGTGTTTATGGTTCTTTATGGCTAACACCTTCCCTTTTTATCTTATTTATCTGCAAATGATTATCAGAGCTTTATAAATTTGGGAGACATGTCACTCTAATCACTTAACGAAACCAAATTGTAGGTTAGTGACTATTTACGCCCCGTTTACGACTATAAGTACAAGTGTGAAATATAAACAATTTTTAATTAGCCTATGTGTTACTACGACCTCGAAATTTTAATGAATGATACAGTAAATTTTAATACAGACGTTACTTTTGATGCTGGGATGACATCTATCTTAGCGCTATTTCTTTGATTCAGTGATATTGATACATGGGGTCGAGACAACTAGGAAAGGTAGTACCGCGGTTCTGAGTTGAAGGGCACCAATTCCCACAAGTTTCCAGAATTGGATAAAATGATGCAAGCTACCAATGAAGCTTTAGGCTCTGTCCAGCCTAGACCGTACTGTTTCAGAGTCACATCCTATAAGAGTTAACCCTGTTGGCTCAGAAAAGTATGGATCTACTCCGGAAAGATAAAACATTCCTGACTGAAATCTTCCTGATCCACCAGAACCGAGTTAAAGCTTAGAGGAAGTTATAAAACTAATTAAATAGAGAGGTTATTTAACTCACAGTTATTTACCATCTTGAATCGGCTTAACTTTGCAGGTAGATATGAAATCTTGATTGATCCAGCTCGGATGCTGCTTATACAAAAGAAAGGAAACTTTACTACACGAAATTGTCCCACAGATGTTAATGTGATAAAAAACCCCTACATAACATTTCAAAATGAAATTGGTAGCCTAATGCTTACAAGTTAACAAAATATAAGAGGACCTATCCTTAACAACACCCAATTATTGCTGTTAAAATGTAATTTTTAATAGCCAATAAACGTTAGACAGAAATGTAGTCACGCAATGCAAAATATTTAATATATAAGTCATGTGTTGTAATACTCAATACAATATATTATTTACAAATACGCTACATTTACTGGAAGTGAAGAAATTAAAGGGATATCGGTTGTTATTTAACTGCTTAGCGGTTATGGGTTTGGCACTCGGCGTACATTGGGCACAGTAATCAAGTTGTTACGTGAGTGTTGTATGCGTGTTGTGCTGTGTGCAGGTGCTGTATAAATGTTACGCGCCGACCACATAATGTCGCCCGCAACAGCCGGCAATTAAACGGGTTGTAAACGGAGCCGTTATATTGGCAGCACTGACATTGTTGCCAGCACATTGTGGCGTATACATTACCGTGAAATTGTCTGCGCCGAGTGTACACTGCCATTTTATAAACCTCTTCTTACAGCACCCGAGTTCGTTTAATGTTGTTACTGTAACAGTTCCAATATAAACAATAAAATATAGTTTATGTGTGGTGAAACCTTGAATTCTGGAAAGCATTCTGTAACTAAAAGAAAGCATGATGCGTACAATGATGGATTATGAGAACGGCCACTCTGCATATAAAATACTCTCATTTTTTTATGTGGATTTCGTACCTGCATTTTCGAAGAAATACCAGCTATTCTGTTTTGACAAACTTAGAAGCTAATGAAGTGGGTACATTCTTTATACGACCTGAAGTCACATTTTGGTCTTATTTTGATTATTTTTATTGTCTCACCCTGATCAATACACCAGGATCATATAATCTTCTAAATTATCTTTACAAAGATGCAAATCTAGCTAAGGAAATGATGCGTTACAGCAAATGGAACAAAATAAACACACACTAGGTTTGCCGTGAACAGAAAAGTCTACACTCCAGTAGGCCTACTGCTAAACAGCAAGGCGATTCCACAATAAGAAAACGTAAAATACTAGGATTTTATTTGGACCATCGATTCACATGGAAGTACCAAATAGATTTTATATACTTTGTTAATCTAAAAAAATTTGAAATAGAAAAGATACTAGCAAGTTTATTTTATGATAAATAGTAACGGGTTATTTCATGACTGGCTCTAGAAGGCCGGAACATTAAACGTGGCAACGTTGCATCTGAGGCCTATAAGCACAGTGTAATAAAATAGCTAAAGTGAACATGTTATATTTTGACTTAATTTCATAGCATTACTAAAATCATGAGTAGGCCTATTTATATTTAAATCTAAATTATAGATCTGTGCATACTTAGTACTATACGTTTAAGTCGAAGAAATTAGTTAATTAGTGTTAAGCCTAATGTTTTAATTTTGTTCGAATTATTGAACTCGTATCATTTAAATGAGTTAATTATTATATTTATTAAATAATATAACAGTATTTTACATAATAATCTTTTAATTTCCAAAAAATAAAGAATTATAAAACTCACATTATAAAACGCAATTGCAACACATGGTACAGAGTATTGAGAAATTACAACATTGATTTATACTCTGCCGAGGTTCGAGATTAATCTACCGCTTTCTGGATGATGCTTCGAGAATAATCGCGTAGTTGTACGGGCCTACAAAATACTGGAAACTACGTAATTGCCGACCCCGTAGACATCTGTAACGCACACACAACGCAAGTTGCCTGTCTCAGGCGTAAGAATATAAATAGTAAATAGAGGCAATAGTAGGAGACAGATTAAGAGAAATTAAGTTATACGTGACGAAATAATAAAATTGATTACGTTAAAATACATGGAGATTTTACTTGTTAAACATTTGAAAGTTCGTTTAAAAATGAATTAATAAATAATTCTTTACATAACAAGCAGTTCGTTAATTAGCGTAGATCGAACATATAAAATAATATACGTTTCAGATATATATACAGAACTTGTGACCACAGCAAATATTAATACACACATAACGTAAATTAGCATTGACATTATATCTCACACTATACTACATTCGCTTTCGCGTGGCACCTAAGGGATTAGCAGACCCTTGCTCTCGCACGCGCACTCACGAGCGCCCGGGCCACACACCCTTGCCCGAACGCGCAGGTATACAGCTTCATGAAACAGTTACAAATTATGACACATTTAAATTGAATGATAATCCAAATTAAAATATGATTTTCGTAATCTTCGTTAAATTGCAAGAAAAATGAGTCCTCTCAACATATAGTTACTGTTAACCATGTAGCGTCAAGGGAGTATATTTGGATTTTAGAAAAAAAAACACATATTGCAGTACTAAAAAGACGAGTTTTATTTAAAATTGAGAATGGCATTTTAATATTATATAAAATCGGTTACCAATGATAAGAACTTACTAATGGTAACATTACAATTAATGTTAAATAAGTACAAGATGAAATATATTAGCCTTTTAGTTTAAATTCCACATTATTATGTTTTTAATTTTTATAAAATGGAAAAGCCTATTTGTAATACAGTACTAAAAATATTTTACTCCTGGATGTGATGGGCATTTTTCTGTTAAAATTTTACATTAACACACGAAAAACGACACGAATATAAACGCAATATTTTCTTTAACTTTGATCGTTTCGAAAATATATTAATATATAAACTAAAAACACCTTTATTAATAGATAAAAACAAACAAAAAATACATACTTAAGAATTGTATAACAAAAATACATACTTAAGAAATGCTTCTTTTAAATAACTTTAAACAAATGCTATATACAATACAATGTTGTTTTCTTATGTACAAACTGATAAGTAAAATTTTTACAAAATTAAAAACCCCATCTTAACAAAAGTGGGTCATTAACGAAATATTTTTCGTGGTTTTATTTACAGATAGCCCATATTTATGGATAAACAAAAAAAACCTTTAGTAATAGATAAAAAACAATTATAACAAAAATACATACTGAATAAAAACTTTTTTTAATAACTTCACACGAATACTGTATGCAATATAATGATTTTTTTATTTACAAACTTAAAAATAAAATTTTTACAAAACTAAACAAAATTCTATCCTACAAAAATAAGAAACGTGGACTACATGTAAATCATAAGAGTAAACTTCTCCATATTGAATAATTAGTTGAAACCATAAAATTCTAATAACAAAGTTTTGGTCCACCGTATTAAAAAACTCTAATATATAATTATATTACATATAATTAAGAACACAATGTACTCTGAAATGCTCCCTTAGGCAAGGAGGAAAGATTTATAATTTGCCATGCTGGAGGCCAGAAAGGATGGATCGAAGCTCCACCACTCGTGTTTGAGTCAACACCAGGTTGTTTTGAAAACTGGTTGTTTAATACACTAATCCCCGCAATACCCCCTGCAAGTGCGATAATCAAGAAGACGCCGACGATGGCCTTAGTGCCGAAATCGGTCAGTCATGAGTTAAAAATAAAATTAATTTCAGGGTAGATTATTTTCTTAATTATATGTTATATAACAGTAGCCCTATCCTGTGAACACATAACTTTAAATATATTAATAAGTCCTCAAATCGTACCTGGAAAATCTTACATCAGTGGGTAGCACCCGATGTCGTCGTCTGAGTCATCGTCGGAATCACATTCACTGCTATCATCATCGCCTGGGCACAAATTGATTATTAACTCCTGAACACTTTGGTCGTGCAATCCTTCACTCTCCCAGTCTGCGTCCATGGCTTTCTTGACATGTTGAACATACCTTGACCACAATTCCGGTGTGACTTGGGCGACCGCCTCCATAAAATGTTCCTTCACATCCTTCAGCTTGAAAGTTTTATTTCTTTCCTTCACGTACGCCTTCAAGTAAGACCAGACCATTTCTATAGCATTATAATGGCAATGGTAAGGTGGAAGCCTGATAACTTTGAACCCTAATTCGGTGGCTTTAGTGTCAATGGCATATTTTGGAATTGGAGGCTTGTGTAATTTTACCAATTCATAGATTTCTGGCTTCCGGAAGTCAGGGGGAAATGGAATTTTCTTCTCTTTCAGCCAGTGGATCATTGCGGCTTTTGTTGAGCTTGAAGTTGGTGCTTTGTCTATTTTTCTGGAATGGTACGGAGCGTTGTCCATGATTATCGTACTCGCAGGAGGTATTGCGGGGATTAATGTATTAAAAAACCAGTTTTCAAAAACTTTATGGTCCATTTCTTCGTGATAATCTCCTGTCTTCTTTGACTCAAACACGAGTGGGGGAGCTTCGATCCATCCTTTCTGGCTTCCAGCATGGCAAATTATCAATCTTTTCCCCTTGCCTAAGGGAGCATTCAATGTCCCCTTAACTGTATCGTCGGTCCATCCTTTGTCATTATGTACATTTTCATTTAACCATGTTTCATCTAGGAACACAACATTTTCAATATTTACATTTCGGACTTTACGTAAAAACTGGTATCTTAATAAAGCGATTGTAGGCTTTTCCATCAAAACCCTTCGGTTATTATACTTCTTGTAAACGAACCCCAAATCTCGTACAATACGATGCAATGCCGTCTTCCCGCCGTCGAACAGACTCGCATTCTTCAACGAACTCACAAGTTTCTCGAGGGATGGTATCTCTCGCCGCTCGTAGTACTGCAGGATGTGCCGCCTTATGGCCGATTTCGCAAACTCGTCGAGGCCCGTCACTTTTCTATTTCGTTGTGGCCCTCCTGGTGTTTTCCTAGGCGTTGTTATTTTTATCTTCTTACAGGCTGAAACTTCATTAACTACGTTGTCTCCTCTGTCGCTCGCATCATCTTCCACGGTCTCAGTTTCCTCCCGTAGCGCTGATTTCAATTGAGCATTTATCCGGGCGACGGTTCGTTTGGGAACATTACACGCTGATGAAACTCTTTCCAAAACTTTTCTTACATCCAATAGAGGTCCCATATTATTTTTTTCCATATAAAAATACTGTATCACCAAAGCAACTATCGTTCTTGCTTGCGAATGTAACACTTGCTTAGACTTAGAGGACATAACTGTAACACTTAAACCTCCACGCACAGCACAACACCGACCACATTACTAAGGAAAGCCACCGACAATAATGATGCTTTCGACACCCCCGACAGTGGCGCTTACTTACTACACAGGAAGTGAGTCATATTCATTGTCGTCGAAAGCGGATGCCCTATACACAGGAAGTGAGTCATATAGTTGTTTCGGCTAATATCTTTCATAACGACGCTTAGTCAAAACTAAACTCCGGACAGACTTCAAAATGTCGCTGAACAGCGGTTCATTGTAGCTTCGAGGTAGTTGGTAGAATTAATAATAATTAAGATAAAAAATAATTCAACCAGTTACCCGCACTTACATGAAGAAACTGTGAGGTTAAAAAGTAAGCTTATTTTAATTCTGCACTTACAAGTTTACATTTTAATTGATACATGCTGTGTATAAACACACTAAAAATAAATGTAAAAATAAATCAACAATATATAACACACTTTGATGTCGAAATGTAACAAAAAAAAATTAATGGTACCCGGTATATTAAATATAAAATACTACTATGCATGTTGAACATCATATATTATCATAATCATACCGTGTTTGGTGTCATTTTTCTTGGAATTGCACGAAGTTTACAAATAAACTGATGTCAGTAGTTAAATTTTATATTTTAAAGAAGTAGCAATTACTCAATTAGGGCCCCAGTTATGAGTCATCTACCTGCCGGCCGGAGCGGACGCGAGCAGCTGCATTTGTGTGCGTGTGTGTGTAAGGGTCTCCTAATCCCTTAGGTGCCACGCGAAAGCGAATGGCATATACATAAAGATATGAATATGACTTCATTAATTTAAATTTGTGTGCGTATTTAAAAATATTTAAGTAAATATAAATCGTTTATTAACCTAAGTGTTAGTTGAACTTTCACTGATAAATTCTTAATACATTTTTTATATCACTTTTACTCTTTTACTACATTTTTATACTTTTAAAATATTAACTTGTTCAACAGTTCAGCTGGTTCCACCGTTGAAAGTTCCACCTTTTAAACTTATATAAAGTTAGATTTCTAATATTAAAATTTGTATCATTAAATGAAATTTGAAAGTGTTTACACATTAATTGTTCATACATATATTATTTACAAGGGAATGACTTTATTTCGTGTCTCTGATTTTTTAATATACTCGTCAGGTTGAATCAGTTTGTCACCTGAACGTCTTCTGTGTTTTACCGTTCTTAGTGGTGGATGATGGTGTCGCGACAGCGTCACTTTGTGTTGCTTACTAGCATCGATTACTTGTAGACCTAGCTTATCGGTTACAGCAGATGTCGTAACCGGTAAACGGTTCGGAAGACACCGATACTTTAATATTCACTATTACAAAATGTTTTACAGCGCGTTGCAAATCGAACAACGTAGACTTCGTCTGTAAGCGTTGATGACTTTTAGAAGAGAGAGAAATAGAGGCCCAATTTTGGCCTTCGTTTAGATAACTGGAAAACTTGCCAAGGATTGTATTATACCGTCTGTACAAGAGGTCTAGGATGGTTTCGGCAGGCTCGACCTTTGCTCGTAACTTTACTAATTGTATTTGCAAACTGTCACTTTTTGCACAGTTTCTAAATACAGTTCTAAGTATTTTCTTAGAAATAAGACAAGACACAGCACAAGGATTAAATTTTATAAGACAATTGCAATACCACGTTGCTTTATGCGAGTGAGGCGTGGGTCATGACAAAAAGGAAAGCAGGCAAGATTCAGAGTGCTGAAATACAATTTTTTCGAAATACTTTAAATTATACATTGCAAGATAGAATAAGCAATGAAGATATCAGAGCAGAACTCGAAGTAAAGGACATAAATGAAATTATTTCAATTTACAGCAGACGATGGTGGGATTATCGTCATCATCTGCAAAGGATGGCAGAGGATCACTTGCCGAAAGCGGCGCTGAACTATAAAGCCATTGATAGAAGAGACGTGGGTTGTCCGAGGATGAGATGGGTGCCGGAACAGGTTGATATAACCTAATCCTTGAACAGGAGAGGAAGAAGAATCTATCGATTCAGGCGCCTGTAGTTAATAAAGATAAATTATTATCCAACTCACTAATAAATAATTATTTCTATATTTACGTGGGATGTGATCGAGCCTTCCCACGCTGGACTTAATACTTCGGCAGCTTCCTTACATTCAGTTGCTTGCATAAAATTATATCTGCGTCACTATTATAACAGTTAATCTTGTTTCAGTTACGTAACTGAGTTTCCGCCATAACTTTCAATACACTTGTTTACTCGCGCGCCCAGCAGGAATACTTCAACTTTCAATTAAAATGAAATACGCTACAATAAACTGTATATTTTCAATCACAGCTATCGACTTTTTATATAACAATATTGCCAATTATAACTGAGATCTATTATGGGTGCCACGATCCTAGTTTTGCTTTTCATAACATGTAGCCACTCCTTCTGCGATCCGAAATCCACGTCGCTGGTTCAGGTTAATCTTTTTGATTTAGTCATTTTACTGTAAATACCGTGTAAACGTTTCTACGAGACCAAGCGGCTATTCTTCACACACACAACTCCCACCTGCACGAAAATGATTTTTAGTAGTTCTATTATTCTATTGTATATTATTATATAGTTCTGTTATCTATTGATTTTTAATAGTTCACTTTAAGCTTTTATAAATCTTCTGGATCTTCCTGATAAGATTTACTTCCTACTTTCTTTTACTTTCTCCAATCATTGCAAATGACGACTTGCGTTAGTTGCATTTTTTTGCTTTTAGAGTTCATTAAGTTCAAGTGAAAGTTCTCCCACAACTTCGAGCAACGTTTGCGTTAAAGTGCCTTTTATCTGAAGCCCTTGTTGTCCTAAGAATTGAAGAATGAATACACCTGGTCAGACGCATTAAATGCTCAATATACTTTTATTTATTCATTATTATTTTCGATTTAGATTTTCAGTTAATGTTAATACGAGTACATCTGACATAATAGGGTGGTATGTTCCGAATTGCTTTCTCTGATTACTTCCATAAGTAGTCCATGGAAAGTAAGGAAATTTAATTATAGTAAAATTTTGTTTCAATATACAGCCTGAAGTGACTGTACAACACATACACTTACGGAACTCTACGTAGTTCAGACACAATAACAAAATGCCGTTATAATGTAGGTCAAGCGTTTCAAGGACGCGCTGCCGATAATAAAGAGTATCAAATGAAGTTTCTGCTGCGCCGAGAGGGAAGATTACACGCTCGACCTAACTGCAAATACGGTGTGCTACAGACTGGTGCGAAGTGATTCGCTTGGAAAACCCGCATCATTAGGTTTCACAACAGTACGATACAGTGGATAATTGGATCACCCGATATCGGTAATTCGCATTAAGTACCGCATAGACTACTACATAATTCGTGTGATTATGCTTAGTGGATATACAACTTTATGCTGACAGAATTGCGGCTTGTTTTTGTTCGTTTTATTATGAACATCATATTTTACTCACTTTTCTGCCATCTTAGTTTTAATGCTGCTAAAGAATTACTTACCAACAGATCGTCTAGACTCAGAAGCTAAGCCATCAGATGTTCCCTTTGGAGAGCGCATTCTGATATCTTGGTCTTTTCGGTATGCACTGATCCGAAGAAGCGGTTATACAGAAGCAATTTTAGATGTTTTTTTTAAAACAAACATTACAATTTTTTTATTTTTAATGAAAAAGCATTTCAAATATATCTATATAATGTTAACAAAATTAAAAAATTATAAAACTTTTAACTAATTAACTGATGTTTGTTGGTATACAAATTGGCATGTGATGTTAACTACTGACGTGAGAAGTTTTACTAAATTTTCTTGCCTGAATTAGAATAGCCTACTCGCTGAAAAGGAAACAAGTAAAACGGCATTATGGTCAGCTGATAATAGTGTTCGTTTGATTACGACTGATTACAGAATTCATTCTTATGGTTATCGTTCAATTGTTTCCATAATTTTTCCTTTTCTTTTTTAAAATGTGTACATTTCTGTTGGACTTATTGCTTGTAATAATACCTAAAAGCAGTTACGATTGTGTATCATTTGTCAATCCTAACAATTTATAGCAATTTTAATATACGGCAATAAAGTTTTCAATGTTTTCGTTTTCAAATTGTGTAATCGTGAAATTTTTTCTTTCAACAGAATGTGGAGAACACTTTCTATATTCATATGAACATATTGTTAGTGCTCCATGTTCCTTTCTTTTCAGTAAATACACTTGCGATGAGCATCCGGTATACTCTTTTATCTGTGAACTCTTTTACAAAATTACCGTTTTGCACTAAAAAGTAAATGATTCGTCTTTTGCTTCTTCTGGTACTTAAAAGTGTATACTAAAATATTAAACACCTCCCTTTAAATACGATCAACACGAGAAGTCAGCAGATTATTCACTACCAAACAAAGTATGCTATTGTCTGGTTCTGCCTGATCTTGGGCCTATAGGTTAACTAGTGACAAATATTTGGCAAAATAAATCGACATTGCCAGTATGGTTGGCTTTCTCAGTGCTTAATTTATCCTAGCGACGGGTCTATATTTTATGCTCTTTGACAGGATGATTACTGTAGTCAAAAACATTGCAAATTACCTCCGACCTACCCGACTGACAGTTTGACGAATGCTTATCAATTATAATTTTGCTGTTAATTATTTAAATCTGTTACAGAGATTAATTTTAGATGGGAAAAGGCACGTACGTAAATATGAAGTCATGTATCTGTCTGTGTCAATAGTTCAGATCAATCATAACCAATCGATTGTTGATTAACTATAAGTAAGGCTTATTCAGTTATTGTTATCGTATAGAATTTCTGACATTATCTATATCTATAAAAAAACTTTTGAGAAGCATATTTTGTTACGCCATTACATAACGTTCTACATGTTTTTCAGCTATCCCAGCAGAACCACCTGTAATGTTGTGTGCGTACGTGACACTTGACATGCGTTAACCTGACCGAGGCTGTTCCAAACTTCACCGGTCCGTGTCCACTGTGTTCAAGGCCGCAAGCAATTACGCTCTAGTGTTTTCTAGTAGTGCTGACGCGTATTATGGATTATTCTGGAATCTCAGCGGAGTATAAATATAAGCATTCAGCGACGCTTAGTTTCAGTTTTAGTGGCGATTTATTCAAGTGAGGTTCGAGTTTATTTCGGGCGATTACTCTCTGCGTTCAAGTGGTTAATAGTGAAAAGTGATTATTGTGCAGGACTCTATTAGTTGACATTATTATTGGTGTAGACAATTAACTTGAATTTTTGTACGAATATAATTTTGTTGAATAACGTGGTAATTACAAACTGTTTAATTGTGATAATTAAAGCTGGTTTTTAGTGACTTCAAGGTGTCTTGTATTTTGTTTCCCACTGTGCCATACGACGATCAGTTAGACCGTCGTAACACTATAATACAGCTTGTTTGAGCAGAAAACTTACTAACGAGTGTGTGAAAACGTTATAACATTTTTTAAATGACTAAATAAGTGAATGGGATCATAATGGAAGTAAATGGAAGCTTATTGGTCAATGAATAGGCTACGTATTGGAAATCAATTCCCTATCATCTAAAGCTGACTCTTTTCGTTGGAAAATTAATACTGAATTATTTTAAAATGTTCTTTTGCAGCTCTTTTTTAGCGAGACACACTCTGTAAAACCGTTGTTCGTTAGAATAAAATACAGTTTCAAAACTATTGGTTTTCATTAAAGCTACCAAACGTGTGTCGTTAAAAACCACTGTAATCAATAGTTTGATGATTCGAAAATAAACATGCAATTTATTAGAATACATAGAAATTTATAGAGTAAAGCTACGTGGTGTAACAATAACTTTGTTCGTCCTGAATATCGAGATATAGTTTTCTTAAATAATCCTGTCACAATTCCGTCACTGGCATTATGAGATTTTTACAATAGAGTACATTTGGCGAGTATAGAAACCCTATTGATATTGACAATTTGAATCTAAATAAGCTCTGGAAAAGTAAACTTTTGGCAATGTGAAATGGCAAAACAAATTAATTTGTTTTTGATAAACTCACTGAGACTCGAAGAAAGAAATTTGTTTGTGTTTTCATCGAAGAAAGAAATTTTTCCAGACATAATGCGTAAAGTGAAGCGGAAAGAAGACATACGCCAATGCATACATTGACAATATAACGCTTCACGTAAGGTAACAACAATTATAGGGTATTAGTTTTCTTTTATAATTCTCCGTATTAGACAAAATTATCACTATACTGCACTAAAATACTGTTGTGAAATTTCTAACAGAATCACTTCAATCCAATCTATATTACACCGTATTTGCAGTGCAGTCGAACAGTTTATAACAGATAACATTATACAATAGAAGAATAAAGATAATTCTTATGAAAGATAATTTCTAAGTTAATAATAAAGATAATTTCTAAATTGTGATGAAATTCAAATAAACAGTTAATTTTGTGTAAGTAACTGAGAAGTTATGCCAATGGAAAAAAAACACGAAAAGAAATGAAAAATACTATCGCTGTCTAAAACATCTAAAAAGTATGGTGCTAAGATTTAGATAGTTTGGGTTTCGAAGACAGCATTCTACGATCGAACAAGTACATCGAATAGTAGACTCAATAATGAAAACATTCGAGAAAAAAGCTATTGTTCATCTGTGTTCCTTTATTGCAGCCAAGCATTCGATAAAGCTTGGCATCAAGGATTACTCTGTAAACTCAAAAAGAGCTTGTCTGAATCCATGTTTACCATATTAAAGTCGTATTTAGAAGAAAGACACTTTCAAGTACGCCACGAAAATGTGACTATCAGTTTGTTTCCAATAAGAGCAGGAGTTCCCCAGAGAAGTTTTTTGAGTCCCATTCTGTGTCTAATCTATACAGCAGATCTGGCAACTAGCAATGATGTGATTACTGCTACCTACGCTGATGATATTGCAATCCTTTCTTTAAACAAAAGTCCAGTACAAGCAACCATTTTACTACAGAATTCGCTACATGCAATTGAAAAATGGGCAAAGAAGTGGAGAATAAAATTAAATGAAACTAAATCAATACACATAACCTTCACAAAATGCCACGGGACAACATTAATTGTAAAATTAAATAACAAGCCTATTCCGGTAGCCGACTCTGTAAAATACTTGGACATCCACTTAGACAATAAACTGACTTGGCGCAACCACATTTGGATGAAGATAAAACATCTGGACACCAAGTTTCGCAAGCATTATTGGCTCCTGGGCAAAAAATCATTACTGTCAATGCGAAACAAGCTGTTGGTGTACAACACTGTCTTCAAGCCTGTGTGGACATACGGCTTACAGCTTTAGGGAACTGCATCTAAATCCAATATCGCCACAATGGAAAGGTTTCAAACCAAGGTGTTGCGTGCCATAATCAACGCACCGTGGTTCATCAGCAACAAAGATATCTATCGAGACCTGGACCTGCCCTCAGTTAGTGAAACCATCGCGATATGCAGAGAAAGATATGTGAAACGCCTTGAAGAGCACACGAATCCTCTAGCCATAAAACTACTAAACAACAGCCTACAGACAAGACGTCTAAAGTTAACATTTCCTCTGGACTTACCTAGACACTAACACTATAAATATATTATACATAATCTGTTACTTTTAAATACTCATATAAAGAACTAGCCGATGGATTAGTTCTCTTCATGTATTCTGTAAACAATTATGCTTATTGTTATGTATTAACAGATTGCATAAATAAACGTAAAAAAGTGAAAAAAAAACAGCAAAAAGAAACGAAAAATATGATCACTGTCTAAGACATCTAAAAAAGTATGGTGCAGAGATTTTGATAGAAAAAATTAGACAAAACATAGGTAGTAAAATAATTAAGAACAGCTTTTAGTTTAATGTGAAAACAACAAGAACGATGGAACAAAAGAAACTAAACGTAGACTATGGCCTCCCAAGGTCGCACTAGAAGAAATATTTGATTCAAGATCGCATTCTCCTTAAATACAAGCTTGAGTTCTTACAATTCCTCTACAGCCTGGTGTCTCCCAGTTTGTTGTTTAAGCTAACGTATGTGTGGTAATTGGATATGACAATTTGCCACCAGTGAAATGTCATTTAGCAGACACGTGTCACGTATTGGAAGGAACGGGTGCAAAGGTCGGAATTGACTGTCTTGTTGCTGTCCAGAACAGCAAAATTCTTATGAACGCATGTTATTTAGTAACAGCCTACGTTGAAGCTCAAGGACAAACCAAGTTTCACTGTGACACCCGTAATAATTTGTAGCCTTCGCAGTCGAGAATCGAGATTTTATATAAAGTTACGTTTAAAATCTTTATATTCAACAATAAAATTGTGCCAAAATATAAAATAAATCAGCCAGATGTTCATATAAATTTATGTGAATACTTTTTATCCATAAATTATTATTAGGCCTATAATCTAAAATACGTTTTCAAGAAACTCCAAAATTAGTGGTACATAAGTTTTGTGTAAAGAAAGACTCACAAGTTGTATTATTAAAACATTTTAAAACATAAGGGAATAAAGGAAACGTTAAGCAAGTTGGCTAAATTTCTCACTTAGGTAAATTTTATAAGTTTACGAGAGACACATTATAATATCTGACTGCTTTTACTGACCTCGACTAAATCACAGTTGTACAATGATCAGTTACATACCTAACCCGTAAATAGCCGAATGCATGCACTGACAATATAATGTCTGTCAGTGCCTGTTATTTACATGAGGTAACAACAATTATAGCGTATTAGTTTTCTTATATAATTCCCCGTATCAAACAAAATTATTCACTATATTGCACTAAAATACTGTTGCAAAATCTGATAATTTTCCAAGAGAATCGCTTCACTCCAATATGTATTACACCGTACTTGCAGTGCCGTCGAGCGTGTAATCTACCACACTGGCGCCGGACAAACATTATTTCATACTCTTTATTATCGACAGCCCCTGCTTGAAACACCTGACCTACATTATAAGATCCCATTATTGTTATTACGTACATCTGAACTACACCCAGCTGTGTAACAGTGAATATGTTGTTAATATTGCGTATACTCTGTTCTGCAATAACAACAATAATAGTCATTAAATTAGTGTGTAAAACAGAGAGTCTCTTAATTTTTGGAATTGCAGTAGTTACGTTTTACATTATGTGACAGATTTTTGTAGTTTTGTATCATAATTTTGTTGTTGTTAAAGTCGAAAACGAAGTTATAGTTATTTGTTGTTGTTATTGTTATAGTCATTAGTTGTTAATGAATGGCGAAGATCATTACTAACTTAGCCGCTATTTATTAACGTTTATTTTATCATGGTGATTTGAATACCATTATCAGATGATTGCTGATGATTCGTGACTTAAAGGGGAAAAAATAATGTAGTACACCCTCATTTACACCCTTTATCCTCTATTACACTACGCAACTGATTGAATGCAACTGATTTCAAGCCTGCATTTCAGTAGTAAAAACAGGCTATAACTGCTCTACAATCAGTGCAATCAGTGCAATGTTGCAGAGTAAGCATGTCGTCTATACTACTATTACAAAGAGGTAAAATTTCTTTGTATCGTTGTCGTTACCTCAGAAACTACCGATCCAATAAAACAGAAATAAATTTGAACCAATAACATCAATAATGTTCAAGAACAGACATTTAAAAAGGTCAAATCTCATGATAGTTTTGTTAATTTGCATGTAGTGAAATTTTTGGTGTGCCATAAACTTTTGTTCTTTAAGAGATGGTGTGGCACATATGGTGTCAGCGAGTAAAATTTAGAAAAATTGAAAATTTCATTTTGTTTTTTGTTTCAATAAAATCCCCATTTTCGTTTTTGAGATGTGGTTTGTAAAAGTTGTATATGTTGTGTCGGACCCATGTCGTGAAATTTCTTCATTGTCTACAGAATGCGCGCGCAACAGAGTTGCATGTAATCGGTTACATAGTGTAATAGGTTACAATTGAATCAATGTCCCACAACGATGCGTGAAACTAAAAGTTGCACTAGCAGTTGCAATTGATTGCAAGCTGTGCAACCGATAGCAGTAAGTGCAATACGCAACATTTAAACAAATGCCCCACAACTTCAGTTGTGTAGTAAAATCAGATGCATGCAATCAGTTGCGTAGTGAATAAAGGCCTTAATGCCAGAAAAGCAGCTATCATCAGTCATAATTATCTTTTTTTTAATTTTCATTGGTCTAGTTATGTTTGTTGACATGTTTTTGATCATAACTTATTCTTCATTGAGAAGTCACACGACACAAGGGGGAAGTCAAGGGGACTAAATTGTGTGCGTGGTTTTTTCGTATGCGTTGTGCGCGAATTGAAAATTCAGTCAACCAAAAATTAAATTTAAATGATTTTTTTTGGATTTATACATTTTTATTTAATATTTATTTGAAAATTCTTAAACCTTTATAATGTAATAATCGTTATTCTGCATCATTCCACAAAAAATTAATTACCTGATCAGCACACAATATCTCTGAAAACAAAGCAGCAACTGTATCAAGAATTTATTAGTCAAAAAGTAAACCACTGAAAACAGGGAAATAATAAAAGAGGTTTTTTTTGCAAACTGTCGATTTACGTAAACCGTCTGAGAGCTCTGCCATCAAATCTGAGCATCTTCTGTTATCACAATGACGAGACAAAATGAAGGTGTGAATGATCATGTTTCTTTACAACTGAAACAGACTCGAATCGCTGCAGTTACTTTTTATACGAGCTTAACGAAAAAGTAAAGTCGAGAGGGTGATATTGCTAATTTAGTTTTTCAATTAATTCAATATGAAATGATAACGTGTCAAGATTGAATCACGATTGGTAACGTTGGAAACACATTAATCACATTACACGGTCTCGAGTTACGAGATTTCTATGCGTCCAAAACGTAGAGAAAAGAGGGGAGAGAGAGAGTGTGTGTTAGGTGCTATGTGTACTAAATTGTAAGACGAGCTGCTGAGCCTAAACAGACGTAACACAAAAATATTTTGACACCAATAACTGTAATATTTACGTTGAATGCAATGAATAAGGCATAATAGAAAATAATTAGTACTAAGTTTTAGTGAGCAGAATCAGCATTAATTTATCTTAGTATAATAAAGATTAGCCTCTTTAAGTGTAAAAAATTAAGCCAGCCAGCGGACTAGAATCAATGTCGAAGCATCAGTCAATGTCAGTTTACAAAATCTATTACATACGTGCTACCATAAACTCCTTAATTATAATAAACGTTTTTCTGTCACATAAATGAATAAACGTAATTCATTTTCTTTTCTGTCTGGAATGTTACAAACTTGGAGTTCCAGAAGCGCTTTAATTTGTAACTAATTAGTTTACTTGAAAGAACAAAGGGCGTGTCCTCTCGAAGCATGATGTCGCCGACGATGTCGTGCGGGACCTGTCGTAGAGACGTATTTCTTGGGTACTCTCACGAGGTGTCAGCCTTTAAGTAAATGCAGGTTATATCGGCGAATGAGAACTTTCTGGAGAAAATCAAAACTTTTTTTCTACTAGTAATTTTATACAAACCACTATGTTGTCTTTGGTATTGACGAGAGCTTTCTGCAGTCAAGCCATCTTCAGGTCATTTACCAACGAATTACCTGCAATATTTGAGACCACTAACACTCCAATACAACAATAAAAAAAAATCAAAACTGCCGGTACTCTTCGACCAAGCCGATACTGAAAGTCCCACATGAGATTTAGTACAAAGCAGACTAGTTACGGAACACGCGCATTCACTCTCACAGCACATAATTACAAACAAATGTTACAAGATTACAGTATCAAATTAACAATACATAGCTGATATTAAAGATTAAATATTTTCTCTGATTGACTGCAAAACAATTTAACTTAAGAGGCTTTACGCTACAAGCAAGTTATGAACGAGGTACAGAATTATACATAAAAAATACACACTTTTCATTACATATATACAATTGACAAATATGAATTTAGCCCTGATATTGATTCATGCAGGTTAAGTATTCATAGTTACCTTGTTATGTCAAGTTCCCAGCACAAAGGGCAGATTTTAAGAAAATTCCCAGACCTGCTCACCCAATTACAAGCTTGGACCCCCGTAGCTGACTGAGCAAAAAAAAGATCGACCGGCTGAGTACTGAATAGTTTTGTAAAGAAAAGGTGGGGGCGTGACGTCGAACAAAAACAAACACAAACCTGAGATGATTGCACTACCAACCCGATACGATACGTCACGGACGCATCATTGTTTAGATTAATAAAAATAACGACATACGCGGTGGGGATGCCGAATAACTGCAACAAAAGATAGACAGACAGACAGAGACAGAGACAGAGACAGAGACACAGTGAGACAGACAGGCATGACGCTAGACATATATGCCCGTACGACGAAGAGTATTAGAGACGTCAGACGTTCCGATACCATATAAAAAAGAAAAAGCAAAATCTTTTAACCCAGGAGTTGGAGAAAAACTGTCTTTGCAAGGCTGTAATTGTCGCACAATGAATATTGTTCTTACAAACAAAAATAATAAATGCAAAGAGGGAAAAGTAAAAAGATAAAAAGTTTAATATTTTATAGAAAATTATTTACAAGTTAATTATAATTGTAACAACATTTACAGTAAAATAGAAATGGAATGTTAGATTTTAATTATAAGTTGTTCCTAATAAGTATGCTGGTAAAATTATATTAAAAATAATTAATTATATTAAAAGAAACTAATATGAGTATTACAAGCTATAATGTTTTAAGTTGTAACCAGCAATTCACTGTGGCCCAGGCTGACACAAACTGCTGACGCTGTTTGGTCATATGCTTAATCACATTATGACGTATTAAAGTTGCATCGACTACCTCATCATTTTCTATTTGTATTACAATCTGAGTACTTGAATATTTTGTATTAATATTACTTTCTATCCTGCACTATACCTAAAAAAAGTGAATATGAGTATATTCTACTCAGCAAACTGTACTTATGATATGTCTATATGTAATCTGAAAATTCTTGTCACGTGCTAAGGAAACTCACCAAACTTTTAACGACTCGTGACAGTTAGCAAGTAAATGAGGTCGCTTCATTTTTGGCCAAGATTATTATTTGACACGTGTGTGGAATTCTAATTAAAAGTGGTGTAAAACTTTGAAGAGGCGGGTAAAGTCAGTAATTAAAGCTAAAGTAGTAGTAGTAGTAGTAGTAGTAGTAGTAGTAGTAGTAGTAGTAGTAGTAGTAGTAGTAGTAGTACCAGTAGTACCAGTAGTAGTAGTAGTAGTAGTAGTGTCGGCTGTCTTGGTCGTTGCCGGAGTGATGCCGATTGACTTTCTTGCCAAGGAACAGAAACGATAAGATCGTCTTTCCGAGGAAGAAGGAGATAGGTGGTGAAGCTGCACACCAAGAGGCACGAAAGCCAGATGCTGGAGAGCTGTCAGAGAGCTTAGGAGCTAGAAGAACAGGTTGCTAATTCCAAAAAGCTGGTGCCTAAAAGTGTACCAAGTAAAATAAGTACCGAAAGGGTATGTTATATCCTGCCTACAGGGACTAGCAATTATTTTACGCCAATTTTTGTAGCCTGTATTTTTATACAAATTTACAAAAAAAAACAATGAAACTCTATTCACTGAATTAAAACTGATTCTTATGAATCTACAAAAAGTCCCATTTTCATTGAAATCTAAATTTCTTTAAATATAGTAAATAAATAGTTAAATACAAAGAACTCGAACAGGACAATTTTTGTTAGTAATAAAATTAGAGTATCCTTTTACCAATATGATTTTAAAATCCTCAAGTCCACGAACACTTTACCAGTGCTGCTTTGATAGTACCATAGGATATTACGACTTTAGAGGCATAGACAATTTATTTTAACGTATATTCAAAGATCACGTATAGGCTAAAAAGTCAAACTAGCAATTTTATAGCGTTGCTCTTTAAATACTTCTGACAACCATATTTATTTTAGTCTTGTCTGGAAAGGAAAAAGCACGTCCACGCAAGAACAACACAAATATGTTAACAGAATGTCATTAAATTACAAGTAATCTAACCAACCGCAAACAGACAAAATATAAACAAACCGAGAGAATATATTGAATGATAGGCATGAAAACAGGAATTTATAAACTTTTAATTATAGTTCCTTTACGTAATTAATAAGTAACTTTATTCACTGCACCTATCAATCGTTGTTCGCCCTGTCTCGTCAACTGTTGCTGTCCGCAACTTCCTGTTCCGTAGTTCCATCCAACTTTGAAAACTATTGTTACGACGGTCTACTTGATCGTCGTATGGTACAGTGGAAAACAAAATACAAGACACCAATTAAGTCACTAATCACCAGTTTTATTTATCACAATTAAACAGTTTGTAATTAACAAGACAGTCTCTTACGACAAATCAAATAAAAAATGTTCACACGCAATAAAAATGTTAACTGATACAAAACACTATTGTATTACAATTGTCCCGCACAATTATAAAACACATAACACTTTGCCACAATACTAAAATCGCACTCCAATAATTCGCAACTCAAACTGAAATGAACATCGCTGAGTACTTGTATTTATACCCCGCCGAAGTTCCAGAATATTCGCTACTGCGCACCAAGAATGCTAGTAGAAAACACCAGAAGATAATTGGTTGGGGTCTTACACACAGCAGGCGCGGACCGGTGAGTCCGGAACAATCTCGCAACGCACGTTGAGAATCACGTACGCACACAACATTATAGATTCCACTGGATCGTTCGAGAAACACGTAGATTGTTCTGTAATGTCGTAACAGTATTTTATACGAAGGTTAACTGAAGTACAACTGCAAACATTCTTAAGTATTATAAAATCTAGGAACAATCAAGGTCCTGCAACATGTAGGCTACTCTACATTGGCTGGGAGGTTGTTGGTGGTGACGATTTGAAATCGATAGTGTGATCACCAAAATTCTCCTAATCAGCGTTACTACTGATAAAAGTAAACTACCTGATAAAAGTATTAAACCAACTATTTAACGTATTACATACTGTAATAGAGTAGATTTACAAAATTATAAAATTACAAGCAACGAACTCACAAGTGAGTACTGATTTTTTTAATAGTTGAAGGTACCTCAAGGTAGTACGCAGTTGTGCAGTCTGCTGTTACTGATAATAAAGTGAGTACTGTACCTAGTTTTCTTTTATATTGTACTCAATAACGTTAGATGTTGGGGAGACATTTGTTTTCTCCCCTAAGATAAGATAAACTGATTATGTATACATACTATACATATACGCAAACCCCGTCCATGTATCTTTTCATTTACGTAGGGTCACCATCTAATAAACCTAAAGTGTAGGACAGTGGAGTTGAAAAATAAGGACAATCTCGGACGTGAAGCCTTTACAAAACTCCGACATTTCGTGTGTTATTGGCATGTTATTCGTAATAAAATTATTATGTTGCTGAAAGATTAAAAATAAATTTAGAAAAAAATTCTAATTTATAAATTAGCTTAACATTTATTTAGAGTAAAAATATATACACATACAATACGTTAATAATATAAAATTATAAAATGGTACATTTTATTAACAGACGCAATATATTAAATAGGGCTACATAGAAAACAGTTATAAGAAAAACTTACGATGTTAATTGGAAAAAAAGTGATAAATTAAAAATACCATTTGCTTTTTTTTAAAGTTCACGCTTTTCTTGTATGTCTACTCTGTTTAGATCTTTCTCAATTTCTGTTTTAAAATGATATTGTAAAAATCGATGCTTTTAAATTTTGTGAAATTAAATTTTGTAAAATCAATGCCTTCTCCGCCTTCAAGGATCCTCCAGCCTGAGACTCCCCAGTCACCTGCCTCCTATAATTTTGTACTTCCAGACTTGTTTACCACCCTGGAATCTGACATTCTTGCTAAGTGTTTTTCCACCGTCGTTTTGTAATCTTTTAAATTTTCATTCAAATTAAAAACTTGTAACTCTTCTCTTACGGCCTCATTCTTCATACGGTCAAGTTTAGAGTAATTTTTAACTTCTCTTAGAACGCCATTTCCCAGACCTGTATTTTACATACTGTCTTGTTTCTTAAAAGGACATAAATCACACCCATAGGATAGTACAGGGACTGCCATAACTTTGTAACACTTTAATTTCATATCTCGACGTACCTTACTTCTAACAATACGGTTAATTGTCCCACATATAGTGTGGAACTTACCTAATTTAATATCAATATTATATTAACTTCCTATCGTAGCGAATATCATTTCCCAAATAATTAAAGTGCCTCACCCGTTCTAGAATTTGTTCTTTTTTGGGGTGAAGTCGTTTACCATTACCTACGTCCGGCTGTGTTCTTTGAAAGTTATGAGTAAATTACGTAACTAACCCATTATAGGGTACTAGCGTATACATGGGGAGAGAAGAACGTTTGACACAGAAATGTTATGCATGACTTTGTGAAGCAAAACGAAAGAGAAAACAGAGTACCGTACTGATATAAACAGCTGTTTTTGATGTTCAGAATGAATCAGAATTTATAGAACGTTACCGATTTCAAAAAAACGTTGCGCTCTAATATTGTGCTTTACACTTTAACTTTACTTCCTGAATATTATGATATGCTAGAACAGTGGTTCCCAAATTTTTTAGGTCATGAAGCACTTTTCAGTAGAAAAGTTCATCACGGAGCACTAATTTTCACCTAGCACTTACATGACCATACTATTTGAGGATAGAAGGTAAACATTCAGAATTTAGAACTTCAGACATATGAAACAGGCTTTATTAGTTTATTTCATTACAAAAAAATATTTTCAACTCTAATTTCACTACAAAAAAAAAAATTAAGGCAACACATTTTAAAACGAACTAAAAGCAAGTATTGTAAATCCATAATATATCCTCATAGATCTGGTACATAAAACCATTTTTAATGTTGCAAAACCAAAAATGCTACTTGGGACCGTAAAAGAACTATTCTAATGAGAGGGATGAGACTGAATTGATTTCATAACTTAGCTATATCTGGTTGAATTTGGGACAGCTGGACCCGAATATCTTAAGTCACATTTTTAAGACCTGGTCATTTCTTTATTCTTCCAATTTCTTCAAGGAGCACTAGATGATGTTTCGCGGAGCACAGTTTGGGAACCGCTGTGCTAGAATACTAAACAGCGTTTTGTTGTTAAGTAACAGGTAAGCCTAGATTCCAAATCGCAACAATTGATATCAGATCAGACATGTATGTTAAGTTTCTGCTACTGTTGCATTGTTAAAACAACATTAACTGTTAGTTTTCTTCGATATGAAGAAATAGGTTTCGATACTATAATTTTTATCAATTTGGGCGATTCGCGTCGGCCCATTGAACTTTGTAAACGTTAGAACATATAGTATTCCTTATAACATAACGTATTCCTTAAGATAGGAACGGTTTAAGAATAGAAGAGTTATTTCTCAACAAACAAACCGATGCAATAAAATAGTTATTTTAAGTTATTCCTTGCAAACATTCGGAAGTATCTTCAATAATTTTCATACGGAAAATGTCCTGAGGATTTGTGTGTGAAAAACGTTAACCAAGAACATTTCGTTACGAACGAAATTAACCAAGGTTTCTCAAACGTGAAAACGAATAAGTTCTTTTACTTAGACTATTTTGAATGCAATATTTATTAACTTCAGTTTCACTAGCTTCAACCGAATGTCTTTATTCCGATTACTAAACGTTTCTCTTGCAGCCTTCTCTAATGTCAAATAAAATCATTAGGTCTGACTGTTTTACCGAAAAGCCCACTTAAAACTTAACACCATAATTTAAAAAATTATTTGACTACAGACTAGTTGAGTATCTTAATCCTGAATCAGTCTATATGTATGTATGATTTTACCTGCGCACACACGTGTGCGTGCGTGCGTGCGTGCGTGCGTGTGTGTGTGTGTGTGTGTGTGTGTGTGTGTGTGTGTGTGTGTGTGTGTGTGTGTGTGTGTGTGTGTGTGTGTGTGTGTGTGTGTGTGTGTGCGTGCGTGCGTGCGTGCGTGCGTGCGTGTGGCTACCTATAGGACAGAGAAAAGGTGCTGTCATATAGAAACAAAAAGGGGAAGAGAGAGTGAGAGAGAACGGAAGTAGAGTATGACGACATATTTCCTTAAAAAGTACCAAAAAGTTAAAATGTGGGGTGAATTTTTTTTTATGCGCACAGGGCAGAAGCTTTGACTGGCTGAACAAAACATACATTCGTTTGTTTAGAAAAACATGCTCTTTGTAGGTAGGAAAACCTTTTTCCTCAGAATTTATACCGTCCTTTGTAGCAATTGGAATGCGGTAGAATCTCTTCCCTGTTATCTTCTCTACATTTGTCACTTCCTGCGTTTGCTCTACAGCACACAAATAGAATAAAAAAACAATCAGAACCCGCCTTCTCCAGTACACAGAGGCAATCTGCTTTTTTTTTGTTTATTTTTCAACAAACTTCACTGATTGCCACTTTGATTACTTCCGGACGTAATTCCGGATGATTTTAGTCGTAAACACAGAGTCTTTTAAGCGTAAGCTACTGTTTATTTTAAATGCCTTAAAATGTTCACTTTTCTTTCATGAAACGTTTCCTTTGTAACCCAAATATTTTTTATCATGCTTTTGTTTTGACATATAAAACCTCATTTCACTCATTAGACAGGTTATAATTTAACAATTCGACGGTAATCTGCTCCATATTGTATTTTACTGTTTAATATTGTAGTTGTCAATAATATATTTCTCAGACAGAGCTACGGTATTAGTAGTCTACTATTTCAAAGTTTTATTCTTCGTATTGTTTAAGTTAGCAGCCATCCTTACTTTTCTTTTATAAAATTGCTAAACTGCTAGAATTGTTATTGTTTAGACAAAGCTTTTCGTCATCACTGACATCTTCAGGTCTTAAACAACGTCTGTCAACTGTACGTTGTAGGCTTTTATACTTTAGGCCCCTCCCCTTATGTCATCGCCCCTCCTATTGGTTCTAGCTGCTGCCGCTCTTCACGGGAACTTTGTCTACATTTTTCCGTTAGGCATTTTACTAACGTCCGTCAAATTGTTTTACGAATCTCCCGTTAATTTCTTCATGTAATATTTTACTTTCTGACTTATAACCTTTTACATTTCGTCATTTTTAGGTGTTATTCTTATTATTTTAATTTATTTTTGTTTATTGTTTAATATATAACAAAATATTTCTTCATTTGTAAATTCCACTTTTATATTCATTAATTTATTCTTATCTTCTTTTTTAACTTTAAGTATTTCTAGTTCTTCTATTAGTTTTCTTTTTCGCGGATTGTTTTCTATTTTGATTATTTCCATATTTTCATTTGGATTTATAAATTTATATGCATTTGGATTTGCTCACTATATGCAAGACATTTCAATGAATCAGGCCATAAATTTATAAATCCAAATGAAAATATGGAAATAATCAAAATAGAAAACAATCCGCAAAAAAGAAAACTAATAGAAGAACTAGAAATATTTAAAGTTAAAAAAGAAGATAAGAATAAATTAATGAATATAAAAGTGGAATTTACAAATGAAGAAATATTTTATTATATATTAAACAATAAACAAAAATAAATTAAAATAATAAGAATAACACACTAAAAATGACGAAATGTAAAAGGTTATAAGTCAGAAAGTAAAATATTACATGAAGAAATTAACGGGAGATTCGTAAAACAATTTGACGGACGTTAGTAAAATGCCTAACGGAAAAATGTAGACAAAGTTCCCGTGAAGAGCGGCAGCAGCAAGAACCAATAGGAGGGGCGATGACATAAGGGGAGGGGCCTAAAGTATAAAAGCCTACAACGTACAGTTGACAGACGTTGTTTAAGACCTGAAGATGTCAGTGATGACGAAAAGCTTTGTCTAAACAATAACAATTCTAGCAGTTTAGCAATTTCATAAAAGAAAAGTATTTCAAAGTTGTCATTGATATTTCCCAGTGAAGTATAACCTACTGATAACAGTAAATTGGTAATTGACAAGGGATAAGCGATTCAACATGAGACAGCGTTTATTGAAATAATATTTAATGTATTATTTTAAATAAATTAGCAAACCGATTCAAGATTTCAGTAGCACTGGTCATTAAAATATGGAATTGTGAGAAGGAATAATGTTAATTTCTCCGAAAAAATCACCATAGAAGGAATAATGTATAAGGTAAAAAACTGAGCATAAATGCGAACTGTACGTCATAAATTACAGAATGTGAAAGACACAATACTCCTGACAGGAAACTAATTGTTACCCATTTTAGTGCCTTATTAGCAATCATTGTTACCCTATAAAGTCGGTATTTAATTATACTGTTTCAGCAAATGTTTTACCGTGTTATATTCGTCCTAGACAACCTAAACATCCTATTTCACACAAACTGTCTGTGTAAGTTGCGTATCGATGTTTCAGATTGTGTGTGTGTGTGTGTGTGTGTGTGTGTGTGTGTGTGTGTGTGTGTGTGTGTGTGTGTGTGTGTGTGTGTGTGTGTGTGTGTGTGTTTAGCCTAAATCAGTCTTAGTCAAAGTTTGCAAGATCATCTTAGAAACGATTATTCAAACCAGATGTTTCAGTTAACACAATTTTTTTATGTTTTTAGGAAAAACAAATAAGTTACTCTTTTCATTGTCATACAAATGTCTGCAAAATCTGTTGACATAACTTTACACTTCTGTACTCTACAACACAGTCTATTTTTATGAGTAATGTTACTCTGGTTTATAAGTAAACGTTCTACCTAGATTAAGAACAGAATATCTTACACTTAATTTGTTGGCTAAATATACTCATCCTAAAAAATATTTAAATAAAATATAAAGATTAATAAGACAATGTTGATTGTATGCTAAAAACAAGAAACTATTAATACGATACAACAGTGTCTTTAATAACAAAATCTTTTAAAAATTTCTGAGGCCATGTAACAAGGGACTACTGTACAGTGTACATATTGCCTGGACTTCAACAAAATGTTTACTCTTAGCAAATCCACCGTATTGCAGTAAACCAAGCAGCTCGGTAACGAAATAACTTTACTTGTACACCCGGGACATGTTTTAAATTGGATATCAATTCGTCTACCCATAAACGATTCAATGTAGGACACGGGAGTGCCATTTGCCGAGACTCTGGGTATGTACCTATAATGTCAACCGAATCAGTAGTAGCGGACTAAAGAGGGGCGTGGGGGCGGATCGCCCCGGGACCCACTTGGCAGGGGCCTCCAGATTTGGAAAATTAAGTTTTTCTGATATTTTTTTAATTTGTTTGCAAATGTTTATTGTCACGTCCTGAAACGCAATACTAGGAGAGATCCATGATTTAATCGATCGATTCCAAAGATTTTTTCATATTATTTTGAAATCTACCTTACAACCCTACCTCATAAAGTGCTTATTAGAAGTATATTCATACTAAAAAGTAGCGTCAGTTGTACCTGGCGGCAATGCCTCACCACGCAGTCGGAAGTCGCAAATTGAACTCCTAACAGCACGGACGACAACGGCTGCGGCAGCGACTTAAGAAGCCCGTGCCTCGGTACGAAAATGTAGACGGCGGAGTGAAATAGCGGGCGATAACATGTAAGCCTACGCTAAAAGAGATTTCACTAGTGAAAAATATTTAATATTTCGGGACACCAACAATTTATTTAAAATCTCTCATGAGAATTTTCCCGAACAGTGGATAATTCAGAAATCGAGTCAGTTACTCGAACGAACGAATTCACAAAAAAATGCATCACGTATTATGTGAGCGAACAAAACCGTGAGTGATTTCGAAGACAACAGCATGTGCAACTGTACAGATATTATAAAGTACTGTAATAAATTTTATGCAATCTATAAGTAATACTACTTCTATTATTTCTTTAAACGTTGCAATTACAATATGAAAGTGGATTTTTATTTCAAACATTACTACAGCTTCTTATAAAGTTTCCTAACAAGATCTATCTAGACAACAAATACATAACAGTAAAGTGTCTTTTGCTATGTATTACGTAAAGATAAATTGGATTATAAACACCAGTCTTATGGGAGGGAGGCTTCAAAAACAAATCCGCCCCGGACCACCAGTGGCCTAGATACGCCACTGAATAAAATCATATTTGGGTAAAACTCCTACCTCGGACAGAATCCATCGTATTTGCTTATTCGATCCGTAAGAACCTTAGATTGTCTTCAGAATAATGTCAATACCTATAAAAATTTAACCTCACAACTGTTTCAAGTTATAAAACAGTTAACCAAACACATTCATCCTGTCTGCGAGTAAACTGCAACACCGTTTCGGGAATCAAGAACTATCGACGCGTTGCCACACCGTCCAAGGTGGTAGGAAAGGGAAGATCTTGAGTAAATTGTCACACCACGACCGCGCAGGAAAATAACTGACGTCGATGCTAGTATGTACTGTTTGTGTTAATGTCGATCACTCCTCTGCGATCACTTGTCGTTCAAAGAGTTATCATCGGATGAACTTTTAAGTTACAGACTTTTAGGCTGCACTCGTATGGTGGTATTATAAAAACAAAACTTTGCCCTGCTAAACCATTTATTTCAGTTTAATAACACACGCACATGTTTTCACAAAGCAAACATCAAAATCTAATAGCGTCATCGAAATCAACGCAAAAAAAATTCAAAATTAGCATTTTCAAAACTGAAACGTGTTTGAAAATGTTATTTCTGTTTGTACAGGCCTAGTATGTTTTCGCTACATTTAAAAACGGATACGTGTTGCATGAAAGTGCAAACTTTATTGAATATATTTTAATAACATAAAAAAGACAAAGTCATATTTAGTAATATTCGTAAAAAATAATGTAACAAATGTGAATAACATGGTAAATTTGTACATAAAACATGACAGAAATAATTATACTAAAAAAAATTCGTCAATCAAACAATATATTAAAAAGTTACACAGTTGCATATTAAAACACAGTGATATGGAAAAACAATCATCAAGAAAATTATACATATGGACACCATAGACATCATAATTATATACATATAAACAAAATTATATAAAATAAATAGTTATCATCTGCCGTACACCTCTGAGGCTTACTTATGTATCTATAATTAAACAATTAATATGTTTAATATATCTTCCTAATTTATTTCGAGTCTAACTTCACGTGCATTCAACAGATAACAAGAAAATATGTACAAACATTATTTAATATTAAATCTATTAAAACGAAAACAAAAATCTAACAAAAAATATAGGTAGTTCAAACTTGCGTACCAAAGTATCAATTACAAAATCATATTTTCATTTTAATTTAAAACAGTAAGTCAAAATTTTCTCTGTTTACTTACATGTGTGTAACATTTTGTTTGATATCTTATAGATTTTTTATTTCTTGTATTTTTTGTTTTATGTAAATACCTGAAAACACATTACGCAAAAACTAGTACGAAAATGTTTTTAAAACGCTGTTAATGTTAAATAAAAGCATGGATAACTAAACAGTTATACAAACTAAATTACGGTAAATTAATTATATCCAAAGGGGATGATGTCCCGCACATCACAGTGCAATGTAAAAACATTAGGTAATTAAAAAAACACGTGTTACAACAATAATAAGTACCCTAATAATAGGGTATTCGCCGAGTCAAAGCAACTAATAAAACATAAGCACAGTAAATTACATTAAATTGATGAGACAAAATTGTAAAGATGACATTCAGTGAGCCTGTCATCACTGTAACAGCTACAAAATTACAATAAATAATTAATTAATGGTATACAGATGTCTGTCTTCAAAGGCTGTTAGTTGTTATTTTTCTATATTTTACTCTCAACCATAACGTAATTTACTTGTTCCTAGACTAGGCTACAAATACAGGGGAACTTGGTTATAACGTCATTGAAGGGACCAAAAAAATAATGACGTTATGTCCGAGTGACGTTATAAAAGAGTCGTTATAAAAGACCCTTTTTAATCACTAGTAAGGAAGGAGAAATAAAAAAAAAGATCTTTGCATTATTAACATTATTCGTGATATTTATTCTAAAGTTTACAAACTGCATTTCATTTATACTAACAGCATGAAGAATATTTTAAAAGATCAAAAAGAAAGTACATGTAACATACATTAAGCTTACTGTCGAAAGTAATCCGTAATTTTCTTTTGAACGCTCCTTTCTGAAAAATAAATTCTTTCTGTTGTGCTGTGGAGATGCTGCGCTGCATTGAACGTGTCGTCAGACGTCTCTCTAAAGCAGTAAAATCGTGAAAGAGTTTCGGCGGCTCTCATTGCTTCCTGTACTGTCGGACAAACGATGTCGGCATCCTCCTCTTGCTCAGCATCTTCTTCAACACTATCTTCTGCTTCTATGTTTTTTACTTCCGCGATAATTTCTGCGTCACTCAACACTTGGAATGTTTCTACTTGGTCATCCACTGATGCATAGGAATCAAGTTCATTTCCAAATTCATTTACGTCGAATTTCTTAACCCACTCCGAGAGCGGCAAGTCGTCGTCTTCGCCATCATCGGGTAAATTTTCATGTACGAGTTGTGCTTTACTAAAGCACTTTGCTATCGTCTTCTGTTTTGCTTATCGCTTGCATAAAATGTATGTCTGTAGCCACGGGCGTAGCGCGCGCACATATATACGTTTATATGAAATTTAGAGTAAAATATCTTAGAAATTTTTGACGCTATAACAGAGTAGTACAATATTTAGTGACGTTAAAACCGGGAATTTTTATAATATTAAAGATATCAGTTTGACCGGACTTATGACAAAATAACGCTACACCCGAGTTGACGTAACAGCCGAGGCCGTAATAACCAAGTTCCACTGTATTTCTTTAGCATTTTGCAATTTTTCTTGCCTCTCCCCGCAGTTACGATGTACCAGTAAACTCAAGTTCAACCGTTGCAGTGTAACTCTTTTTCTACCTGTTTCACCGGTATGGCAATCGCAATATTTCTAAAACCCTAAAACCATGTGACAATTCACCCACATCCGAACAGCCCGCGTATAGTACACCGGACCTCACAGGCGACGCCGCTTTATCCTAACCGAAAACTGACGGAAAATATTTAAATTTAATGATTTTTCAACGTATCCTTGTTGGCAGTAATCCAAATTCTGGAAACATCCTTAATAGCCTGACTTATTATTGTGGTTAGTGTTGCAATGAATCATGCTTAATTAGATTTATACTTCACCGCTTTCATTTCATTATCTAAAATATCCATCACTTCCCATATAATAATATGTTGTTCACTTGTTCATAAGTGCTCTTCAAGTCTCAGCGAGTTTCTACTCCTCATTTTTGCTTTTTCCCTCTGTTCTTCCACATGAACACGGAGAGGCCTACCAGATTCGCTGATATATTGGCCTCCACACTTTCACAGGACCTTTCTAAAGGGTTTTCCTGTCACTAGGTGATATGCCAGACGCTGTTATGAATACCAACCCATCCGTCGTGTTATGGGATTTATAAGTAATTCATACGCCGTATCTATGTACGTATTCCGAGATACATTTTCCCTGATGTGGGATCAAACCAAAGTTGCCTAACGTACCTGTTTACCAACATTCGGTTTAAACAGATGTGTGTGTGTGTGTGTGTGTGTGTGTGTGTGTGTGTGTGTGTGTGTGTGTGTGTGTGTGTGTGTGTGTGTGTGTGTGCGTGCGTGCGTGCGTGCGCTAATATTACTGAATCAATTTTAATGAACTTTTGAATGTAGATAAATACAGTAATCGAAAGTATGTTTTCTTAATTTTTTACTGTTTCAGGACAACTCCGTAGTTCATGGGATAAACGGCTTGTGCATAAACAGCTGATTGAAAGAATATATAAAATTAGCAAATGGAGGTTTAAGATCTATGAGAAACGGTAAACGGTTAAGAGCAGCTGATAACTGTTTGGCTTTTTTATAATTCAGTACGGGTTATTCCAGTTATTAGTTACACTTAATTTACTTATTGGACGATTGCAAAGTAAATATTTTTAAAAAACGCTTAATAATTTTTTAGGATAAAATTTGTGACGAGGGTTGAAACATTTAATCCCGTATCGAAGTGGATGAAAGAGTATAGAACCCCCCCGGGACACAATTACTCACAGCTCTTATCGCTTAGTCCTTCCCTTTTCGCCCAATATAGAACTCTGTCAATATAGATGCTTTTATCCTTCTTTTTTTCGATACATGCGTCTATCTTGTTCAGTCAGTGGTCGTAAGCTTTTTGTAATAACTTACAAACTGTCGCACAACTCATTGTTTATACTACTAACTAATTTGTAAGTGTTGTGTATACAATACGTAAATGGGAATACCGTTTCATTTTCTGCGGTGAGATTAGTTTTCCGATACAATTACAGACTTTGTCATGTGAATACAGTGTTAAAAAGGTAAGTTCCACAAAGAAAATATTAAACTGCAAAGTGGTAAATAAACGCTAGTTTCAAATCAATGCAGACAAATGAGAAAATTAAAAAGTCGTGAAAATAAAAAAAGATTGGCTCAATGTAGTTTTCTAAAAATAAGTAAAGTAATGGATTAATGGATGTCGGAAGAAGACTGCCTAACTAAAAGAGGTACTCGTTCAGAATTGAAAAGAGTAAATATTTCTTTTTGTTGAAACATTACTTATGAGGAGCCCAAGTTATGAGGAAAACAAAAGTTATAGGACTAATGTTTGAAAACTTTGAAGAGGACGATGTTTAACTCCTAAAGTAGACGAAATAGGAGAAGAAGAAGAAGAAGAAACATCGCTAATTAAACGTTTGCTAAAACAATATTTATAAGAAATATTCCTGTGAAATACTTAAGATTTTAAATAAATATGTATAGTTGTGGCTGTAATTCCTGGTGTATAAATAAAAGTTAGTAGGCAAAATAGACTTGTAAGCGGTTTTGTTATTTGCCTGGAATAAAGTAATTAAAAGAATATCGATTGTTTCAGTTAATTGCTTTGCGACGATGAGTCTGACACTAGGAACTGTAACTATAAATGTGTTCAGAGAATGTGTAGTAGTGTGTTGTGCTGCGCAGGTGCTGTATAAATGTTTTATGTTGACCACATAATGTCTATCCGCAACGGCCGGCAATTAAACGGGTTGTAAACGGAGCCGTTATATTGGCAGCATTGACATTGTTGGTAGCAGCTTTGTTACTGGAAATTGTCCGCAAGCCGACATTTCATAACCCGGTTTTTACAGCACGCCGAATCCTTTATTACTACAGCTATTATACTGGATAAAGTAGACGCAAAAGAACGAAAAATTAGAAACTATATTGTGACTAAAATAAAAATACTATAAAGACCACATTGTCCGGTGTCACTCTATACAGAAGAGAACGTTTGTAATAATTCCCAATCTTTAAACGTGCAGTTAGTCATCAGAAACAGTCCGATCTGACCAAGAGCTAAGTCGCTCTAAAACACTTATCAATTGTGACTAAAATAATGGGGTGTAATAACTGCTGTACTTGTACTTCGAATCTCAATAGGCCTACTTATACAAAAAAATACTAAGCATTATTTTGTAATCTACCAAATTTTACGTTTAAAAGATTTAATACTTCCATAGGACTATATGATACAGTGTAAAAGATCATTTCGTCAAAATTAAACACTGTACCTATTCTGCTACTTACAGTTGTACCATGGAAGTATATTATTGCTGAGATCGCATTCACCGTGATCTTGAAGCAGTGGGATAAATTATTAAATACTAGGGAAACCGATGGCGATAGTCACAACTTCTACGAATTCTTCTGTAAAATACTCACGCTTGTGTTACAATAGTGCAATCATCCAGTTATCTATAACTAGACGATTACTATAGGCTTATAGTAATCCACAACATATAATAAAAGACTTCAAGTTAATTTAATTCTGCAGTCCGCAGTGTACAAATACGTAGTGATAATATTTCACTAATACGCACTGAATCGCTTGAATAAACAATTCGCAGAACCAAATAACTGAACTGTAGCCGAGCAGTAGGCCTAACTGTGTTTACATAGCCCATCCAATGCATATATCATATACGTCTTATTCGAAATTTGTAAATTTGATAGAAGTGAAACCGAAACTGCATTTTGAGGTAAATAATATAGTAATCTAAATTACTTAGATTCGAGGTAAAAGTCATTATATGTACCATTGTGTGTGTGTGTGTGTGTGTGTGTGTGTGTGTGTGTGTGTGTGTGTGTGTGTGTGTGTGTGTGTGTGTGTGTGTGTGAACTAGTAGAATCTCAGGTGTAAGTTAGAAGAATGATAATAGACCTATTGTCAGAAAATCTTCATATGGAACTGTATTCGAAAATCATTTCAGTCATTTTCAAAACCCCCAAAAATCATTTCCTCTTTCATGATAAATAATTTTTATTCTGATGCATGAAAATGGGTATTTGTGTTTACCCGTAGAAAAATATTCTTCATCAGTAACTGCCGCAAAACTCACTTGCCGCATGAATAAGATGATATCTACAGGAAATGAATAACTTCTTGAAAAAGATCTATGGAATATAATTCACTCTCTATTCTTATATTGGTTTATCAGCCTTATTGTCTGAAAACCCAAAAACTAGATGACTTTGTACAAGGAATACGATTATGTAAAATAATAAAATAAATGTACAATACGATCTCGCTTACTCGCCTTATCTGGGGCTGTTGGTTACTCGTGTAACGAAATACATGACCCCAACGAGAGCACGAGAAATTTTGCTTGTTTAGAGAGAATAGAGATTTAGTCTTGAATCTATAGAGAGAGGAAGTCGTGAATAGAGAATACGTAATTCAGCTCAAATTGATAAATTAAACCATGATTTATTTATTAGTTACTTCAAGATCACACGACAGTTAACTTCAACAGAACATTATTAAGTGTACACCAAATCTTACAAAAACCAGGCCACTAAAGTGACTGGTTCAAGCAATGTGTTATAACAATTCAATCTTCAATAACCAAGTGACGAGTACAGAGATAACGGAAACTCCAAGTAACGTAATAGACCAAACCTAGTTTATGAAAAACAAATAAACGACAATGTAATGGAAATAAAAAATCCACACAATTATCCAGTATAGATATAAATCATGAGGTTTCAAGTTCTCTTTGGCTGCATTAATGCATGTCCATTACAGTACTTTAGAATAAGACAGAGGTTACAAGTATAACCACATATGGAGACATAACGGGGTCGTAACTCTGCCTTCTCATTATCTGTTTCCCCTATTACAGTTACTTTTCAAAATTGCCGGAAACGGTTACTAACAACACATTAAGACTAAAACTTAGAAACGAAAGCAATACGTTCTCAGGACATTGACGTGAGACGGTAATAAATAAAAGATGTCGTAACCATAAATTTTCACTAATCATAGTAAAACGTTTTCATTAATAGTGTCTACCTCATCACTGGAGTGAATAGACGGATACCGTGCCAATTGTTTCAGGCACTGATGATGGCCTCCGGTGGTGAAGCCGAAACGTTTGTTCACAACAACTGTAGACCACGGTCTAACAGTTGCAACCTATCGAGTGGCTGCTAGGCTACAACTGTAGCGGCTACAACTGTTTGTTGACGTGGTTCCGGAGGTGAATTTGAATCATAGATATGAACCATTCTTCTCTGAAGACAATTAATTAATGATTAGCAAAATACAAAATCTTCTACAATCTACTTTATACAATTCTTCTTGAAATTAATATAACTCAATTAATTCAATTACTTTTAAACTCTAAGTACCTTCACTTACTAGTACTTAGTTCAACAAAATAATGTAACTACTTTTAGTTACTCTTTAAAAGTTACAAAGACAAAATGTGACCATCTCTGCTTAGAGAGGCTCTCTCAGAACACCTTGTAAAACAGATCAAAGTCAAAGTGAGACAGAAAGTAAGTTCTCTAAGACCTCTTACTATCAAATCTGGCTTCTCCAGCGTTTGCTTGAGTTTTTATAGTACACCATCATGGGTGTAACCCATAGTTTTAGTGGTGGGACTGTTCCCTTCTCTTAATTCTAAAACCTTAACTATGGTAGGCTAAAACTAGTGGAAGTGAGGGTAATTCTCTTATAATTTTATAACGACTACCAATGTTCCTCAGAGACTGTATCACGTGACTCTACATCATTTTGGTGGGGTGTCCTCTTTCTAGATTAAAAGGTTCTCACAGAAATAGGACAAATCTTTGCACCCTGACCCATTACACGACTTTTCCCTAAAAACTTTATCAAATTTATAGCGATATTTATGTGCCCTTGCCACCATTAATTCTTACTTGTGTTTCTCATTAAACTTCCTCTGTTTTTCATAAATCTGTCATCCTGTTATCCTAATATAGTGGCTTGTAACCTCCCACAGCTGGTTCTTAAGATAAGGGCTTAAGTAACCTGGGGTCGCCCATAAACTAATCTTTACGACTATTGCTTCCTGGCAGTTGTTTTTAAGAAACAGGGTGAGGTCTAATTAACAAACATTGGGAAAGTTCCCTAAAACTATTTTTATGTACAAAACATCTGCTTGTCTCGCATACAGACCTTGTCTGTGTGTATTACCAATTGTCAATTCCTTACCTTCTCACTTCTAAGTACAATTATGATATAATTTTAACAAAACTATAAAGAAATTAGGCAAAAAAGGAAATAAGAGACAAAACGATTAATGTCTTAGGAAACCTAATGGTTGAATCCAGAAATACCTGACTATATTAAATTAAAACTAAAACTGTATAAAAACTAGAGTCCCCCCTCCAAAAAATGAATAAATGAGATTGACAAGGAATGTAATTTTCAAAATATATACGCGTAAATTGAAAACGTTCATTGCTGACGTAACATTTATACAAGCCAACGTAACGCTACAAAGGGAAATGTTTGTACTGTTAAAGCGCTCTAACGGTTACAGTCGTCGCTTATTTGGTGTATTAAACAAAAACCGCGGCTTCTCTGCATCTTAGTAAAGCTCAATGTGAATTCGTTTAAAACAGGTTTCCGAGGGAATCACTTGGAAACTTCGAAGCAAGTAATTGGATAATGAAGTTTCCAACAAAGGTACGAGGAATTCGTATAAACACTTACCTGTGCATTTGTGCGGTATACTTCTGGGAAAGCGGTTTGGCGTGTAATCTACCCACGCCGCGCTGGACAGTGATTATTTGATTCCTCTTATTACTGGCAGCTTCAATGAATTCAAGCCCTCTACCCCGCCACCAACTCAAACATAACAGTTGATCTACATTACGTTAAGTCTTCTTTCAGTTTCTGCTTTTAATTGCACAAATTTATTCAGGCGCGCATTCAACAAAACGACTAAACTCAGTTGAAATTTTAATTAAAAATTATTACATTGGTATCACTACTAAGTATTAGATTTCTTACAGCCCGTTTTCTAATTATAACAAATAGCATATAAGCTATCGCGTACAACTCAATTTGATTTAACATTACTGAGGCTTCTTGTTATGTTGCCGCTTGTATATACAGTTACCTTATACATTATAAATTCGTTATTTTCTGCATCCATATTAGTTACCGTGTCATGTTTATTGTTTAAGTTGCAACGGTTCGATTTCTCTAAATATGTACTACTATCAGCAGTTCACCTTTGCTACCGAACAAGGAATATGGTGACGTATGCCATTTCGCTGCACGCATCACTGTAATACTACACATTTAAAATACATTTAACACAGTATCGGAGTGACTTGACTGTCTCTCACAAGGTATTTCTTGTAGCGAATAAAAAATTACACTTTAACAAAATATTCAATTAATTACACTTACATACAATGTACGAAGATTCAATCTAATACGCACACAAAATTACAACTAAATACGTCTTCTAAACGTCTGAACAATGTTTTCGAAACCAGTAATACCCCACCAACACAAGCACGCACTATTCATTCAGGCGTCTCGGCAGCAAAACTGGTGTGCGTACAGTAGTTACTGTTTTGAAATACAGTACCTTTATTCTAAATTCTTAGTTCTCCCACTTCTGCGGTTTCATACTTACATTTACACACAATACACTCATCTATGAGGTCTCCACAATTCAGTTTTTCTTCGACTTATTTGATATTGTCAATTACATAATTCACGTTTTTAATATAAGTCTGTATACTTCACTTTTTATAATTTATTTATTTTCATAAACTCATAACTTTCGCCTTAATTTAAGACACATTCAAGACTGTGCAAGTCGGATAGTAAATTCGTTTGTCAACACCACTGGGAGTCAACCCCATCTGGAAATTGATGTTTATTATTTAGACAGTGGGTGGTTAAATTAGATTTACATACATTAGACTTCTAAAACAGTTTGCTGTGTTGAAAGGGTCTGTCAAATAGTGTTTTCTTTGTCAGGCCTACGTGAAATTTATTGTAAAGTGGAGACTCTATTTTGTGTATTCCATTTTTATTGTAAACGCTGGATTCAATTTTAGGATTTATTTTATTAGAAACTGCATTGCCTATGATATTTTTAAATTTTTATCTTCAAATAGTTAAGTTAGTTTTTGAGTTATATCTCCGTTATAAGTAAAGGTCGTATATTGTATATTATCATTTTAGTTGTGCTTTTAGATGTAGGTTTCCTATTAATAAGTATTTGTTTATTAAGTACACGTTTTATTTTATTTTCTAATTTACTGATAGTTATATTTTTATACATTATCTATTGCTATTTGTTTTATATTACTTTTTTCTTTGGCATTTAATAGAATTATAAGCATTCGGTATACTAAGGAATTGAATGCAGCTATTTTATGTTCGGGAGGATGATTAGAATTACTTGGAATTATGAAATTGGTTGGAAAGGTTTTCTGTAAATTGTGTATTCAAAATTTATTTCATTTCTGATTATGGTTAGATCTAGGTAATTTAATTTATTATTTTGACTCTTCTTCTAACGTGAATTATATTTTATCGTGCGAATTGCTTATTTAGTTAATATATTCTACATGTTTATTCTGTTTTTTTTTTTTTTTTTTTTTTTTTTTTGAATAAATGTAGTCATCAATGTATGGTAACGTCCTGGCGGGTCGTTCAATTTTATTGTACTTACTTTTTCTTCGAGTTTTTGTAGAAATATTTCTGATATGATAGTGAAGGTTGGGGATGCCATAGCAACCCCATCTGTTTGGTTGTATAGTTTGTTACTGTATATAAAATAACTGATGTAAAATAATTTTAAAATGTGTTGGTTAATTGTTTAATATGTGTGTGTCATTTCCGTTTTAGCTTATTTATAGTATCTTCAATGGGAATTTTTGTATACATGATTTAAATAAACTTTTAAAGTACACACATTGACAAATACCTGTGGAAGTTTACGTACTACATAAGCAATTGTAATGGGCACCTCTTCCTCACGTCCGATTACCTGACATCTGATACGTATTAATATTTATTCTATTTTTGTCTTTCCCCCACCCATTTCTCTCTATTGGTCTGTCTGTCTATCTGTGTGCCTCCTTGTTTCTATCCCTCCCCTCACTCTCTTTCACACACACAGACACACACACACACACACACACACACACACACACATTTTGACTGTTTCATAGAGATAAATCTTCAGTAAAGAAGCTTATCTAGATTTGGGGGGATTTATTAACTTAGAATCCTTCTTGTTTCTCCTTTTTGAACTTCCTTAAATCTTTCCTAGTTCTCGTTCCCGCCTTCACCTTCTTCCAAAAATGCTGTTGTACAGTATAAACAACAGCCTAAAAAACTTTTTTTTTCAGTTTATTTATAGCCTTTTGGAAAATCTGCCAATCCCAAATATGACCAACGGTCTGACAGTAAATAGTTTTTCGAGTTACATTTCAGAAATTTAATACACAATTTATATCAAGTAAACCTGCGCAGTTTCAGTTGGAACAGTCTAAGAATTCCGTACCTGTCCTGCTAATATTCTATTTTCTTATGCTGTATCCACAATTAGAGTAGGAAGCAGTTTTGATAAATTTGGGGCTGAGTAGTTTTGATAAACAAACTTAAAATATGTAACACAATAAAGTAACTATGAAAACTTTGATTTTAAACTTATATAAATAGCCGCAATGATGTAACGCCGTCAAGTAAATTTATTCATTTTTTTTTAAATCTTTTACAAAACGTTACTATAGAGCGTAATTATGTGTCCAGAATCAATATGTACTTAACTTCTAATATTACAACAAAATCTAATTAAATAACCAGCTACTTTGTATGAAAATAAAATTTATCTTTCCATGTTCATATACAAATTATAATTGTCTCCTCATTTTGTCGTTTATTATTAAGAGAACAGTACTACTAAAGGGACTGTATGGGTAAAAATTTTGTACAGCGGAATAGATTATTAAATATAAGAGAAATCAGCAATCATAGTCTTTTTTATTAACACTTGTAAAATAATAAATAATAAAATTTATATTTCATTATACCTCGCAGCAAAGTATTTGTGTTTATGTAAATAAATTATTATTTTCTTTACTTTGAGTCAAAGTATCTCCTTTGACAAAGTGTTTACTTTGCAAATTAAATAATAAATTTGCAATCATTAATGACAGCCACTAGATGGGTAAATTTACTACTCTCGAATTGGAACAAATGAATACTTTGACAACTTCCGAAAATATGATGCGTTCTAATGTATGTAAATTCACTGGAAATAAACTAACACTTGAATGATTGCTTCAATCGAGCTTATCTTAATTTATTGATTCCTTCGATGATCGTTATCGACTTAACAGAATACGTTCCCAGAACTTACAATACAGACAATACAGAACATACTGTATTAATATTAGGACCGTTTGATATTAACTTATTAACCGTTTGATTTCAATCAAGTAGCGTGACCAGAATGGTTGCCAGTGTAAAGATTGAACAGCCGTGACATAACACACTTCATCTGCGTCACTGCATCTGCATCTGCGACTGTGATTCTCTCTGCATCTTATTCCTTAACATGCTTTTAAATGACTTTTCCACAAACATAACTAAATTTATTTAATATTTGCTTAATACCTTCATATTTTCTATAGGTCATATCACAGCTTAAATAATTAAACTTTGATATTTGCTAATGATTACATGTTGTTGTCTATCATGATTTTTGTTCTTAGAGAATTTTCTTTAGAGCAAGCCATTGTTTTACTTTCAGTATTGTGTTTTTGTGTGTGTTATGAACTTCGAACGTTGGAATACCTTTTTTATCTTTTATAATATCTTGAACTATGCAACGTCTTACGATAGTTTTCCATTAGCTAAGCCTAATACGAATACATTATTATAACCTCTGTATGGCACGGAGAAGGTAATGTGGAAATGCTATACCTGCTTATTAATACAGCCCATTACTTATACTTACATAATTTATCAAAAGCTCTTAAATTTTGTTGTCCGTTGATTCACTAATTATAAGTTTTAATACTACTGACTCGGAACACTAAGTTTTTGTTGGTAAAAATGTAATATTTTTACCTTGTAGCCTGAATCAGTTTTTGCTTATTACAAGCGTCGTCAAAGGCTCCTCTGAAAAGCTTGTAATAAGAGAAAACTGGTTCATACTATAAGGCTAAAATATTACATTTTTACCAATAAAAAATTTAGTGTTTCGAGTCAGTAGTATTATATTTATAATTAGTTATCAGAAGCTTTTTCATAATCAACAAGTCATACGTTTCAACAAAATCGATGCGAAGTCTTTTTCCAATTACTTGTCTTACTGAGACATTATTGTCACTACATTATTACTATTAATAGTTTATAATGTTGCCGGCTTTAAAGATATCTCAATGTTATACGTTATTACTCGTTTTTGTGACAAAAATCTTTGTTAGAAAGACAACAATAGTGTTAAAACATAAGCTGTAATTGTGCGCACTGCCAGTCGATTTCAGACACAGTGTAACGCAGAAGGCAGTTGTGACAATGTAACATGACAAAGTATGTATGTGACTTGAGATAGGCTACGTCTATTCGTACGGACACCGCCTCATTCACTTTATAATCGCTTATCTCCAACTGAAGTCTGTACAGCTGAATTCTGACAGCTGTACTCCGCTTTATCACATTGTGTAAACTAAGGATGCTACGTATAATGTCTGTCGACATCACTGTCAATCGTTCTAATTATTCACAGGAACACTGGATCTAAGACACCGCTGTAGTTGCTTTCTTAAAGTTTTCTGCTTTAAGGAATAGAAGTTAAATTCACTTCTCTTGTTAAATTCACACCTATCTCAGCTTTTTCAGTTATTAAGGGCACTTCTTAAAAAAGTGTTTACTGTAAAAAGATGTGTATATACGGCTACATACTGAAGTGGGAACTTATTATAGGAAAGATTGTTTACTTTAGATCATGGGTTCTCAACCTGGGGGGCGTAGGAGAATTTCAGGGGAGGCGTGGTAAGCAATGAAAATATACATAAATTAACCAAACAATAAAAAGTTGTAACAAACACAAACCACTCATGCACGGCCTTAGAAAAGGAACTTCTGCAAATAGTTCTCTCCGTCACCGCTAGATCTAACTGCATTCAGGCACACGTCTTATTTACACTGGTCTATACCCAAATAGTTCGCGCCGATACCGCTAGATCCCTCTGCATCTCTGTTGAAAGCAGACAAACAGTGTTTCTAGGGAAAACGCTACCGTGGCTAGGGTAATTTTACTACCGGTTGGTGGCTACACTGCACAAAACAGACGATTGATGATTGTTATTGTGTTCCAGTCGTTTGTGCGAGTGATTGTCGTGCGTAGTAGTGCTAAAAATAGCTAAATCATTACCAAAGAAAAGACTACAGTGATGACTATATAAGGTTCGGGTTTACGTACATTGAGAAGAACGATTGTCATTTACCTCAGTGTGTTATTTGTCACAATGTTCTGAGTAATGACGCAAGGCGAGCAGGGCGTTTAGAACGCCATTTGACTACCATTCATCCCGGCTTGAAAGACAAACCAAGGGAGTTTTTTAATGGAAAGAGAAACTCGCTTAAACGAATGAAACTCGATTCAACTGGAAGTTTTCAAGTGGAGAACGAAAAGGCCGTTGAAGTTTCTTACAAGCTCGCTTTGCTTATAGCAAAATACAAGAAACCACATACCATTGGTGAGTCACTTATAAAACCATGTTTATTAACTGCATGCAGTACTTTACTTGGAGAGGAAAGTTGCAATAAAATTGCAAAAATACCGCTCTCAAATGACACAGTAAAACGTAGAATTGATCAAGTGGCACAAGATTTAAAAAACAAGTAGGTAATAGAAAAGTTAAAGAAATGTCCGTTCTTTTCTCTGCAATGTGATGAGACAACTGACATTTCAAAGCACTCTCAGTTGTTGTTTTACTGTAGATATATTGACGGAGAATACTTCGTAGAGGAAATATTATTTTCCCAAACTCTTCAGACAACCACAAAATCTGAGGATTTTTTTCTGCTCTGTGTAACTTTTTGACAGTTAATAATCTTCCTTGGGAGAATGTTGTTGGAATATGCACTGATGGGGCACAAAGCCATGACAGGATGCCGTTTTGGATTTGTTGTGCTTGCAAAAAAACAAAACCCTAACATCATTGGTTCTCATTGTATCATACACAGACAAGCTTTGGCTTGTAAGACTCTGCCTGAAATACTTAATACTGTTTTGAAATTGGTAATTAAAGTAGTAAACTTTGTCAACTCTAGTGCTCTGAATTCCAGACTTTATAAGGCTTTATGTTACGAATTGAATAGTGACCAACAAACTCTTCTTTACCACACTGAAGTTCGTTTGCTCTCAAAAGGTAATGTGCTCGCTAGGCAATTCAATCTGAAATCAGAAGTTGAAATCTTTTTGATGAGTTCAAATGAAGAAGATCTGTACATGCAATTTACAGATGAGAAATGTATCCACCACTTGGCGTATTTATCAGACTCCTTTGAATCGATCAACCTTTTGAATTTGAAACTGCAAGGACAGAAAAACATGTTGAAGACTTATGATGCAGTGAAAGGTTTCCTGGAAAAAATATCTTTGTGGCAACGTCGCCTTCAGAGTTCAGAACCCAACTTTTCGTCCTTCCCACGTCTTAACGACCTTCTTGATGACACACAAAATATTCCATTAAATTTGAAAAGTGAATTGAAGAACTTTATTTCAGAACATTTGGCATCCTTGAAAACCGAGCTACTTCCCAGATCTTTCTTCAGATAGCTGGTAATTTCAGTTGACACAAGATCCGTTCAAAATCGAAGTGGACATGCTTCCTGATTCCCTTCAAGAGCACGCAATCGACCTAAAATGTGATTTTCAAGCAAAAGCGGAGTTCCCAAACATGACTGTTGAAGATCTTTGGTTAAGCTATTTTCCTGTGTACCCACAAGTTGCTACGGAAGCTGCAAGGTTGTTGGTGCAGTTTTCATCAACGTATCTATGTGAGTCTGGGTTTTCTACGCTGGCTTACATCAAATAAAAATACAGAGCACGGCTGGATGTTGAAAGTGATCTGAGGTGTGCATTATCACAGTTGGAACCAAACATTCAAAAACTTATGAAAGAAAAACAGTGCCAGCCCTCTCATTAACTGTGTTCTTAAGAAATAAAACCAAATAATGTAGCCTGAAATTTTAACTGCAATGGGCAGAATCCTTTGTAATGTAGTCCTATTAAGTACTTTTAATTAATTTAAATGTTCTCTCAACAAAATAAGTAGGCTATTAGTATTTTTATATATGTAATAATAAAAGCATTTTAAACCATTCTTTGAGTTAGATTTATTAACCCTAATAGCACAGTAGAACGTTTTTACTTAAATTCATTAGGTCTAGGGGGCGTGGTCTAATTCGAGGACGCAAAGGGGGGCACAGGCCCAAAAAGGTTGAGAACCACTGCTTTAGATGACACTAAATATTCTATTTTATATACGAATGTTTACGTTATCAATGAGCAAACGTCCAAATTCTACCCATCGCAAGTGTCCACTACTGTGAGGTTCTATATAAGAAAGTACATATAATAAACGAAGCATGCACCTGACTGTGTGTGCAATAAGCTCAGTAAAATTCATGAATTATAATATTTTATTCCATAAAATTTAATGGTTTATTTGCAATCTTAATCTTCTTTGTATCCAGTGTTAATTACTCTTTCGTAAATTTCTATAAAGTGTATAAGAAAATACAGTTTCTCTTTAAAAAAATTAATTCATCACCTGTCGATCAGGGTATAAACGAAATAAAAATCTGGACAGAAAATTAATAACCCCACGTTATCAGTGATAACAAAAACCAGAGAAAATTTTAGAATTTTTAAAATTTTATTTAACGGGTTTAGAACTATTTTAGATATCAGTTAGAACACGTTTCTGAAGTCTAAGAACAAAAACATAAAAGACCGATTTTCTTGGGGGGGGGGGGCAGAGAAGCAGACCACACCAGACCTGATCAGAATATCACAAGACTTATTTCTGACCACTTATAGACGGACAACTACTACTGTGCAAACTTTTTTGTTCAACATATGAACCAACATTTCGCTGCAAATCCTGGCTAGTTACAAAAGTACACACAGCATTTTACAACGTTATTTGTTGCTGAGCCCCCAACTTCTTGTGAGCTATTTAATTTTGCAACATTACTTACGCTATAAAATTACGACAGGTATAATCGTAATAATAATAACACAATGTAATATGGTTTAAAATCATTTAAAATTTATTAATCAAAAATTTCTTATTTGGTTGCGGTTTAAAATAGCATTATTATTTGCTTGTGTGTGTAGTCACAATATAACACATCTAATTATTACATATAAGTGATAATCTCGTATTACACATAGACATAATATACAATCTTATACTATAATAAATATTTATAATTATCTAATATTGCTCTCAGCTTGCTCATTAGTGTGATAATTATTAGATTATCTAATCTCTTTCTAATGATCTAATTTATTTTGAATATACAGCATATGCATTGCTTTGTTTTCTATTAACAATTTACTAATTACTTTTATATTATTTTAAATATCAATGACTAAGTTATTGATTAAAAATTATAGTTTAAAACATTACTCTAATTACGATACAAATAAATATTTACATTTGCAAAATTTATTAATTCATCGTTGAATTAGATTGTCTCTCTTTTTACATCGTTAATTATATTGTCTTTATGTGAGTCTTTGTTTTACAAATATATGGTTGTTTTTCACCTTATTGTCGTGGTAAATCAGCAGCGTGTCCTCTTTGGTCCTAGGTCCTTGATCCTGGATGCTCCTTTGGTAGTCGTGAAGTCCTGGAGTCCTCGATCCTCGTCCTTCGAATCCTCCTCTCCTCGTCCGTCGCCTCGTCCCGTACGCTGGATTCTATTACATGTATTTGGCTGCTCCCTCGTCTCCTGTCATGGCCTCAGGTTGCAGGTGCTCTCAACGAAAGTGATGAGTAGTCGTGAAGAACCTCCGGTTGGTGCTGTGGTTGATCGAGAAAGAGTTGTTGTCTCTGGGCAAAGCCTCCGGCTGCCACGGTAGTTGTACGAGAAAAAGTTGTTGTCTCTGGCAGAGTCTCCGACTGCCACGGTAGTTATACGAGAAAGAGTTGTTGTCTCTGGGCAGAGCCTCCGTCTGCCACGGTAGTTGTACGAGAAAGAGAGTTAAGTTAGCGCGTCTCGTGTACTTATACCCTAGGGCGCTACAATCATGTTTCGACAATATTCTACATGTCAGAGCCTGTCGTTGGCGTCCCTTTAAACACGATTCTTTTCACACTTAATTCGCTTGTCTTTGCGACATGCGAAGTCTTTTGCACATTACCCGATATTCATCTTATCGGTAATTTTTATGTGTTCACTATGTATAAACCGTTTTTCTTTATCTTAATTAACATAAGTTTTATTTATATTTAATTTTACTACAATCGCACTTTTTGTTCTTTTCACACTATTTTTTATACACATGTGCGTCTTATTTTTGTACACACTTTGGCGTATTTGGTTTTGTGATATTATGCACACAATCTTAACAAAATAAATAAATTCATATAATTAATAACGTTCATTAAGGGTGACGCTTTTCAGGAATTTACAGGCCTCACACACACATGTAGGCCTAACATACACGTGTACACACAGACATAGCGGAGTGGCGTGATCAACCTGTCCCGACAAGAAAGTTGGTCGTTCCTCTTACAGTTCTGATTGAAAGCTGAATTATTATTGCTAACAATATAAATTATTTATTTACTTTAATTAATTATTTTAATTACTTTGTGCAATGCACAGTACCCTATACATTTGTACTGTTACAATATGTTATAAAAACATTTCTGATGTGTTAAAAGAGATGTTACAAGTAACTACATCATCTTGTTTGCAATATATCCTGCCTGCAAATTTAGAAGTGTTCACATCTACGAAATAATAATTCCAACAAGAATAAAACGGAACTATTTTTGTGTTGTATACTTGATAAAATGCTTTAATTCAAATATGATTAATGTTCAGGTAGTAGAAAAGTTCAAGGAGACAGACTGTTATAATAAGAGGTTCCTATACGTAGAGATAAACTGTAGCAATGTTGACGGATCAATAAAATCCATAACTTCTTCCAAGAAAAGTGTAAAGAGGAAAGAGTGTTGTTTTAAAAAGATGTAAAAGGTTATTAATATAATTTAGATCCAACAAACGAACATGGATGAAGTGTATTATTTTTGTGTTGATGGCTGGTTTTGTTATAAAATATGTCATTCACTTAAAGGAAAATTGTGTTAATAACTGATAACTACGCTGAAAGTGATATAAATAAATGTCAAAAGTTTTAAAATACACGCAAACACGTGATAGTTTCACAATATGTTTTTAATCTCTGACAATTGCTTCAGCCTACTGGGCTATTCTCAAAGAGCTACTAAGAACAACTGCTAAGTGTTTGTGTGTTTCTTAAAACCATTGTAGTAATACGATTTACCAAGAGCCCAACGAGTCATCAATCAATAAATAAATGTCAATTATAAACTTATTTGTCGACCACCATATAGACCTATGATTAGTGGCCTACAACCTTCCGATTAATATATTACTCAACATTTTTAGTTCTCATACATGTGCATACTACTTGTGCAAAAATACTTGGCTTCCAATGCGGTAAAATAAGATACCTGTGTAAAACGTCGGGATCTTTGTAACTTTTTACGAACAGCATTGACGCCTCGTGACGGCTAAAACGATTCACGATTCAATATTGTTTTATAATAATGCTATATTCTTTACGAGTTTAGAAATTATAGTCAAACGATTGAAATGTTTAACATATGCCGTCTATATTAGACTAAATGTTACAGCTTCTCTAAATGAGTCTGCGACTAACTTAACTAAACTTGGAGTTTTAATGATGTTTCAAGATGTTTCAAAAACGAACTTTTTTATGCATTTCTCTTTTTCTTTTTATTTTCAACAGCTACGTAATCAACAAAACTCTATTAATAACAAAAATTATCCTTTAATATCAGTTTTATGATATTTTATTGCACTTGAAACCGTAAATTCAAGTGCATCACACATCACATGCGTTTTCCGTAAATTCATGTGAGTGGACTTGGATAGATTTTACCAATAACCTCATAATACTCACATTCCTAAGACGAGTTGGTTAACATTTCGATGATAACTCTCCAGATGAAGCGTTCGATCACACTACTAAACGAAAACGGTTTCTTGAAAACCGTTTGTTAAATAGTACAAAGGTGTGGAAAAAAAATAACGGTTTAATTTTTTTAATATGTTACGACGGTCTACTGATCGTCGTATGGTAGAGGGGAAAACAAAATACAAAACACCAATAAAATCACTAATCACTAGCTTTAATTATTAAAATTAAACAGTTCCTAATCAACAAGATAGTCTCTTACAACAAACCAAATAAAAATTGTTCACACGCAATAATAATGTCAACTAATATAATGTCAACGAGTCTCGCACAATTATAAAACACATAACACTTCGCCACAATACTTCGAACCGCATTGGAATAAATCGCCACTAAAACTGAAGTAAGCGCCGCTGAATACTTGTATTTATACCCCGCTGATAGTCCAGAATAGTCCATACTACGTGTCATGAACGATACTAGAAAACACCAGAACGTAATTGATTGCGGCCTTGCACAAAGCGCGCGCGGACTTGTGAAATCTGAATCTCTCTTTGCTACGAACGCGTGACAAGTGTTACGTAATTGTCCTTCATCTCAAAGTAGCAGCAACATGTACGCACATACACATTACAGCCGGGCTCCGCTGGAATAGCCGAGAATCGCATGCTCTGTAATGTCGTAACAATATTAAACGGGAAAATAAAATTAAAACCACTTAAAAATTACTGTAATTTAAAACTTAAATTATAATACTACAGTTTGGACAACTACAATACAGGTGTATCAGATTATATAAGAAAAATTAATCAGAATAAATTACAAAAATAAGTAAAGTGTTTGTTTATAGGCGTACGTATATTCCTCTGTAGGCTATCTACTAAATGAAGTTTATTGTACTATTTTAGTATACTGTACAACATAAACGTTCTATTTTCCACAATTTCATTTTATTTCACTAGTCTCTCTTTAATCACAATTTGATAATAGAATAAAATACGTATAGCTGGTCTCAGTTAATTCACGTTAAACATATTCCTCGGATGTTACGGTTTTAGGTTAATCACTTAATTATTAAGCACATACACATTCGGTGAGTGAGTGTGTGTGTCTACCTGTCTGTCTGTCTAACTATCTGAATGTCTTCTGTCAGTCTCTTTATTTGTGAACGTAATATTAAAAAATATTGTTGACTGTTGATTGTATCCAAACAAAAAAATTACAACGGTATGGACACACAAAGAATGACTCAGGAAAGATTGCCAAGGAGAGTTATGGAATGGACCCCACCAGGAAGAAGGAAAAGAGAAAGACCACCGATCACCTGGATAGAAGAAATTCACACTATTGAGGGAACGAGAAATTGAAGATCTTTGGATGGACAAGCAGCAGTGGAAGCTGAGAATTTAATCACTTCTGTACGCTTTGGTTCCGGAAAATGTGTAAACATTGTACACCTGGAATAATAATATAATATTTAAAAAACCAAGTTGATGTAGATACAATTCAGATATGGCAACCAAATGTACTTTTTATTTCAAGAACGAGTCTAAAAATAAACTTCGTTTTTTTAACGAAAAAATGTAAATACATTCAAATAAAAATGCTTCGTCACTTTTCAACACAATTCTCTTCACGTCCAATGCATTCGGTTCAGCGCCTCAACAATGCTTCCAGAAAGAAATTCTTCCGTTGACTACACAGCCACACATGCACCGCCGTTTTTACACCATCGGCCGTAGAAAATTTCTTGCCACTGAGAGTCTTCTTAATCTGACCAAAGACACAATAAACACTCTGCGCGAGTGCAGGTGGAAATGGAGATTTGAGATCTGATGCTGTAACAGCACGCCAGAACTCAGCAAATCACGACGTTTGATTGAAGCTTATTGCAGACTTCAAGTAGTTCCAAAGGCTACAGTACAACACACTGTTCATTCCTCATTCTAATTCTTATATATATATTGTTACAAAATTATAACCTTACGATAGCAGAAGTGTGAGTGTTGTTACGATAATTACGTAACGCACTCGGATTTTCGAGAGCGTCATTTCTACACTAGCCGAGTGTCTCAAGGCCGTGCAGTCACGTAGCCTCTAGACTGTTTGAGGATTTGCCAGCACACCGCAAAATGAATGGAAAATTATGCTGGAACTTCTGCGAAACCTATATAAGCAACAGCGGCAGGCTTACGAGTTAGTTACACCTGGCTATATTGTAAAGTGCGGATCAAGTAATTGTTGCGGGTTAGTGGAAAGTGGTCATTGTGTTATAATTAGAGAAAACTCTAATAGTTGACATTATTATTGTGTGTGGACAAATTTAACTAGAATTATTGTATGAGAGTACCTTGTTGATTTCAAATTGTTATTTCTCACAAATTAAAGCTGGTAATTGGTGACTTCATTAGTGTCTGTATTTTGTTTCCACTGTACCTTACGACGATCCGTGAGACCGTCGTAACAATATTATTTTGCCAGCCGATGGAGTCGCACAATTTTTTTGTTTCAGCGATTTGGATGAATGGCGTCATCCCTTGCTTGATTCCTTAGTTTGTGGTTTAAAATAATGAAAGCATGATTCGTCGCTAATGCGTTGCGGAAACGCAACTCTCTCAGTTTTATACAATTGCAACAAAGCCGTACAAGCATCACGTAAAGAATTATTGGTTCTTCGGTACCCATCCGAGCTGCTTCGGAGAATCTGTTAAGCCGTAGCACCTCTCTGATGATGTAATGGCCAAATGACACTATCTCAGTCAACTCGTAGGTTGTCACCCGTCTTTCTTCTCTGATAATTAATTCGTTCCACTGTGCAACAACAATATCAAGCGTGGTCACCGTTTAAGGCCGGCCATACCGAGCTTCATCGATCACACTACTTTTAAACTTTCTGTGCCATTCATACACTTGTAACGATAAATAACTTTATCTGTACTGTTTCTGCATTCTTCAATGGATATCGACTGGTTTTTCATCTTCGTTACCCAAGATGCGTCTCACTGCATGCTGCTTGCCTTTGAAGCATGTCTATAAAAGGTCTGCCATCTTTGTTGTGGCTACAGGCATCGCAGTGCAGTCTTAATGCTATAGAATATATGAGGTGCAGAGAATAGAAGAGGCAGAGTGTGTTCAGGAACGCCGAAATAGGAAAAGTGAGTAAAGTACACACATAAAGCAATAAAACCAACGACTAACTCTACATAGAGTGTTTCTTAACCAGAACGCAAGAATTTTAATAATCTAATAGGTGAAATTATTATAGAATAATAATCATTAAAGAGCAATCTTTTTTAATTAAAAGGACTGTAGAGCTGTACATGTACATTCGCCGCGCGCGATTGTTTTTGTATATGCGTGCGTGCGCGGGCGCGCGTAAATGGTTGTTCATCAGCAGCACAGCCGAGCAGTTGAAAATTCAATTTAGTGATAATATACAATCAAGTCCTTAGAGAATATTCATTTGAATTAATTTGAATACGGTAGTGAGAATCTGAGAATTTGCTTCGGACCCTGCATTGAACTATCAAATGTTCTCATTGAAGTACAGCAGAGCTTCGACCCTTCTCGCCTTATCAGCCGGTCTAGCTAAAAGTGGCCACATTGTCTGCCATATGACAAGTGATAAAATCAAAAATTACCAACTTTGGTCCCGTTAAAATAATTTTAACAGGAGAATTAATTTGATAACACGTATATTTAATCACAATCTCGTTGAAACTTCTCGTTCAGTTATTTCGTAGGCGTCAAGTCAAAGTAACTATTGATTTTTCGCTAGTATTTCAAATAGGTATCTAAAACATGTGTCGTTTCTTATCTACGACACCCAATATCAACCTTATCTATTCTTTTATGCTGCCGGTAATGCAACGGTTTTTTGTGTTTCGTAAACAACGTATTTTCGTCCATATGCGTCACTTATAAAAATACTGTCGACTAGATTAGTGGACAATTAAATAATAATAAAACACAATTTTTTAAAACTTCAGCCTGATTGTTAATGAGGACGGTTTAATTACCTTACTAAACGTTGCCGTGAATATTCGTTCTTCCCGACGAACCTCTTTTCGAGTCCTACGTCCGTTGAATTTGAGTCTTTGGACTGTTAGTGACCTTTAAAGATTTTGGAAAATGTAACTGCGCTCCATGGGCTGATAGACTAATGTATTGTTACGGCATCACAGAACAATCTACGTGTTTTTCAAACGTTACAGAGAGATCCAGAATGTAAGCGTGTGGCGTCCGTGCTGTTAGACGCATTTTGCGAGAATCTTCTCGACTGTGCCGGGCTTCGCTCGGGCGCTCGGCCTGTATCAAGGCCGCTGTTAATTACGTAGTTCACACGATAGATAAGACGCAGTTTGGAAGCTTCTGGTGTGTGAGCGGGACTATAAATACATGGGGTAGCGGCCTTAGTTTTCAGTTCAATGCGAGATGTTGGATAGGGCGTTTCGAGAGTTATAGTAGCGATTTACTGTGCGCGTTCAAGTGGTTATTAGTTAAGTGTTGTGTTTTATAATCGGACGGTATAATTGTAATACAATTGTCTTTAATATTAGTGGACATTTTATTGCGTGTGAACAATTTTCATTTGATTTGTTGTAGAGACTGTGTTGTTAATTACGAACTGTTTTACTGTAACAATTAAAGGTGTGATTAGTGACTAAATTGGTGTCTTGTACGTATTTTGTTTCCACTGTACCAGATCCTCGTAACAGTGGTGTCAGAACTGGGATAGAACGGTTAACAGTGGAAACAGTGGACATTTTGTACAAAACGAGTGTAATTCGTAATTAATCGGAAAACAATGGATGCCAGTCAGATGATGGAAAATTTCCAGGCGCTGTTGTTGCAGACAGAAGAACGACGACGACAGGATGCAGGGAAAGCGGAAGAGAGACAGAATAGAGATTTGTGAAACTAGGCATGTTAGGCCTAGATAGTTAAGGAATTTTAAAAAGAGTTTATATTAAAACTAGAATAATTAATGTCAGGTTGAACTATGTTATTACTGATTGTATCTAATAGTTTTAGTAATGTGAAGGGTATAAAAAGAACTAATTATAAATAATTGTATGCAAATAGTTAAAAGTGTAAAATAGTAACTCAGGAAATATGGAATGGAAACTAATCAAAAGTGATATCAAAACAATCAGTGTTCCATCAGAAATTCAAAGATACTAGTATATTGAAGATCAAAGATCATATAAAAAAGTTATAACAATTTTAAGAAAATTGAATGTAAAATGTTAGAAGTTTTATTTTGAGGCTGAGAGAGAACCATAGTAACTCCAGATGATACAATTTAAACCAATGAAAGCTACGTTATAGGCCTTAGCAACAGATATGTTATAAATTGAATGAAGAGGATTCCATTATTAGAACTGAACGAGAAAGGTTGATATAAAATATAAGAGACCAGTCGAACATATTTCGAGTGTAATAACAGTGAAGATAATTAAAGTTAAATCATTATATAAGACTAAATGTTTAGAAGAAAGAAGTAAAACATTATTCAAAAGAAGGAAACCAATTAACATATGAAGAAACAAATTCAACATATCCAGGAAGGGAAGTATTTTTTCTAATAACTAAACTGAAGAAATTACCTTAATGGCCTAAGTTTACACTTTTCAAAGAAACTGTTTACACTTTTTGATTAAAATTATATTTGAACTTTCACTGGGAAAATAATTAATGAACAATCTTATTTTCAGTGTAAAAAACTATTAATGTATTGTAATATAACCATTTAAAGTGTATTAGACATTGAAAATACATAGATCAACATAACCTAGACATTGAACATTGTAAAATTCATAATAGACTCTTGTTAAGACACTGTATTTTATTCTAAGCACATGTATTTTGGTACTTCTCCGAAGATCTTTGTAGTTTATACCGTAGTCAAAAGGATCTAACGTAAAACCATTTTATTTGTATTTGATTTAGTAATTATTAAACGTAAATATGTTTGCCCTGAGAAATAGGAGCAACTGCTGCCATTCTGAGCATATTTAAAGAACAGCCGGCAAGACTTTGTTAACAATTATAATTGTCTTTTAAAAACATTTAATTAGGAGAATGAAGGATTCGAATTCAATAACAACAGATAAAAGGTTTTCTTTTCTTTACTTAGTGGATAATTTTATGTATATGATATTATGTACACCATATAAACGAATGTTACTTTTTTCATCAACTAGCATAGGTTGGTAACACTCCCGACAAGAAAAGTATGGCACCAGATTTGAATCTGCCTTACTGAGAATTAGTAGTCCTAATATTATGTTAAATAAAAATTAAAAAAGATAAATATTTAGAAGAAAAAAGAAACCCTTATGCTATATGCAATATTACTTACCAATTTACCAATACATTTTATTTGCAACATCTGATTGCAAATTGGCGCTCAACTAACATTACCCTGACAACATACTAATCCTTAAAATAACAAACAATAACCCGTATATTATAATTTATAACTTGAGTTGTTAAAATTAACGGGACAAAAATATTACACGTTACAAATTTGGCGATCCCAACAGAGAGGCTTAAGATTGATACGGGAGAGATTCACGTAGCGTTACAATATATAGAAACTAATCAAGTTATAATTTGAAAGTTCAATCAGTTATATTATTTTGTATGACTAATAAGTGTGTCGCCCGAAATGAGTGAACGCGGCCCTTTTAATTCTTTGTCAGATCTTTTGAACTTATTAAAAAGTAAGCCATTTTCTTCTTGGATTTACGAAGAAAAATGTGGTGTTAAAAACAAGAGATTTACGCCTAATTTAGACATTAAACATTTTGATGGTTAAGTATCTAGAAAATTTCAGTTTTCTTGGAACGAGGGATATTCTTGGTTGACAGGCTGTTCCGAAACCAACTTTTTTGTTATACATGTATCTTCTTTTCTGGTGAAAAAGAATGGATTTTATATGGAGTGACAGTTACAAAAAACTTTCTTAGAAAAGCAGACAAACACCAGAATTCAAATAAACATATTCAAAATGAAGAGCTGTACCTTTGGCTGGGACGCGTGAGGATTGAACATACTCTCTCTGAAGGGGCTAGAATTCAAGCTGTTAAATATAATGAAGTCGTGAAACAAAATAGGCTTGTTGAAAGGCTTGTTGACATTGTGTGTTTTCTCGGGAAACAGGAGCTTGGATTTCGAAGTCATTTCGAAGGGGAAGACTCAGTCAACCGGGGTAATTATCTAGAATTGTTAGATCTTCTTTCTAAGCAGGAGCAGTAAATTCGAGATCATCTCCAGTCTACGTCAGGCTTTAAAGGTACATCAAGCGATATTCAGAATGATTTAGTTGAGTCTGTAACTGATATAATTCAAGAAAAGATTAAGGCGGAGTTAGATTCTTGCGATTTTATTGGAATTCAGGCAGATACACTTTAGACGTATCAAGTAGATCTGAAGTCGGCATAATTTTTAGATTTTGTTCAAAACAAGGTCCAATAGAAAGGTTCATTGGGTTTTATGATCTTTCAGTAGATAAGACTGGATCGGGCTTATCAGAATTAATTGTTGACGTTTTAAAAAAGTGAGGTGTAACTGAGAAGGTAGTCTGTCAAACATATGATGGAGCCTCTGTAATGGCTGGAAAGCATGGAGGTGTTCAGCACTTTGTAAAACAGCCTTACCCAAGAGCATTATTTCTACATTGCTATGCTCACAAGTTAAACCTCGTACTTCTTCATTGCACTAAAACAATAAAATCGGTTAGGCTCTTCATTCACAATCTGACAGCATTTCACACACACATTTTTTTGTAGATCCTCAAAGAGGTCACAGCTTCTAGAATCTAGAGGATTTAAACTTCCACAAGCATCCACTACCCGTTGGAACTTCCATTCCAGAGCAGTTCATACCATCTTTTCCCACTATGGTGACTTGAGACAGATTTTTGAGGACAGTACAGAGAATGATGAAGGATGGGATAGTGATTCGTACAATATTCTGCTGTTGGATTGCTTAACATACACAAAAAGACCCATTTCATTTACTTACTTTGTTTTTATAGGGAAATATTCGTTTATACTGACCATCTCTTTTCTCTACTGCAAAAATAACTATCTCCGATATAATTCTGTGCAACACTGAAATTAAGAAAACTACTGCTATCCTCAAGGACATGAGATCAGAAAACACTGTGTCGTCTTGCATTGAGAAATGTCACCAAATAAGCACTGAGGTAAATATAGATGACAGTAACAGGAAACTGCTGAAAACGTTAACTTATGAAGTTCTTGATACTTTGATTATGCAGCTGGAGTTACGGTTCAGTGATTTCGAAAGTATCCAGTTTGTTGAGTTGTTGGATCCAAATCATTTCATTTCTTACAAAGGGAGTTTTCCTTCTACTAAATTGAACAGCCTTATAAATAAATACCCTTTTTTCAATCGTGAAAGACTGGAAAATGAATTTAAAAACATTTACTCAGATCCTGGAAAACATTTGTTCCCTCAAAGACTTTTACATTTTATAGTTCTTAATGACTTAGGACCAGTGTACGTGGAAGTTTCAAAATCAATTCGTTTGATTTTAACGTTTCCTGTTACCACGGCTTCTTCAGAAAGGAGTATGAGTACTTTGAAAAGAATAAAAAACTACTTGCGCAATACGATGCCCAATGAAAGACTTAACTCTCTTAGGACAATTGCTATTCAAAAAAAAAATTTGTGAAGGAATTGATGAGTGACCAGCTGTTCAAAGGGCGTGTAGTTGACAATTTTGCAAGCAAGAAAACTTGCCGTGTTGAACTACTCTACAAAAAAATTTAAGGTAAGATTTTTGCCTACCCATTCATTACCTACTAGCTTCGCCACTGGTCATAACGATTATTTCGTGTAATACAGTCGTGATAGCAGTTCTATTTCACAAATATTTCTCAGCACTGTTACTATTTTGTACACTACGCTTCTTAAATCTAGACTGGTACACCACAACCAGCGAGTGAATAAATAATACAAGGATAATATAAATTGCAAACACACTGTAAATTACTCTGGAACAAGTTAGCAATTTTGAATCCCTGGGCTACAGTGTGTCTTATAATGCATGCAACGACGTTGCCAGTAAGTTCAACCTACCGTTAGGGGAACCCTTAAGTCAGCAAGTAAAGGAACACGCTAGTCCAGGCCAGTCGCATCTAAGCAGCTGAAATGAGATTTCTCAGGCACGTGGCAGGGTATACTCTCCATGATCATAGAAGAAACACAGGTATAAGGCAGGAACTGAATATTATGAGTATACTCGAGAGGATCGCCCAGTATCGGCTGAATTGGTGGGAACATCTTTACCGAATGGATGACTGCCGCATCCCCAAACAACTTTGGAACTATAAGCCGAGGCGACGGAGAGGTGTGGGACGTCCGAGGAAGCGCTAGAGTGACCACCTCTAATGTTTGCCTATTTGAGACCTGAACAAACCATTCTTGGTTTAACCCGTGAAGATGATGATGATGATGATGACTGTAAATTACGGCCGCAACGCGTGACCTCGTTTACTGTAACACATCGTACGTAGTTCACGTAGTTTCTACAATTTCCCTAAAGCCATACGAGGTTAATTGCCTACTGACTACATCTTAAACAGAATCGACAGTTTTTGTTTTATAAAAATATGACCTAAATTTATCCGGACAGTTATAAAAAAGTCTGTCATGTGTAGCTAATCTTGAATATTGTTACATGAATTAAAGTTATCATCCTAATTTGTCTAATTTTGAAATAATACAAGTTAAAGTAAAATTTATTGAAATTGTTGTTAATTAAATAAAACATTTTACCCACCAAAGCCACTGATAAATGATCAAGGGATCATACTGTTGTAAATATTTTTCTAATGAACGAAACAAAATTTTATAGTAAAAAGTGTTTTCATTAAATTAAAAATAAAATGAAAAATTAAAATATATAATAAATAATAATATTTTCTACAGATCTTGGGGAATCTCAAGTATAATGATTTTTATAACTTTAATAAACCTCTGCTCTTACAGTCCGCAAAGGACAAAGGCATACCGCGCGGCTTTTTGTGTTTAGTGGACGCTATTTATATTTGCTAGTACACCAGATCCGATTGTCGGTATTTATATTTGCTAGCGGTCCGACTATCCGAACCTCTCGGGACGAAGGCCCGTTCGGGTAATCGATGTTTCGGATAATAGATCCTACATTAGAAACGTTATTTCTCTTTCCAAAACCAAGATTTTTAGTACAAAATCATTTCTAACATATTGTTATATAATTACAGCAACCTGTGTACCGTACTGTAATGTATTACTAAGGTTAAAAATCACTGAATTAAAACTGAGATTAATTAATAAAAACCAAAAGTTAATTTAAACGATACTAGCGTTTAATGACAAACACTGTACTGTAAAATTAACTAAAAATGAAAAAACAGAATAAACATACAGTACCATGGATTTACATTTTTTTGAAGAGTGCTTTGAGGAAGCACACCACTTTGAGTCTGTCTCAAAGCTGACGAAGGCGCACACCACGCCGAAACGCGTACGGGAAGAAAAGAGAAGTAAGTTTCACAAGTTGAAAGTTTCAATATTCTATATTAGTTTTTTGAAGAATTGTTCTATCACGGTCTGCTTCAAACCGATACACCGTTTTCTCGCAGCTAAAGACTGAAGTCGTTTAAGATTCATAAGATGAATACAATCTAAAGTGCGTCAAACGTTTGCTGCCGTCTGTGGTTTTTTATTAGTACCACTCTCGTCGTCTTCATCTGAATCGGTTCCGTTTTCATTACGTTCTTTTAATGACTCAACTATCTCTTCATCGGTTAATAACTGAAAACCGGGATCGGCTTCATCCCCCTTTAGCCAATTCTTTGTTTATCGATTATAAGTCTGTATAGCTACAGCCTTTATTTATTACTGTACAGTACTGTAATAATTTATAGTATACAATTGTTTATGTTCAATAAATATCCACAATACGCCTACACGTGTCCAATACATTACTGTACAGTACAGTACATAATTGTACTTTTTATAAGGTTCGGATAGTAGATCGTTCGGTTAATACATGTTCGGATAATCGATGCTCCACTCTATTTAAATAACCAAAAATACATTTTACCATGTTAATTATTATAACTGATTTTACTTATTCTTTAGAGCTACAAATAGAGAGGGTAGACGGTGGCTGTCAAGAATGTTCGCCTCCGGAAACTATGAACAATCAACAATGAATATTCGACTCCAGATTATAACTTCACAGAATTCGTATAATATACATTTGAATAAGACTAAAGATTGCATATATTAAACAATTACATAAAAATTAAAAATCAAATTATACAGCTTTAATTTATTATTAATTTCATTGGGTTTAAGAGTTGAGGTAGGCGTAATAGGAAAATGTTAATTTTGTAGTATTACTTTCCATATTACAATGCAAAAAGTGCGATAGCGTTTTCTATGTAAGGCGTGTTTATATTCAAATGATATTCAACAATACACTGTAAACAATGCAATTTATTTATATCGTTGATGTTCAAGTAAATGTTTAAGTTTCCTTTTAGAGCTTAAAGCAAGAGTATAAAAGAAAAATGCCATTTCATCAAATAATTCCTTTTATTTTTGTAGATGTTTACGAATACGCTGTGCTATTCTAGACAGCTAAAGACATTTAAATTTTATATTATTGATGTTCTGAAACTACCTGTTTTATGTGAACTACCTTGAGGGAAGCACCCTGTATGAATTCCAGTAGATGGATACAAAATAGGATGTTATATTTATACATACACTAAAAACTCGTTTATCCGAATCGCGTTTATCCGAAAATCCGGTTTATCCTAAACAATTTTTAGTAAATTTTAAAAATACATAAAAGCATTTTTCCGTCAGTAACTTTTAAATTATTATTATTATTATTAAATAAAGTTACTGTACTCATATATGTATTATTATTTAACTAGAAGTTTCGGTTTATCCGAAATTTCGTTTATCCAAAACGGGCGTGGTCCCATCAAATTCGGATAAACGAGTTTTTAGTGTACTATAAATTAAAATATTATTTATCGATCGTGTTAATTATGGTTTCAAATTGATATCGAGTTTCGGTAATCGGTAAAAAACTGCATTTTTATTAGACCAAACTCGATATCAATTTGAAAATATTATGTTATTTTATTATCAGCTACACGTGCCTATATTTCTATGCATTGTACGGTTACATAATTTCTTTGTATTTACTAAGCAAGGGTGTAGTACTTCTGGACAGGCAACATGAAAATTCCCGTCACTAAAGCAATTTGAGCGGAAAGTCTCTTTGTCACTCATGCTTAATTTTCCCGCCACCGTGAGATATTTCCCGTATTTTGGCAATACTACACTGAGTATTAGCATATCGCACCTCCGACTAACTTCATGAGTAAACATTGCATTATCGATCTTGTGATAGAATCCCAGAGCTGTCCTTTCTAAACATACACACTCTCGATGCATTAAGTATGTTTGCACGGTAAGTTACACAAACGTCTCCTATTTAATTTTAACACGATATAGAAGTTCTGAGTTGTGCGTTATAATTCTACCCAAATTTTATGACAGGACTATGTAGCGGCAAAAATCGAATTGTAGAGAGAGTTCCCAAAAGATGGTGCCAAACTTCGACAAATGATTCTACATATTAAAATGAAGAGAAATAGTCCAATAAACATATGCCGAAAATGCTTCCGTCTGTTTGGCTATACATGATTTTATTTAAAAAATAATAATATTTACTGGTGAATGGAATGAGACTGGGAGTTTTAATTTGGTATACTGTACTTAGTAAGTGTACTTTGACGAACAAGTACTACACAAATCAAAATATTATCTTAAAAGTTTTTAAAAGTTAATGATAAATATAATTCTAAACATCACAAAAATCAGTACTTACACAAAAAGTATTACACATATATTTAGTCCTTTCATTCTTAGATTGTAACACCTTGTTTACTGAATCGGATAAAAAATAACGGATATTACTTTTGTTTTATAATAAAATGGGTCATACAATAACTACAATAATTTTCCTCGTATAAGGAAAATAGGCCAATGTTCTCTTTTTAAAAGAAACGTAATATCGGAGTTATTTTTATCCGAATTCCATAAACAAGGTACCATTGGATTACAAATAAAAGAGCCATTTTTTACGTAATAAGACATGTTTTGTTATAGGTATTGATTTTTCTGAAATTTAAAATTAACAATTTCAATCACCCCCCATTTTGAAACTGTTTAGGATAAAATTTATATAATAGACTTATAAGAAACAGTATGGGTACTCTGTATACCGAATTTCAACTCCTCAGCTCATTCAATTATGAAATAATTAATTCTTTTTATAAAAAAATATACAGACACATAGACGGAAACGAAGCATTTTTCAACATAAGTTTATTGGACATTTTCCTTCAGTTTAATGAGTAGAATCATTCCTGAAGTTTGGCGCCATCTTTTAGAAACACACTACACACTGTACATTGTTTCAATGTCGTGTGTGTGTGTGTCTGTATAATTTCTATATAATTAACTCGATTATTTCTTGTTTCTTGTAATATTATTATGTAATATTGTATAAAAATGATGTATAATAGAAACGATAAAAATACACCTACTTGCAGAAGTAATTATATTTGATATTTACATATTATGTATAATTATTTGAGAGCAAAGTTCTTCTGGTATAGGCCTACCCTTAGCACACATATACAAAGATAAATTGCCACATTCAGTAAACTGGGCTGTTACCAATAATATTCAACTGGGTTGTTAACAATATTTTTGTTTTCTACAGAATTTCATATACTTGGACACGTGACACAAGAATTTCACAACATTGTTGACGGTGTAGGCCTACGTCATTTTCTACCTTCAAACATGTTCAACATTAACTATGTAGTGAGATCGCACTTTTTCGATTGTTTTAATTGTTTCTAGTCTTTTTAACTAGAACTATTTATGACTTCACCTCAGCTTAATATTCATCATTATCATCATTGGCTCTACAGCCTTTGTGGGCCCTGGCTTTCTTCAGAAGATTCCGCCATTTTTCTCTATTCTTAGCTACACTCCTCTAGTTCTAATTTTAAGAGTACTGATGGCCTGACTCACCTCGTCCATCCATCTCAGTTTTTCCCTTCCAACTTTTCTTTTACCCTCTGGCTTTGCATCAAACATCTTCTCAACAACTCTGCTTTCGCAAGCACGTGCAGTGTGTCCAGCCCATTCCAATATTTTTAATTGAATAAAGGTGATCACTACAGGTTCATCATACAAATTATAAAGCTCTAAAATCTTTTCCTCCAGGCTTTCCCCTCTTCCACTTGCCTGAGGATTCTCCTCTCAAATATATTTAGGTACCTGTTGTCTCAACATTAATGACAAATTATTAAAAAAGGCAGTATTTTCCTCTATAACTATTTCATGTTGAATACTGGTAGATAGCCCAACTAAAACATAGTCTATAAACGACTGGCTTGTTTTACAGAATGAGGATGATGATGGTAGTAATGGTGGTGATGTTCTTGACGCCAATGTAACATTGTTCTATTCAACATATGTCTTGTGGTTACGTTATTTATCACATGTGGCTTACTTTCGGGTAAAAACTATTTGTGTTCTGTCTTATCACATTATACAAACAAGTAATTTCTTAGAAAGCGAAAGATCATTAAGTATTTGTAAATCTATATAATCCTGACATAAGATTTTCATACTTTCTTAAAAGTCAATTCTAAAAGTAAATGAAACAAATAACTTTTAATGGCTAATTTTTTAGTGCTTTAACACTGCCTGCTAAAATAATCTAGTGGAGTTAACAACTCAATGATAAAGATTTCTGTTATCGGCTCTAGACAAAATTGTGTTATCTTGTAGTCATTGCTTCTTGACTTGGAGGTAACTTATAAATTATTTTTCGTTTTAATAAAACTATAAGCAGTTAAAGTGAACTTTCCGTACTAAAGGTTAAACATCTGTAATAATTCAACCGTGGACACTAACATAGAGTAAATATGATATATCATTCTGGATTATTTTTCTCTTCCTGCTTTTCTCCTCATACATTTTTTGTCTTCAACTTGTTCTAATAGTGATTGTTCCTGTTCTTCTATTCTAATTTCTCTTCTTCTACTTTTCCTTCTATTACTTTTATAATTACATTTCACCCATCGATTTCTAGTTACCACATTTTATAAACAAACTTATCACTAAATGATGCGTTTGTAATGTTTACAACATTATCAATTTCAGTAACAATGAATTGGCTATAATTGCATTTTCTAGAGACAATACATCTGAAAATGTCAAGCAACCTTGAGAAATCAAAGGTTTCATAATGCTGAAACGGTAGTATGGTATACTGCACGTGTAACACACGCAATAAGCAAGTCAGACAAATGTAAATCGTCTTTCTTCAGCTACAGACGTTTGGACCGATACTAGACTACAACTACCGAATGTAATTTTCTTTGGATCTCTTATACAGTTTTTCGCTATAACTGTATTGCAACTTTGACTTGGTAGTTCTTACTTTAGTTTTGTATACTTTGCTATTTAATTCATCTTCAAAATTATTATTCTAACTTTTACAATTAGGCCTAATATTTTCAGCAAGTAAATATTTCCGGTTTAATAGTATTAACTTTACTTTATTCTGTTATATATTTAAAGTATTTCAGCGCAGGGAAAATTTGGCAATTTTATTTTCCTCAAACACAAGAACGTTATAATATGTCTAGTAAAACCTTACAAATTCCAGATAGGATCAAAAAGCACTGAATTAATCACAAATTTATATTGCATTTGAAAGATAATGGGGGATGGGCAACATCTACAGGTGGCTAACGTGGCTCTGGAGACCGAGTGACAGCCGGTATAAGCTGTCCCTCCTTTACTTGTCATTGTCAAGCCCTCAGCCCTCTTACCCTTGGGGTGAGAAATTGCCTCTAAAGGCGGATTACCTCAACGACGTAGGATGTGGAAGGCAAGGAGAAACCACCACATTAAAGATCCTTATGGATATCTCAACAGGGAGAACTGGTCTCTTTAGTCTGGTAAGACAGCCAGTTTATGGGAGAACATCCAGACAGAAAATCGGGCTGGACGTTAAGCCTGAAGGTGGCAGCCCCACTATGCGTCTTTCACTACTAAATTGCCTCAAATAAGCCGAGGGGACGGAGAGGTGAAGGACGTCCGAGGTGTGGGGTGACCAGCTCTAATCTTTGCCTGTTTCAGACCGGAACAAACCACCCTTGGTTTAATCAGTGAAGATGATGATGATGAGATTGACGACGACGACGACGACGACGACGACGACGACGACGACGACGACGACGAAAGCACTGAAACCCCATCGCTTATAATTACCAAACTGAGTTTATTCAAATAAATACATATATACTGCCGGAATAATGTATTACTTTTTCAGTTTTAATATATTCGGAAAACAGTGACATCTGAAGTGTTTTTATTGCCTTTCAGGATACATTTTTAAAACTGCCAAGTAAGTAAAATAATATACGACTTTAGCGGGTAGAAACGTATAACGAATGCTACCGAAGTAAGGTAGATTCCTTCAAGCAACAGACAATTTATTATTCAGACAAAAAGTAATTGTGAAAGTAACATTAAAAATGTGGCGCGGTCCGGCAGAGTGAGATTAGTTTGCGGCCGTGGGATCAAGTCTAGCGTATACAGTAATGCAGCGGTCTTGTCTGGGCTAGATAAGTAACAAAGGAACACACACGCCAACATTATTCACGCGTATACAACTTCCACGCCACTACACGTGGTTGTTAGATGGTTTTCTTCGCGAACGTGAAGTGTACCACGGCCAAGGGTCAAAACAGGACGCAGGCCTAATGCTAGAAAAGAGAAGAAGATTTGAATTAATTAAATTACTTTAATTCCACCACAAATAGGAATGTTTATATAGGCCTATATAATGTTCAAACACTTTTTGCTACAGTCTGTTGCTACAGATGTATATAATATATATATATATATATATATTATTTTATAATGACTTTATAAGGAGAAAACATCTTGAGGTAAAGTCATTATAAAATATATAATGTGTGTTAACTACCTTAACTTCAGATCAGGGAGTAGCTTATGTTACACGATATATCTTATGAAGGAGAATTCACAATAAAATAGTTTTGTATTTCATCATCATCTCCGCTTCACTTATTAATTACGTCATCTCGTACAGTTTCCACCTCCTCATCGGTCCTAGTGCTTTCTAACTTCCTACCATTAGTGGCAACTTAGCTCATTTCATACCCCATTCTGTTTTATCTTTCCACTCGTAATGAATACTTGAAGCTTTTCCCCGACTGCTTGATTGCAGTCTTTATCTCTTCTTAGAGAAACATTTCTCTTCTGAAACATTTCTCTCATGAATGTCGGCACTCAATGCTTTACAAAATTGACATAAATGACAAATAACATTGTCCCGCCCTAGTTGTGTTCTTCAAACATCAGTTGTCAGTCTTACATGAATTATTAAAAGCTGAATATTTATCTTGCTGTTTTTTATGTTCGAAGGAAATATTACAATCTACGTATTTAAAACACAGAAGTCATTCTAGTGTTCTATTTTCTATCTTCTACCTTGGACTTGTTGTAGTTTGTGTAAGCCCCGTTGTAATTAATCTTCTAACTTTCGTATCGTTCTATGTGGTCTGCCTAATAAATTAGATTTAATAAGTATTTTTGCACAAGTATAAATGTCGCCTGTGAAGTCTGATTTTCAGTTTCGGGTAACTCGTCTTTGTGAATAGTGAAAAACGTGGGCGACAGACAAAATCTTTCCTCACAAACCTGTATTTAGTAGGCTAAAATACTGTATGCCGTTATATGCCTATTAATTTAGTAATCAATATCTCTATCAGTAATCTGGTGAGTTTCATCTTCAGGTCTGTGTGATTAAACGAATTTAGTCGTGAACAGCATCATTACTAACTGTTAATCCCGAGCTACTGCATAAACAGATATTGTATAAACACCTTCGTATTGGCTCATCTATGGAGGTGACCAAATTTCTCAACCAAAAATCTTGCACCAAAACAAATAAAAAGATACAGCTTACAATACTTTAGAATAAAATATTACTCCTAAATAATATTGTTCTAAATAAAAAAGTAAATATGTTATTAACGCATGGAAGTTTAAAACGTGTTTATATTATTCAAATCAGGCTTATATTACTTTAAATATGAAATAAAGTTTATTGAGAATTGTTTAATCCATTATATATGAACATTTACAAATAAATTTCGTTAGTCGTTATAAACAGTGACACCACGAAATTGAGGAGAAATATAATCGATAAGCGCACTACAGTAGCAGGTTTCATTGGAACGCAAAAGGCAAAAATCATTTAAACAGTTATCTCTCACCTGTCAGAATAACGTGTGAATGATTTATCGTATTTGATTCGCCCTTGATCGTGTCAAATGATACCTGTTTTATTTTGGACTAGATGGATGGAAATCTGGAATAGGTGTTGGACGAATCCCTGCGTAGCCGGCAGGAACAATGACAAATATTTAAACTGACCACACATTTCACTTTTCTTCTTCATTTTTTGCTTTTCCGTTGTATTTCAAATAAACAAATATATTTGCTCCAAATAATCAATGTTCACCTTTATGTCATTTCACACGACGTAATATAAGTTACTTATTATCAAGCTGTAAGTATATCAATTATAAAACCTTATAAACCATACCAATATAATAAGTGATAACGTTTTCAAATGAATAAAGTACAGAACTAAAAATGAAGCTTTTCAAATAAATTACTAAAGAATAAGAAACTGGTTTTCTTTTTCAAATAAAACAAACCAAATCTTCAAATACCTGTGGGGGAAGAAGTCAACATCAAGTTGGATTAAAGAAGTCCAAAAGGATTTAGAAAAAAATAATATACACGCAGAATAAGCAATTGAAAGAGAAGTTTTTCGGGCATAAGTGTTAAAATTCGGGACTGAAGACAGGAAGAAGAGACACAGTGAAAAGATGAAAGAATATTGGAGAAAAAGAAAAGAACAAAGAGTAAAGAATTGAAATTGGGATGTGGTCCTTAGATGGCCGATACAAAAAAAAAACTGGTTATTTTAAAGCAAAACATTATATTACTGTATGAGCAAGAACAATTGCCAAAGGACTTATAGTGCTATCAAAGCAAATAAAAACCACAGTCTATCGTATCTTATGTTTATTGATCCGTGTATCGGAAATCATAAAAATTACACATGACACGATAGTAAATTCTGTACTTACTGAATTAAAGTAGACAATATTGTTTAAAAAATTGGTTTTGTTTTGGTAAAACAAGCATAAAAAAGGCTATCTTGGAAAAAAATTTGACATCACGTGCCAGTCATTTTTTGAAACTTTTAAATAGATGCGACTCGACGACAGTGGTAAAGAGACAAAATATGGGTTCTATGGAGGTCAAAATATGGAAATACGGGTGGTGGGTGTAGAAGTTTGATAAGGAAAGCAAGGAAGTAAGGCTGCGCTATGTCGTCACTATTGTTCGACGTGTTCGTTGAGTGACGAAAACTAATTTTTGCATAGAAGACTATTTTAGAAGAGCGAATATCATCATCATCAGATTTTAAAATTGTCTGAAAATGTGAGTGAACGACAAGACAATTTCATCTATTTTGAGGAAAAGATAAGGCTCGATAAAAGTTTTATTGAGAAAAATTAAAAAAAACTCATAACGACTCTGTGTAGAGCATGGTTCTGTAGTCCCCCAATAATGGCCGCTGAGGGACGATGTAAAGAACATAGTTGAAGACTCACTGTTGAAGGGAAATATAAGGAATATTATAGGCAGATAGGGCGAGCAATGACGATGCCGACGATTGGAGATTGGGGCATTTAGTTAGGTCCGGTTGCTACATGAGGAAAATTGTGGTGAAAAAAGTCTACACTAAGATTGAAGTTCTTAGTACAAGTAGTTGCGTAAATGGATACAGGAAATCGACCTGATGATTTCCAAAAGTGGTCATCCATATAACCCTGCACTAAGTTACAAAGATAAGACGAACACATATTTGCAACAAGCCGTTATCCAGTGACGATCAACGTAGTTTCTAACACTGATAAGTCAAACGTATCATTTGATGTACGCAAACAAAAATAGGAATGACGATCTTAACGTAATTGCCAGTTGCAAGTAGGCCTACAAGATTTAACTGTGAAAAAAACAATAAAGTAATATAAACATTTAACTGTGAAAAAGCGATAATGTAATATAAATAGAAATAAGAAACGATTTTGCACGAGTGTCAAATCCATTAATTAGCATTGCTGTACTCTTGTCAAAAATATAACATCAGAACCGAACAACAGAAATTCAGCAACGATCAACTGAGATAAAGCAAATATAAATTTGATTCGAATAACGAAATTTTCAATGAAACAGTGGCTAAATTAGAGTTGTAACTCTTTGGATTTAAAAACGAATTGCGGTGCTGAGGGAACCTACCGAGTAGTCTCTCCTACGTCTGACGTAAATTTAATGTAATCATGACATTTTATTTTGTATATTCCATTTTTATTGTAAATCTTGGATACAGTATTAGGTTTTATTTTATTTAAAACTATATTCTCTGTGTTATGAGGTACTTTTAAATTTGTATCTTCAAACATTTCACTTTGTTTTTAGTTATATTTCTGTATAGGTCGTAGGCTATATTTTCAATTATCATTAACGGGTGGATTTTTATATGTTACTTTATTTGGTATTTGTTTAGTGAGTTTATGTTTTATTTTATTTTCTAATGTATCCATATATTATCTAAACAATAGACATCAGTTTCCAGACACTCAAAATGTCAAATTACTTAACAAATACAAAAAGTACAAAAATTAATATTTTGGAAAACCTCAATATTTACGAACACAGTAACAATGATTTTCTAATTAAAGAACAAACTCGAATAGAAACAAACTCAGATGATCTATTGAAAGTTATAAATTTATTAAAATTAATAAAATATAAACAATAAATACTTTCAATATAACCGTCAAAGCGTTTGATTATATAAACCAATATTGCAACAATCGAAAATTTAAATAAAAATAAAATCGATTGTTCGTTATTTTGTATTGAAATATAAACAAATAGATTATTTGTTAATTCATACAAAAACCTCTGTTTGCAGAAATGAAAAAGTGATGTATATCATAAAAATATTGTTACGACGGTCTACTGATCGTCGTATGGTACAGTAGAAAACAAAATACAAGACACCAATGAAGTCACTAAAAACCAGCTTTAATTATCATAGTTAACAGTTTGTAATCAACAAGTTATTCAACAAGATTATACTCGTACAATAATTAAAGTTAATCTGTCCACACAATAAAAATGTCAACTGTAAAGAATTGCGCACTTCAATCACTTTTCACTAATACACCACTTGCGACGCACAGTGTAAATCGCCCGACATAACACTGAACACTAAGCGGCAGGTATGGGCTATTTATAGCATGTAGAAGCCTTCCATAATATGCGTCTGTACAAACACCTGAAAATTCTAGAGACTACTTCAGCGCAGCCATGGCAGAAACACACACCGTTGGGCTAGTCAAGAAGCTTCTAGAATGACACATCGAACCCACGAGACGTTCCCCATTACGTCACGTACGCATTACAGCTGCGGGAATAGCCGAGAAATATGTAGAACTTTCTGAAATGGCATAATAATATCATAGAGATACCATATAGGTATCAGTCTGAAAAGTGAAGCATGATACTAATAACAAAAACAAGCGAGAAACGTCAACACGGGAAAAGCAAAATTTAGTATTGGCCTGTATATAATAAACTGATGAAAGATAAATCGTGCATAGAAACGCTGGTTTCAAATCGGCAAAAAGTGATATACTGCAATCATGTAACCAAACTGATATACGAGTGTATCATTCAGTCAAACTCCTTGTAGTGTATCAGAGAAATTCCAGGATACGAGATGTGATCACTGATAGTATCTCAAGATACTATAATTTGTATGGGGGGTAAATCGTTACCAACGCTAGACGTTAAAGGATCTTTCTGTAAAAAAAAAAAACGAAAACAAATTCCAGGCAGATTTAAAAACAATTTTGAAAATCAGTGTACTTTGCCGATAATAATAAAAACACGTACTCACAGGATGTCCTACAAATAATCTAATTTAATACTACTTTGTTTTCTTTACATTTATACGCAGTAGACCGGAGAGCGTATAAAAGCTTGGAACACGGTGCACAAAGTTTTTGCCGCTGTGGAGAAACATTATATATCTGTTATAGGGTTTACAAAAACAGGCGGGAGAGGCGCCGCACTTGTTGAATTTTTAATAAACGGGAGAGAAGCAAATCTGGTCGGAGCTTAATAAAGTAACGTGTTTATAGAGCCCTCTGGCACCGCTACCCTTCGTTTATGGTTACTCTGTCGCAACATCCATCCCCCTCGTTTATTGTAAGCGAGCGCCAGCACAAGTAGCCTACGCTAGATAAACTCCCAATATTGTTGATACAGAGTTGTTCTGCCTACGCAAATTTAAACTACACTATGCAAAACTGTATCGTCTTCTACTACGTAAACTGAAGAATACATTATTAAATTTTAGGAATTTGATCTATTTCTGTCGAGTCTTCAGCGTATGTTTGCGTACTTATATTAATTTAACTAAATAACAATGTATAAAAGTAAATAATATTAAAGTGGTAACAATTTTTAATATTATAAAATAGTGTGACGTTAAAAATAAATAATTTTTCTTATTTAAGAGTTAATTTCAGTGTTTACCGCAGTTACATCAAATTTGCAGACTTGTGTTATGTGTCGTTTTAAGCCACTATAATGTGAGTTCTTGAGGTAAACGAATGTAAACAGTGAATGAAAGAGGGAGAGGGGAGAGAGTGACAGAGGTAAACAGTGGCGTATCTTTGGTTTTGGGGGGGTCCGGAATCTAGTCAGCTTCATACAAAAGAAAAAACAAGTACTATCTTTAAAGTGGCTGAAGTCAGTCGCACCAAAATAAATGGTAATAACATAATAAAAATGCATTGAAACATTGATGTTATTAAAACATTGTTTATAAGATACTTATTGACTGAATTGATTTTCTTATATTTCATGTTTCAAACGGCTAATGCTGTTTAATAAACCTCATAAACCTGTGTTTATATTTAAAAGGAGTTACTAATATATTAGCGTACACAGCTTAAAAAAATAATAAAACAGCCTACAAAAATTAAGAGGTTAACAAAATTCGTCAACTTTTTCGACCCTCTGGGGAGGTCCAATCCCATTCGTATCCCCATTCGTAAATACGCCCATGGAGGTAAATATAGAAGATTGTTCTTCCCATACACCCTAGAAGCTGTACCATGCGTACGGTACGTGGTAGTATTTCGCCTCGCACTTAATACAACATCTTCAAAAATAACTCACAAATGAATGGTAAAGTTTCATCAATAATAATTAATTATTAATATACTTGTGTCACTCGTACGTTGCTGGTAACACTCCGCATTCTTTTTCTTACTTAGTAAATTTTTCTCCCTCTGAACGGCGTGTTATACGGCAGCCTTCTGTCAACCTTCTCCTTCATTCCTATCCATACATGAACACATTGATTTCCTGTAAACTGCAATCAACAGTCATGGGGCGAGGGTAAAGATAATTGTCAAAATTAAGCAAGTCTTTTCATTTTTCTTTTTATTCGAATCTGTGAAAAATGATTAAGATTCCTGTTGACAACTCCAATCTATTTATTTTAGGCATAATCAGTGAAGGGTAATGTAGCGGTCACAAGACCGTACGTAATATTTAAGACTAGGTTAACGAACCTAGAGTAAGCGAAAAGTGTGCTTAACAGAGCTTAACAGAGTGACAGGATTTGCAATCAACACATTTTTAACAAAATAACAAGATTTATTAGATTTTACGTTGGTGACACAATGTTCCAGTTTCATATCGTTCTTTACATATAGTCATTAATTTATAGTATTTAGTAAATGTACATAAAGTATATACATATATATATTTCCAGACTAGCATACCCCATGAAGGAGAACAACGCGAACATTAATCCAGTAGAAATGACGGACCATACCAAAGTTAACCCAACCACTTAAAAAAAAACACTAATAACCTTTCAAGAATGATTATAATAAAAATAATGGTAATAAAGATAATCTGCCTCCACATAGCTTAAGCAAGGCTTTAGTAAAAGAGTTTGACCACCCCCTCATGGTGTATGTTAGACAATTTACAATAGAACCAGTTACAATTTTTACAACTTGAGTTCTTGTGACCTTGAGATATTTTCAGTTCTTAATAAGTTGTTACACGGATTGAGTTTACAGATATTTAATGTTGAAAACAGGGGTAGCCAGTCTATGGAGCTGATGTTGATAGAAGAGGGATAAATGAAACGCTCCCACCTGTAAGTATGTAGCGACGAACTCAAGTTGAAACCGGATGAACTGTGGACGAGCAGATGTTCCGAAAATTGTCCGTGTGCTATAGTGACTGCTTACTGGAAATCGTTTCTGGTCTTTCTGGATCTCTCGGTAGATTTTGATTCTTCCGCATTTCTTGGTCTGACGGCTTCGGGGAACGCCTTAATGTAGAACTGCTCTGCAGGTGGTCACAGATGTTCGCATGACCACCGATCTTCCCCCTTTTTCCTGGATGAGGCAGGGACCCTATAACATTTTATTTGGGGATTAGCCGCCAGTTAATACACCCAGACATTACACTCTCTCTTCTCGGAACACAACCACCGCAATCACTTTGACAATTAATCTTATTAACACATTATTCACTTCAATTAAATCCAAATCGTTTAACTTCATTAAATAATAACAATTAATTTCAATAAGCTTTAACTAAATAAGAGTTAACAAGAAATAATTTCGTTCTTAGACAGGAAGTAACTAGTACATTAAAATTTACAAAGCATAATGTTGTACAATAAACCGGGCCACACACACGCTTACACAATCGTAACACACATAATCCATAATTAAATAAAAATGAAATAAAATTAATTAAGTATACATACCTGAACGTCTTGAGGAGTCTACTCACGCATGAAAAGAATTCTGACACACATTAACCTACGCCGCCAGACCAACGGGAATGACCTGGTTGAAGGCTTGCTGAGAAATGAGGCCGAAGCCAGGACTTGTTGGTCGTACCTGCCTGCGTAAAACAAACCTGTCCCAGTTTGTCAAAAATAAAGCCTTTGGCTAACCTAACTGCCGCCATTCTGAAATCCCAAAACACAGCGCACAGCTGACCACAGCGACTGGTCACTAAATCGCGTCGCCGTAACTTCGACAATGGCACTGGCAGGCACTGCTGCCAACCGTGTTGGTATCCCTGAACACTCTACACCCGCCGGGAAAATTCAAAGTCCCGGCACAGTAATATCTCGGAAAACAGAACGCAATCTCCTACCTGAATCTATGCGACGAACAAAAGGAAAAATTTCTAAAGATTTCCCTAGTAGGCCTAATATTAAACATCTAGTTCAATTTATTACACAAAGTACAGTAAACATTTTTAACAGAATAATATATAGTTACTATTGGTTAACATTTAGAGACTTTTCAAGGTTTATTTAGAGTAGGTTATTGTACAAACGTTTATATGACAAAAACCATCATCTCCAACACGTTCATGTTGTATCGTGTTACAGCACAATTTATGTGTACGTAAATATATGTGTGTGTGTGTCTTTGTTTGTGTGCACGTGTTTGCTTAAGCTTACGGTACAAAATTAGTGAAGATCTGATACCAATCAACTAAACGTTGTATTTAGCATTTACAACGTTTCTATTTAGCATTTACTTGAAATAGGCCTATACATTGAATACTATGACAGTCCTTTCTTATATTTTTATCTACTTAATTACCTCGAAAGTTCTGAAATACGATTTAATTTGTAAATTAAATTAAAATTACGTCGAATGAAAACGGCTCTGACAATGTGGAACAGAAACTGATTTAACACAATGTATATAGTATGTTATTAGCTAGAAAACATAGTAAATAATTGCATAAGGAAGAGAGAAAGTGAGAGCGTAATCAGCAGGATTAATTTAAATAGGATATACATTTTTAATAAGAATAAATTTCTAGCATCTAAGAAAAGATTTCGTGTCTTAAAATAAAATAGTTTAATATTCCTATAAGCTGTTCAAACACGTATTATTTTTTCTTGCAGTTATTTCGTTCAATCTTTTATATACTTGTCCACTTACTCTTTTACTCTAGCCCTCGACCTCTTTTCACATAGATTCCTATCTCTCCGAATTCTCCTTTTTACTTCTTACTCTCTCATAATACTTCTTCTTGATTACCTCAAGGACTTACACTGTAACTGAAAACAAAACTAAAAATCACAAAACAAGTAATCTCAAATTAAGATGGGGAAGAAGCTTGGCTATTTTTTAATTAAAAAAAAATAGTTACGTTCGTAGTTGCAGCTTACACTGTATTTATATTATCTAGGCCTAATTGGGAATTTTTATTTCACTATTTATGTTTATGTGAAAATATTTTTGCACACTGATTCTACTCACTAACAAAGTCTAGCCACTACACTGGCATTAGAACTTAATAATAATTGGGTTGAAAAATTACTGCTTGTTTTGTTTTTTGCAGAGGATATATTTACAAACGCAAACCATATGTTACATGTCAGTGTTCCCAACAAATGATTTAACTGTGTACAGAACTGTGTCAGTGGACAAAATCTACATATATTCAAACTGAATAATAAAGGCGTGTCGGCGAGCCTGTGCGCGTGTGCGCGTGCGCGATGGATGTGGTAGCGTTTGTAAATTATTCAATGAAATCTACAAACCGAGAACAGTGTAAAAACCGCAGTCTCCCACCCACCCCGTTCGCCCGCCCTTGTCACAAATAAACAATTAGCTGCAGATATTATTTTCCACTGTAATATTTTTGTTGTTTTTGTGGCTTTCCGTTTCCGCTCTGTTTGGTCAGCAGCAGCGTTGCTGCGATTTACAACCGAAGCCAGCCAGTCTTGCCAACCGACCAAATGTTCCAAATAATTACCGAGGCAATTAACAACGCTGACCCAAGACCCCATATTTTTTGTTGTCCGGATCGTAAAACCGTTTTAAAAAATTCTCAGAAAGTTAAGTTATAATCGACCGCAGATGGACTTTTAATGTCGCCCAGCAGCTGAGCCGCCTACATGTTTTACGGTAATGGAAAAATCACTTAGAGTTTGACAAAGTACAAAATCCTTACGATTTCATTATTTTCAACAAGTTTCTATAATCCTTTTTTTTATACTTGTTACATAATTATAATTAGGAAACGTTGACGAATTTGTGTTTTGTGTTTCATGGAAAAGCAATTCTTTAGGCAGAAACCTACTACCTAATTTCAATTTTTTGTTTCACTATACATATTCTTATTGCACACCTTAATTCTAATACGTTACAAAATTCAAACAGCTAATTGGCATTATAATTAAAAATAATAGCAACAAACTTCGAATGCCAATAAAATTGACAATTTTTGGTATATTTTATAATCGGTTATTATAGCTTAGCAGGACATTATAGAAGACATCTTTACAATCCAATTACTTAATAATAAACTGTATCAATAACAGAATCCAACGGTCTCTTCGGAAGGCAGATGAGCCTTCACTGAGGAAGGAGGATTAGAAAAGATTAGAAGCATTTGAAATGTGGGTTTGGAGAGCAATGGAAAAAGTGAGGTGGGTTAATAAAGTAAGGAATGATGAAATTTTAAGAAGAATAGGGAAGAGAGAAGAATCCTGAAGGTAATAGAAACTAGGAAAAGGAATTGGTTAGGCCATTGTTTAAGAAGAGACTGCTTGCTTACAACTGCCATGGAGGGTGTCATAGAGGGAGGAAAAAGAAGAGGACGTAGAAGAATGAAGTTAATAGATATAATTAAAATCAGAGGTTGTTACGAAGTAACGAAAAGACTGGCATGCGATAGGACAGCTTGGAGAGCTTCTACCGTTTGAATACCTGCCTTAGGGCAGAACGCCAAATAAAAATAACAGAGCGTAATATTAATTTATTTGCTCTTTTATTCATCATCATCGTCATCTCTTCATGGAAGGATTTCTTCTGTACCGGCCACATGACTCCCGCCATCTTGTGACTGGCTTGCCTACAGATCTTCTTCCAACCGGCTCATACTCATAAGCCAACTTCGGATAGCGCGTATTGTCCATTCTTTATAGATGTTGTTTCCAGCAGTTTCTATAATTCTGAATTAGTTCATTCAGGGAAACTAAGCTTATATCAAGTTCTCGTCTATTATACTCGTTTCTTATATGATCGAGGCGCGCGTATATCACTTTACCTGTCTCAAATAGCTCATTTGTGCAGCCTGTAATTGGCACCAGTCCTTCTTCCTTATAGTCCAGGTCTCACATCCATACAGCAGTGCTGCCCTGTTATTTCTCGGACTAATGCAGCTGATAACTCTTCCTTCTCACATTCATTGTTCAGTGAAAATTGTATAACATTCCTACGAATGTTGTTGCGTGTCAGGGAGTGTGTGTGTGTGTGTGTGTGTGTGTGTGTGTGTGTGTGTGTGTGTGTTGTGTGTTGTGTGTTGTGTACGTGTTTTCTGTGTTTTTGAAAGAGAAAAAGGATGCCTCTGTTCATGTTTTGGGCATATATTTATTTTACCATTCAGTCTTTTCTCACGGCAATCCTGCCCTATGTTATTTACTTCCAGAAACTTTCGTGTTTTTCCTATTCTCACCAGTAGTCACATCGAGACAATGAACCCACTACAACTGAATAGTTTTTAATTTGCAAATTTGATCTCGAGTTCCAGTATACACGGATTTTTTCTCGGTATTAATTTTCATGGCCGATTTCCCACATCCCTCGTATATTTTTTTTGACATATACTCTAGATCGACTGCAACGTGTATCTATAATTTGATTATATACAAACTCCAAGCTCGTGTATATTCTTATTCCAAGTCTTCATTAAAAATGTAGTTCTCTGTTGAACTTTCTGAATTTACTATGTAAGATAACGTTTAGTTGATTAATAAAAGTAATGTGCAAGTTGTGAATACTAACATTTTCCTGTTATATTTTCTAAGCCCGATGATGTAAAAATGTGGTCCTTGGAGGCAGGAAGATACAGGTTATATGGAGTAGCAACGGTTTCCTGATGACATCAACAAACTTAATTTGAAATCCTTGAAGAAGGAAGAAGTCACAAAATTTAGCTCATCTGTTCACGTCTACCGTTTGGGGCCACCGCACCTACAAATCTACGTTATGACGTAATTCCTACTACCTCTCAGTGATTGATTTTCCTCATTTTATTTGCAAGTACCGTCATACATAACATAAATTTGGCATTTGACAAAAAAATATAATTTTTATCAAATGCGTAAATGTTATCTGTCAAATCCATTAATAACACAAGGATTAGATAAGATATTTGTGTGTGTATGTGTGCGTACGCGCGTATGCTTCTTTATTAGTCATACGTATACAAGCAAATGTTATTTCTCTGTGTCTGTTTGTATCTATGTTTTCTGATCGTCGTGATCTGGCCATGTTGATGTATATGTGACGTTATCCCTATCATAAAGGATAATACACATTTACTTACTTATTAAAAGTGTATTTTTATAAATTTTAAAAAATATTACGAAACAATAAATTGATTTTTAAAATATTGTCTAGATGTACCATTAAATTATATTCAACTGTAAACATCCATGTTTCGAACTGTTTGAGGAGTCGCTCATTAACCCGACCTAAAGAAACTAGACAGTTCTTTTAACCCGCTCAGGTGTATACGATCCACGCCGTGAAAGTGGGTTCTACTGAAATAAGTCGGTAGCTCACGATTAATGTGTTTTTATGTGATTCCGATATAACTACACCGAAGGTGGAAAACAGCTAATTACATGAGGACAACACGGAAGAATGTAGATATAATAATCGAATTAGACTCAATAGGGAATAAAATTCATGTAGGGCCTATAGGATTGTATGCTCACGTAAAGTATCAAAGATGAATAGATTCAAATCTCGGTATAAAGATATCACGTAATAGTTGATAGTTTAGGATAAATATTTAACTTGGGTCCTCTATCAACAGTACTACCTTAACCAGAACCTGTTCTTTGATGTTCTGTCAATACCAACTTTTATTGTCACAAACTTTAATGAATTATGTCACTGAATGTAATTTTTCTGCAAAAGAATGTATATGCCACTACAACTTGTACATATAGGCATAATAGGCCTACACACACACCCACACACACGCCTTCACACACGAATATTAATAATAACTAACAATTTTTTTTTACAAGAATATAGGCCTGTTTTTACTTTTAATATTACAATGTTTCTACAGCTTTGCATACCGCCAGCTCCAGATATAAAAATAACAAAGAAGTAATTAGTATAATTTAAAATAAATCGTTTATCATCAACTGTTTATACAATGTGCATGTTTTTTTTTTGTAAATAAGTTATTTGTATCGTCTAGATAAACGCGCATCTGACGACCGTGTTACGTTCATGTGCAAAATGAGTCACGTACATCCTCGCTCCATTGATCTATATTAGTTTCATCCCTCTGCTGTGCCCTCTACAAACTATGTGCCAACAATTCTCAAATCTTACTAACACTAAGATCACCAAACGAACAGACTAAACCTGTTGTATAAAGTTGGTGGCCCTTTCAATTATTTACCCACAACATATACAAAGTAATATCATGTGGGAACGATCGACAATATTTAAATGCAATCTTCACTTTCTCTTTTATGAATAACTGTATTCATAATCATTTTCATCATCGGCATCATCATCATCATTATCATGATGGCTTTACACTCCTTGCGATGAAATAGACACTCCGATACACTCCGATTCATAAGATAAGTGGGAGTCATTTCACTCCGTTCTCCCCTTTCCATCACAGTTTTCCAAGCTTTTTTCCCTCCTCAACCACCTTCCTCCACTTTTTGTCTCTCAGGTGCTGTCATTTTCATAACCTTCAAGTCCTCATGTTAAAAATAATAATCCTCTTCTCCTTCTTCTCCTTCTCCTTCTTCTTCTTCTTCTTCTTCTTCTTCTTCTTCTTCTTCTTCTTCTTCTTCTTCTTCTTCTTCTTCTTCTTCTTCTTCTTCACGGCTTAGACTGTTTAGTCTGTTCCGGCTCCAAACTGGTTGGACAATCTCTTCTTGGGTCTTCCCAGGCTTCTCTTCCCTTTCGGTTGATACAATAAGCCTACCTTCGGGAATCTATTACTGCCCATTCTGCTAATGTGTTGTTTCCAGCTTTCTCTATACTTATTGACGATTCCGTTTACTTCTTCAACTTTCAGTTCCTATCATTTCTGATTGTTTCTTTTCATATCTTTATTTGTGTATCCAGCTATGGAACGAAAAAATTTCATTTCAGTAGCCTGAATTCTTGACATCTGTGTAGTAGACATTGTCCACGTTTCTAAGCCACAAATAAGGATAGGACCTGCCATGGATTTGTATAATTTTATTATGGACTCTTTCTTTGCATTGTGTTTTAGAGCACGTCGGAGAGTTTCTGTTATCTGGTTAAATTTATTAATTTTCCATTAATATCTTCTTCGTTTTTATATGAGAGTTTACAGCCTAAAGAGTTAAATTCTGAGACTTGTTCTATAATTTTACTATCAGAAACAACTTTAGATCTAAATAACCATATTTCTTTAAAAGCCATACATTTTGCTTTTTGTCAGATATTTCCATATTAAATTCTGGCTTCAGGTCCCCAAAGTACTGGAGAGAATGGGAAATGCCCATTAGGTTCCATAACCTTGATGAAGGGAACCTTCCAACCTCACCTCCTCCTGATGGGGGATGGACACCTTATGGTGACTAACGCGGCTCTGGAGACCGAGTGTCAGCCGGTATAAGCTGTCCCCCTCTAAGCTGTGCCAACGGCCTCTTTTGTGGGCGGATGAGCAGGTAGAAGTACAGGGCAGTCTCGTGTCCTTGGAATGGGAAACCGTTCCTATAGGCGGCAGTGTCTGTTCCAAATTGGCGACTGTTGATCCCTTTGTCACTTGGGGATTATAATAGTGACCCCATGTCCGGGAGTAACAACGATGAAGTCCTCAACGGTTAAAAATAATGTAACATGTATTATTATTATCATGAAAGTATAATACGTGAATTCATAAATGTTAATTTGACATAACACTTGGACTTATAAAACACATAAAACCCACAAATATTATTTCCTTATTCTGTTCCTGTGTATACGCAGTCCTTTGTGTATTTTTTACTCCATTTTATAAACTTTATCAAATTAGGTTTCCTAGGTGTCCAAAACGTCTTAGCTCTTGTGTTAATAATTTACCTCACAGCGTCTTCGTTACATTTATATTTCTTGAAGCTCATGACTCAAGAGCCTTTTCATCACTTTCTTCTCCTTCCTTAGCATATACGTCGTTTTTTCTCAAAGATTCTCATCTTCTCTTCACCCGTAAGTATGATATATAGTGTCTATTTTATATATCACACCTGGAAAACTTACTGGAATAAAAAGTCTTATTTTATGTACTGGTATTACTACGGCAACAAGAAGTAGGCCTAATACCTATAATCAATCGTGTAATATCGCAAGGTCTACAAATACTTATAGCAAAAGTAGAACAACTAAAAACAGTCTGTTAAGTTTATTATTCAATTTGTATACAGCTTTAATCATTTTGCCTTGATAAGAACAAGAGCAGTTTGCACACTTGAACTGTCAAAACCGATGGGTTGCTCGGAGATTACAAAACGGTTTATTACAGAACTGTCACAGACTCACAGAACTGTCAAAGATAACACAATGAATAAACACAGTCTGATGACGCAGAAGGATTGTAATCAATTCATCCATCAGGTACATTCCAAATTTGTTCAGAATTGTCAACGTGCAGATGCAGAAACAGACGCTGAGTTCTGTCTAAGTTTGTGTGTTTGTTTTAGCGTGGAAACTGTAAACTATCTTCCTGTTGTTAGTGCACAGTTATGGCATTGATCCCTGGATTTTCATGTAAGTAAACCTACGAAATAGTTGCTTATGTAATTAATAACTTCTACTTATGACACGGACGTACTAAAGATTTTAAGTTAAATTGTCGGACTTTATATTAAGTTAATTTGTATACAACTCTAATTGTTTATAGTATAATAACGTAAGTGTATCATCCAAACCCAATTCAATAAAACATAACGAACGTAAACATTACAAATATTATAGAAATCCCTTTAGCAATGCAAAATTGAGAGCCTACATGTGTGTGTGTGTGTGTGTGTGTGTGTGTGTGTGTGTGTGTGTGTGTGTGTGTGTGTGTGTGTGTGTGTGTGTGTTCTTATTCTTTATTTTCCATAAAACATATAAATTGCTAAGCAGATTGAATCACTATCCAGCGACTTAAGTTAAAACTTCGTTGGAGCACGCGTGCACGCACATTCAATAGGACTTGATCAGTAAATAGGCCTATAGATTTTTAAATGTTGAGAATCGCTGTAACTCTGAATCTGATGCAAGTATATTATAGGTCATCAACGTCCGGCGTAATCTATAACATATGTAGAAAAAGTTTATACGAATTGACATTGATAATACGTTTGTATTATATACGTTAGGCAATATTATTATCGTGTAATATAACGTTAAAATATCGGTATTATTCGGATACACGTAACTTTATATGAATATCTGTTTATGTTACATTTATAAAAATAAAAGTAAGGCGCCACAAAAATGAATGTTTTAACGTCGCCGTGGCCGAGGCGAGGTTTATACTTTAATTAAACACAGTTACAATTTTAAACATAGTGCAAAACTTATTTAGGAACAACAATTAACTTTTAAAAAAGAGTTATAAATGCTAATATTTAAACGCGCGTGGTTTACGATAGTTCTACTAGATTTTGATGCGTACTCTGTGAAAATACGTGTGAGGCAAACCGAAAGGAATGTTTTAGCAGGGCAGAGTTATTGTAATATCTAAAACTAAATCAAGTGATAATTCTTTTGAACGGCACGTAACGGTAGTATAATGCAAACAACAAATACCAACAGTCCAAGTTCTGTTATCTTCCTATGCGGTCCTTGTGTGGCAATGTACTCAAGATCTTCCCAAGCAATCTTGCTTGGCCGGTGTGGCGATACACCCATAGTTCTAGATTATTGAAACGGAGTGGCGATGTACCTCCACGCCTCATTGGCGATAGGAAACAAAGAACAAAGATTACAACAAAAGATAGTTGGTCCGTCACAAGGCAAGAAGGCAAAGAGGTTTTAAATTAAATGAAGAAAAACGTCTGTATGGAATCCTTCTATTGGTTTCTGTCATACAACCGATCCCTCTATAATCTGCCATTTATTTGAATATTATGAAACGGTGTTATAATAAAACTAATTATATAATTGTGTGTGTGTGTGTGTGTGTGTAATACTTAAAGAAGATAAATGTACACTATGGTGACGTCACAACAAAAATCCGTAAGTGTCAAGTCGCGAGTGCTACCGACCAAGTGTCATACTTTAAGAAATTTAAACATACCACAATCCATTTTAAATGTATCTGAAGTCGAAAGTAAGAAAATCTTGGAGAATTTAAAAAAAATGCATGGGAAAAAATGTTTGTGCCAGTGCATGCGGTTTTAATGGAGGACTTTGCAGAAATTTATGCAGAAGGGTACGACTTAAATGCATAAATGCCGAATTATAACAACGTGAAAACTCGACTGTGTATGTAAAGGCGAAACGTACTGGGAACAGAACAGAATAAGATAGAACAAGAGAATTAGCAACATAATGAAAACTTTTGATAATGACAACAAACTGGAGAAGTATGTGAAAGCTCTCAGCTATGTAAACAAGTTAGTTTCATAAAAAAAAATTGGTTAAAAAATGCAATACGAAAAATATGATTAAATACAAAATACATCAAATACATTATTCATGTACTAAAAAAAATATTCACAAACGAATTAAATCACTAAAACACGCACAAAAAATATAAACATAAAACAATGAAAATATATTAAATAAAAATACTAAAAACACAGAAAAAATACAAAAACAAAAATATAAAAATAATTGAAAATGTACTAAATAAAAATACTAAAAATACACAAAAATATATAAAAAATATAACTTCCAAATCAGGAATGCCTTTAATGGCTACCACGACAAGCTGCACGTGGCAGAACCCTTACTTCAGGATTCTAATAGCATACCATATAGTTTTTGTAGATCATGCCATTATATAATATTTTAATAAAACAATGCACACGTAGTAAAAATGTAGTATTTAAAATATTAAATAGACTTGAGAAGCTTTAAATTTAATATCCTAAAAGTTAATATAAATTGGTTGAAAAACCTCCTATTCTTAAACAAAAATGTAAAATTATAGCAACGCCTCCACTAGTTCTGATGTTTGATCAAGGCCACTTAACCCCTCATATTAAAGTGTTCCTATGGCCTCAGATATGTTTCCTGCAGGCAGGCACACATCGGTGTATGTCCGGCTAGTAGCAACGTACAGTACAGCCGTTTATATTTCACTGAAGGATGTCGAAGAATCAGTTGCTACGGACCGTGCTTCCAGGAGCGCACGAGCGTTACGTGGTTTCCAATCTTACTACATATAGGACTCTTTATGTGTGGCCTTACACATATAGACGCAAAGCAATCTTGTCAGACCCGATACAGGAGATTTTCCGCTTTTAGTAAGGACAGCGGTTTTGTCTATATCCTATGTTCATTTACAATTCTAAATACAGATAATCCTAAAAATATTATCTATCTTGTATATTGCACCCAGATACAGTTTATGGTTAGCATCGAGTCCAGGTACCGTCTTTACTTTCGAGAATGGTGGACATATAGGTCGACGTTTCTGCTGAGTAAGGAAAGTATATGCTGTATTTTACGTTTGATCATTGCCGTTGTTTAGCCAAGTAGAACAGCGCAAGGTCGTCAACGTCCAAACACTTAGGCCTACCAACAGCCGTTTCTCAAAGACCCCTTTTATAGCTACAGTAGAAAACATGGCGCTCTTTGCGGTATTCCATCTTCCAGCTCGTGTGGGACCGATAGTGATTGCCCGAATCGATCACGGAGATTTATGTCCCTAAGTAAGCTGGAAATTTGAGCAGACTACCTCTGAGCCGCCAATCATGTATTTTTTCGTGTCGTTTGTTACTAGAAGAATAGAGATGTTCTTAGTTCAATTATATATCACACGTTGCTGACGTCACTCTATAACTAGACGAGTGTACATGTTTGTTCAATTGTGTAGGTTTAGAATTATTATTATTTATGATTTAATTTATAATTTACGTTGTTTCAAAAAGGTTTAAAAAGCTGAAAAATGTTCAAGTTCTCTTTTCGAAGCACTGGTTAGTTTAGATTTTAATTACCACTTACTTACCGATGTCAATCTTCTAACGTAGATCTTCTCTTTCTGTAATATATTGAAAACAACACAACACAATAGATACAATATTTACCACTTGTTTGTATGTGGATATTATGTAAATAAAGTTGTTTCTGTATATGAGACTGTTTTGAAATTATTCAAAATCGTGGCCGCTTACTTGCCTTACTGCCAATCTGTAAAATAAATGCTCTGTTGTATTGTTATTATAGTCTACCTTGAAATGACGGACTCACTCGATTATATGTTAAATGGTAATTTATTAACAACAATTAAAGTTCAATTTAAAACCTTCACGAAAGTTTTTTTTTTTAAACACTAAAAACAATTCAATATCTTTACACAGATTCTTAAAACTCAGTGCTCATAACACTGGTTTTTACTTCCATGTTCCTTAAGGAAATGGAAGTATGGTGATGGCAAAAAAACGTGTTCGAGATTATTGCAGAATATGATTGTACTACACTCAAAACATGAAAAAAAGTCATTTTTCGAAAATGTCTGTGTGTGTGTCTGTGTGTCTGTCTGGCATTGAGTTGACGATCAGAGGTCGACCGGTGCACCGAGTCACTTATAACGTTCTCGTATGTTTATGTACATATGTTGATTTATTCATAGTGAGTTTTGTGCGTGTGGTGTTTATGTATATAAACGTTTTAATCTTTTCGACGACCCCCCCTATGTATTAGGGGAATAGTATTTTACTGTACCTGAGGATGGGGATTTAGTCCCTGAAACATGTCGTATGTGAAAAACTGAGATCGCCTAGTGGATTATATAAGGTAAAATTCTTAAATTAATCATAATAGCGATCTGGAGACTGCATAAAATGTATACATGAGAGGGTCTGTCCAATCTATGTCCATCCCTTCGCAACTCCCCTCGTTAACCCCCGACTAACGCCATAATTCGTAATTTCCTCCTGTGAAGTTAAGTAAGTTCCTGTATACTAACGCCCCCTTTATGGTCTCAGAGTGGTATGGAGTATGACCTCTACATCAATGTCCCCTACCTTCTGCAGTTTCAGCAGCTTTATACCCTGTTGATCGTTCATGGTCTTTACGAGTAATCCACCTCCGTTTTTCTATGTTGTACGGTTGTTCCAGCACAACCGGTGATAACCTTTTCTACAAATAGACTCTTAGTGGCAAATACTAATTAATTTTAATTTAAAGCACTAAATTCCATAAAAACTATATAATATAAGATAATTACTAAAATACTTTTAATTGAGATTTTATTACCATTAGATAATTAGTATAACCAGATATGGATGGACTTGATACTCCAGCAGATATAGCTCGTGCTACAGACCCAACGTTTTTTAATGCGTAGCGCTATGAAATCGAGATCAGTTTATGCCCTCCCACGCAGTTTGCCTCCGAGAACATCTAAAAATGAGACGTAGATAAGTAGGGTTACGAACGGGCGGCTCAAATAAGTGTAGGTATAAAAAGTGATTCATCAATTTGGACATACAGCCTTCCTTGTAGATTCAAGCTGGTAGGGTGCGCTGTTTTCCTACATCATTCACATACCACAACAAGGTGTTATCATTATATAAGGTATATTTATCATATATATTGTAATATAAACATATATGCAAGGCAGAAAACACATTCAAATGCAGCTGAATATTCGATAACTGACTCGAGATCTGCTAAGCCTCATCTTTTAGGCGAAACAAAAACCTAATATTCAATAAGTTGACTAATGAAGGCAGCCGCGCGTCATCTTCTTTAGTAATCTGACTACTACAAAGAACTCATTGTAGTAATAGACCCTCTCGCTGTTAGTGGCCAGCACCGAGCTACTGCCTCTAGATCCCCTTCGAAACCGAAATGTTTCCTAATTTAGCCTACAAAGGGCTGACTGTACTCACTTTAGTACAGTATGAGGCAAGGTCATTTAAAATATTGTTTTCAGGTAAAATCGACATTTTTCCAACAGTTTCGTCCAAAGTTGAACCTCGAGTCTATTACTCAGGAAACAAGATGGGAAGACCCGACGGGCTTTAATCACTAGTCAACTGCTGTCAAGAATTCTTTGCATCTTCTTTTCTATCGTAGGCTTCAGAAAGGAGCAGCATAGATGATGAGGATGATAGAGGATACGTGAGCACAGAGGATACGCGATAAAAATCATCTTAAATAGTTTTTGTGCCACAGCCCAAGCATCGGGAGCAGATAAATATCGAAAATAGTTGACCGACACGAACCGACGCTAGTTTGGTAACCGTCTCGCGTGGGTATGCCAGATGATTCAACAATCTAGGTGTATACTAAGGTTCCTGGGACCAGGATAAGTAGGTTCTACCTACTTGCATGCATCCTTCTGGTTGTAATATCCGTTTAGAAGATAGAGCCGCAGAGTTCTTGGTCCCGTTATCGGTAACTTTCCAGTTGCCGGTTAAGTCGACCAACATATTGAGTTGCTACCGTAGTCGTATACGACCTTCAGTAAACAGGCTTATCTGCGCTCCAGACTTCTTGGGTACGTCGTTAACGTACGCAGTAACAGGAGAAGGGTCTAGGATGCTACATTGAGACATGCTAGCTGTCATCTGCCTCTCGAAAGGCATGCAATCCTCTATTCTAATATGGAAGGTCCTCTCTATGGGAAAAAATAGCAGTTATATAAAGGTAGCCGTCTACGAACTGCATGTCCCGGACCTTATATAAGAGGCACCGTGGCAAACACGTCAAAGGCCTTTTCCTACATCTAGGAAAACACGCCTACTTCCCTGGCATCCGGCGAACGCTGTGCGTTTTCCTATTTTATCATAGTGGTTGAATGGCCTCAACGAAAACCGAAGCGTCTGGGAATAAGAACGTCAAATTTTCGAAGGTGACACGTCACTGCACGAAACGCTTGAGAACTCTGATGTGTCCGATAGGAGACTGATGGGCCGGAGGTTGTCAACGCGTGTGGCATCCTTACATTTGTTCACGATCATAATTAATGTAGCCTTCTTCATTTTTTAGGAAAGCAGGTCAGTATGAGGTGGTTGCAAAGAGAAATCAGGAAAATAATTTCTTGATCAGGAAAAATTGGGAGAGCGACAGTCGAAACACTCTCCGGGTTAGGTACCTTACTGTATAGGAGTTCAAAGAGCTGATCTAAGACCTCATCCCTAGTGATGGATTCTGTTGCGTTAGTGACAGGAAACGAGAATAAATCTTCACTTCGTCCTTGATTTGTTCAACGAAGTCTCAGTCCGCTGGAGGATTGAGAGCAAACTGTGGCATCCAGGAACTTCGCCGTCGACTCCTGGCGACTCCAGGGTTGTCTAGTGGCGGGGATGTCAGCACAACTACATCTTTCCGTCAACCCATACGCTATTCTGAACGGGCGGCTGTTGTCATTGGCTTAGTCAGATCAGGCCATACCAAATTCCCAACAGCGCCGTCGGAATGTCAACATGTCACAACGTAACCTGTCGGTCACCCGATTGAATACTCCACGTTGTCACAGATGTCGAAGAGGTGGCATTATTAGTTCCCGAAAAAATTAGCAGTGTGGCAGCTACCGCAGTTAATAAAATGTCTGACGATCGACGCGTAGTCTTTTCCACACCTTATTCAAGCTGGTGCATTTCGACATAGATCAGTATGGTGGCCAAAACTTAGCACCTGTGCCATTATGGAAGTGCGCCCAGAGCATTTTACGATCAATCTTGATACAAAAGCGAGTCAGTTATGTCAGGTTCAGGAGGTATCTCCTGGTATCACATTTCCGTGCCCTGAGCACGAAGGACAGTGGCTGAAGTGTTATATGAAAGGTGTGATGCTGAAAACACAATAGTTAAAAAATTCCAGTTTTTCTTTGAATGCCGCACACGGTCAATCTTAACCTTATTGCTCTCAAGGAACTTAAGACCGAGGTTGTCAACCGAGAGGCAACTATGAGCCGTCTAACTGACCCCCCGTGGAGCACCGCCGAATAAGTAACTCCAGGCTCAGGACTATACAGTCCTGAGGAGGAACTGCCTCCACACCCGCCGTGACCGACAAAGAATAAGGAGAGCAATGTTGCCCTCGTAGCATCACTGCCAAGAAACCAACCAATCGGGGGATTGGCAAGAGTCCGCTTTATCGGGAATGTCGGTGGTGACTGTTCTACTATTATAGCCCGTGCCCACTTATTCATGATATTGCAAACCTCGGTAACTTTGAAAATTGCAATCTGTAATTGACGTTTCATTGTTAGTATTACATGTTTTAAAACACATCGTAAACATACTCTTACTTTCAATGTGAATACACTGTTCTCCAAACACTGTTCTTCTCTTCTGTTCTTATTATTTATCAATTCTTTCTATCAATTTTGGCTTTTCCATGTACTCCATAGTTATATGGCGACTAAACTATAAGAAGATAAAAAGTAATAGGCGTGTTGGGCCAAAATTACTATTTGCGTAAGCATTCTCGTTACTGGCTCATAGATTACACTTTTTGTAAATATTACATTTAATTATAATGGGTGTCTCGTATTTTATTTCAGAGACACTTTACAGTTTGTTTGTTCTGACACAAACCGTGTTATGTGAAAATACTGTTCTGAAGCATCGTTTATATTATTATTGTCATAAGCGAGATTTTTTGTTAATTTCTTAATGAATAACTAAGATTGTGCCCAAACGTGGTTCGGTTTATTTCTTCAGGAATTCTCCTGCTTCGTCTTCGTCGTCGTCTTTTTCTACTACTACTCCTTTTTCTCGATAAGTATTAATTTAGGAGTACCTGATTTCCATGGTATCAAGTGTTTTCTCGATTTCTGGTATTCGTGATATTTAACTTTTTATACTCGCGATTGAAGTGATACGCGATTCAAATTTGCATTGTAAAGTAAGTCAGCTCTGCGATATAACCCAAATCACTTTAATACCTTTCAACTATTGATATATTTTGAATATGCTTTAACAACGTTTAATTCAACTGCGGGGTAATGGGTGAAGCAAGACACAATATTTGACTCCTCACGAAAACATCTCCAATCAGTGATAGGTAGAGACAGAAAATGCTGTAACAATTGCAAAATGTAAGGCTGACTACTATAAGACATTCGGTGTGGATCAATTTTTTTAGCCATAAGGATAATTCATTGGTGGTGTCATAATCTACAACAACATAAAATGATATTGACACTGTAAAGAATATCATAGATATATTTTTTGTTGTAAGTTCTCAGCATATTGAATGCCTCAAAGGCTGTCTCTATGCTTTCTAGTTGAATGAAACTACAGTCTTCCCTATAGGATTTAAGAAATCGAATCTAGAGACAGGTAATGAAGCGTCGAGGTCTAAAGGTGAGTATCAATCTTGTCGTAATTCGCGATGATTTTTCCAATCTCGCGGAAAACTCGTTTGAAGATTTTTCTAATAGTCACCAGGTCAGAAACCTAATGAAAACACAGATATTCGACCGGTGTTGATTAGGAATTGTATTTTAGATTACGGTTGGTTAGAAGAGCTCAACTCCCCGTGTTGTTTGCCGAAACAAAGAAATATAGTGGCTCGCATTCTTTGGAATCCGCCTCCTACCTCCAATAAACTAATTGACGCCGGGGTCTCCCGCAAATGCCTTTTGAAGCACCGACTGAGCTCTCGATCACTCAGAATCTCGATACCGAGCGTGATTTCCTTGCGGAAAGAAAGGCTGAGCTGTCCAAACATCATGTTCAACATAATCTAGAGTCTGTCATTAGCGTTACTACTGAAACTAGTGCTGATGTTGCTCATCCTGAAGGGCTGTGATCTGTATGTCTTCGATCTAGTTTTCCATTTCTGACACCTTGTCTAGCCGAACACCTTGTCTACTGACTGCATTGTCTATATACTGTATCTCCAACAATTGCCACATTCACAAGATGAAAAGCAGATTTTAGCTGACAGAACAACAAGTAAGATCCCACGGATGATCCAAGAACTGAGTTAGCTTCATGTGCCCATTTCCTCACACTCAAGGAAGCGCTGCCTCTTCTCTTCTTGAAGACCTACAAACCACCGCGTATCACTTCAGACGTCAGATTGTCAAACAGGTCGTATTAGCTGGTTCATGATAATTCTGGATACTTGTTATGTTGTGGAAAGGACTCCACTTCTTGTAGTTGGGCTTGGTACTCTCGTGTATAATTCCTTTTCATTAAGGCAAACTATGATTCTGGGTCTGACGCGTGGCATTCTGGAACATAGACGGCAAAGAGACTGATCTATTGTATTTCTGCTCTGTGATGTTCTAGCGCCGCATGGTGATAGAAACTCTTGTAATCACGATGATGTTACCAGTTTTGTGATGAAACTAGGCGTACTGAATAAAAGAGCGCATGGCAGATGCTGTTTGGAAACTGATTGTCCACTCTTGTGATATTGTACACGCTAACCTATTACGTATTGGCTAGCTGATTTATAGGACAGCAAACTAATAACTGTGCTCATTAACTAACTGCGTCTCTCTGTCTCTGTCCACATGCCCAATCCTGTTTGACTACCTTTTTTGGAAATGCATGATGTTGTCGTATTCATATGGTATTGAGGTGTCTCAGAATATCTTTTAGTTGTTCCTGATTAGTATGCATGCTACGACAGAATTCTAGTAATTGATTATTGAACTAAGTGTTAACTCCAGAAATTTCAAGTAACAACTTTTACAAGCAGAAGACCACTGGATGTTTCCTACTATTACACACTCTATTATTATGAGATGAATTGTTCTTGTGCCTTTGCACAAAGAGCTATTGCATAATTATTTATTATCGGTTTGACAGAAATCTCTAGAGAATTTTGAACTCGAAGTGTGTGTGTGTATACACGTGCGTTTGTGTTTGTCTAGTCGCCACAGTATATTATATGACGTTTACTCCTCTACCATGATTACATCCGTTCCCCGTTTCCAATATATGAGCAGTATTTCTCACCTCTATTTCAGTCTATAAGCAGGTCAACGTGAAACCGAATTTATTTTTCAGTTCATTTGTAACTATATGACATTTTTCGTAAAGTAACAGAATGTGTTTATCTGTTGCAGAGGTTCTCCGACTCGGGCCAACCAGTCTTATGGAACTAAACGTACACCGCATTTTAAAAAAATGGCGTTTAGACTAAAGAATTCACTGAAAACTCCGGCTTTAACAGCTGCATTAATATGTACATTAATCTTAATACTGACTGCACACAATTTTAAAATGATATCAACCGAGGAAACTACAATCACTCATGACGTCATAACTATTAACAAGAGAGACGTAATTCCGGACTGGGAAAAAGACCTCGAATTCACAAGTTTCGATAATGAAACCGGGACTGCCGATGGGCACTACATTGTACCCAATTACGTGCACTTCTTGCGATTCGCTAAAAAAGACATATCGTTTGTTCACATGATTTGTCTGTTAGCCGCACTGAAACACCAGAAACCGGACAAACTCTTCATTCATACGGATGTGGATAAGTTTGAGGGTAAATACTGGAATATTCTGTGGAACACGCCTGGATTCAAAAACGTCTTAGTTATAGAAAAGATGAAACTGCCCAGGGAAATATTCGGTCAAAAATTAAACCAAGGATGGGCGAATTTTCACGGCGCCGACGTGGCGAGGCTAAAGGCCATGATGAAATACGGAGGAATCTACATGGACAACGATTCGTACGTGGTAAGGAGTTTGAACGATCTTCGTAAATACGAAATGGCGATCGGTTGGCGGGTGGGCAAGAACATGGGCAATCAGGTGTTTGTGGCCCACAAAAACGCCAGGTTCCTGAAACAGTGGTTGGACACTTATCATGATTACAAACCAAACGAGTGGTATTATAACGCCGGTGTCAAACCCACAGTGGAAGTACTGAACAATCAACCTCATCTGGTCCACAGGGTTGCTGGCAACTTGCTTGGCGTTTATTCTGTCGTCTACCAGTTGTATCTGCAACAGTGGCACGATTGGCGGCAGTATTACTCGATCCACCTTATGTCACGCCATCAGTACATGCTGAAGAGAAACTTAACCAGTGTCGCAACATTTCCTGTAACATTTAATGAAACTAATACTAAACTTTATCCCAACACTTTTAGAGACATGGTGCAAACTGTATTTGACATCGGTGTCAAACCAGTCAGCTGACTGATACGTTTACACAAGTATAGCAAGTTGCCGATTATCTCACAGACATTTGCAAGGTTAAATCCTGATAAATATAAATCCGGATTATTGGGTAATTTTAATATGAGCATCACTCTTTAACGTTTCATATACATACTAAATTCTATTCAAAGATGCAAAATTGGAAAAACGCATTAAGTTTAGTAAAGTAAAAAAAAATGTTCCACAATAAACCAACATTAATGTTCCACATTAAATACAACATTTTGTTTACAATATTACGAAAAATATAAAGAATAGACTTTATAACAGTAAAAGTCTCTAGAATTTTAAAAATTACACAAACGTATACTAAAAAACTAAATTTGATTATGTATATATTCAATACAAATCACAAAATCTTACAAGATTTCGAAAAAATAAAACTTTAATTTCAATAAAACGTTTTGACACAGTCAGTATAGTAATTGAAACTGGATAGTTTTCTTAAACAAACATGTTATGCAAACTTGACTTAAAATTTTTCTTAGTTTATGAACTGCAATATCGCCTAATTATTTTAAACAGGAACTATGGAAAGAACCGTATTTTTACTATAGCTACAACCGGTTCGTAGCATTAGGCAAACGTTCATAAGATTTCTCGTCTAAAGGTCTGGGATCAACGTCTCTTCTTCTTAGGAGATTAGTTGATGACTATCATCATGGTGTTTAAAACAATCTCATCGTCGTTGGCCTCTACAATTTTCATCGTCACTCAAAATTATTCAGATCGTCACTCACTTCAGTGATATTCAGAATCGTTGTTATCGCTCATTGAAAGTAGCCTAAGCCGCTGTTGATACATCCTGATACCTCTTTGACGTCTGTCCTTATTATTTTCAGTACCTTCTCAAGAAATTTTACCATTTTTGTCGGATCACTTTATCATTATCATCCTTTCAGTAAACAAGTCATCATTATTTAAAACTTCATTCCAGTTCTTTCCAATGTTTCATGGGACAACTACCTTGAGCAAGCACAAATAGATAACGATCAAAATATTTCGAGGTATCTTATACATTAGTAACACTAATAATAAAATGATCATACTGATAACATTAATAATAAATTTTTGTATCATCTACATGACTCGTAAATTGTAAAAAAAAAATTAGAAGCTAGTTTCCAAATAATACTAAATTAAGCAAAATCTGTTTAAGAAAAGTATTATTGATCATATTTATGGTCATATTCGTTGATCGTAAAAAGAGGTTCGGAGCCTAAAACTAAGTAAAAAACAGTGCAAAAACTTAGCATGGATCAAATTTCTGTGACATCGTTCCGTAAGAAATAATTCCTTTACAGTTTTACGACAGTTCTTTCTGATTTTCTAATAGAATGAAAACTTTAAAGCCTGTATGTACTGAGCTTTGTGCCAAAAATCGTACAATTTTATACATATGCAATCGTTGTCTGTATTTTAAGTACTTAATTGTTGTTGTTTTATTCAGTCTCAAATTATGTTTTATATTAATATTTTATATTTAAATATGTTTTACTTAAGTTCATTTGAAAATAAAATTATTTGTGTTTAATTTTACTATAATTTGCTTTGAAAAAATAATTTATTTGCTGTTCCTGAACTATCCTTACTGTAATGATCGAAATTTTAAAAATTTTTAATTCCTCGATCAAGTGACACGTTCCCACACTCAAGTCGACGGACACAAGCCCAGGTCGTAAATAACGACGAATCAGGGGCACGTCAAACCCGACGACAGTGCGAAGACAAAGAAAAAACGTCTGAGCACTGCGCACAATAAGTATTTCAGGGCGTCGCTGACAGCTAGCCGTTTGTCACAATTTACAGCACCCAACAATCTGAAACAAAGACTTCGTACAGCTGCCGAGTTACACGGAATCGAGATGGAACGCCTGCTGTGGAGGCGAAGCGTAACTGCACAATTATGAAAGGCTTTACTATGTTACAAAAGGAGTACAGAGCAATTTTAACGGAGAGATAGACAATAGACGTAACTCAGTGAATACTGCCAGTGCATCCTGCACAGCGTGAAAACAAACCTTTGACAGTTTACTGAGATTTACGACTGGAAAGTAGAGTTCCACCAGAATGACGCCAACGAAGGGTTGATAATCGGCGGAACGAACGTCGAGGAACTTAAACAATTAACCAAGACTCTGGAGCCTGTTAACAAAAGCTCAAGTCAGAACCTTAGGGAAAGTCTAAACAAAGGATAACAGAAGGCCATGAAATTGCCCTAGTTTCTTAGAATCCGTGCCACGCTCGTCACATGAAACACTCCGGGGATGACGACGACCAACCAGCGTCAAGCATCTTCTAAGAGAGCTCGTGGAGAGAGTAGGAAGGGTTCGGACGACGAATCGTGAAACAGAGGATGAGATCTGCAGAAGAGTAGGAATTTGTACGACCAATCAAGAATCCGAGAAGGCGTAGAAATCCAAAACTTAGACTTATGGGTAAGATGTTCCAATAAAACTGTTTGGCGAAGACGCGGAGCGGGTAGTCAGTTATTCAATCGAGCAGGCAGTCAGTTATTCAATCGAGCAGTCAGTCATTCAATCGAGCAGTCAGTCAGTTAATAGTCAGTCGGTAGTCAAGAGTATGTAGTTAATAGTAGCAGTTGATAGTCGCAATTAATAGTCAGAAGTTAGTACATACGATAGACAGACGATTGATTATAGTCGGAACGGTAATAGAAACAGTAATAAAAATGTTCGTGATAGAAACAGTTTGTGCGACCGACCGGGTTCACAAGTTTGTAAATTCATAAGTGAACAGAGACATCGATATAGTCACACTTATACACAATTCTGTGCGGGAAACATAAACTATAAGTGCGCACGGGACTTGAAACCTCAACTGACGCGCACATAGTAACATACTAATTAACATTTAAAGTAGAACAGTGAGTGACACTTCAAACATTCTCACATCACAATGTATCACCATGTTGAACAATTAATTGAATAAACTATACCAAACAATTAAGCACGCAGTACGCGATACACCCAGATAGACGGAACAGTTAACCAAGTACACAAACATGGCAAACTTTCAGAACAATTCAGTGTAATGACAACACTAACACCTCACTATTTGAACTCCGGACACTCGACATCAGCGGGTTATCACAACACCATACACATGACGGGAGTGGAGATTTAGTGGAGTGAAGTGAAGTTATCAGTGCTCTTCATAACAGTGATTATGATCTTCGACGAATCATCTAGAAGGTATCTTCTCACGACGGCGGAATTGGATAAACACTCTCAAAAGATAAGCTTTATGTCTACTTAATCTTAGTAGTATATACTACTGTTCTGTTGCCTCTTTTCAAAGAACTAACCCCAAGAGAATAAATATATATGAATCATATGAATCATAAAATCTATAAAATAACACTAACGTAATTCGTTATCTGAGAAATAATGAACGCATTTTAGGTAGGAATAAGTATAATTGTTGATTGTTTATTATTCGTATATGTTTTATATATATATATATGTGTGCATTATTTACTGCATTTGAATGTACCATGTGTTTATGTTTCAGGAAACATCGTATAAATTGATAAATTGTATTTATATCATGTGTTTTAATATGTATGTAATTTGCAGGATATAGTTACTTACTTCAGTAACAAGTGTAATAAATAAGTAGTTAATTTACAGTATTCATGCGTTCATTATTGAAATTTAACCTTTATTATTGATGTATCTCATTCTAAGTATTACACTAAAAATCTCACAACTTATGCTAAACATCAATGGACACAATAAACTCGACCATTGAAACGTCTGATTAATAGACTCATAAATCGTATTTAATTAGTCACTGTGTTGAGTCTAATCTGACGAATAGGAACAACTTTTAGATATATCAAATTTAACGTATAACATAAATCTTTAATTAATATGATTCATAATTGTTGAGTAATTAATCTAAGCAGATAATTAGCACAGATTAATATTCACTAGATGTAAATGGTTTACACAATTAATTACCACAGATGTAAATTACATTTACACCACTAAATGTAAATGGCGTCCAACTTCAGGGCTAGATACCTGTGAGGAAGTGATAAATTCATATAATTTACCACTAATCCCATTTACACCACTAAATGTAAATGGCGCCCATCGCATGGCAAAAGAGAGCAGACAGTAGTATTTAGATTAGTTAAAATAATATAGTACGTAAGATATTAAATAAGTGTAAGGTTAGCTTGACTGGTAAATGATAACGCGAAGCAAGGCAAAAATGGCTAGCGGTAGTTCTGATAGCATGGACTTTGACGTTAACAACCAGTTGGGCGCACCCGACACCAACGACGAAAACTCACCAGTCGTCGAACCAAATATGACTGAGGAGACGTCAGAGGTCAGAGCGCGGGGACAGGAGTCACAGCAACCACAAGAGTCCCAGCAATCACATGAAGAGGCATCACTACGTTCATTGTTGATGGACTTCATGCGCACGAATAATGAAAGCTTCAAGATGATGAATCAGAAATTCGATCAGTAATTCGATCAACATAAAGAAGAAATCAACCTGAAATTCGAGCAACAGAAGGAGGAAATTAAAGAATAAATCAATCAGAAATTCGATAAAATTAACGAAAATTTTAATAATCATAAGGAAGACGTCAGGCAGCAGATGGCCGAACAGCTCACGCTTATACGATCAGAAATGCGTGACCATAAGACCAGTTGCGACGATAAGATAAGTGAAGTCCTAAAGAAACAAGAGGATGCTACAAGAGAAATAAAAGATGACACCAATAAGAAGTTTGAAGAAGTGTGGGAAGCTCGAGAGTCGGACCACTAAGAACTTAAAAGCCTGGCACAGACCACACAATCTAGTATAAAGAAAGTCCATAACAAGCTAGAGCTACACATCAATAGTAATCAGAAGAAGCAGGAAGAACTGAAGACCGAATTATACCACACACTGCGACAGCAGCAGCAAGAGATAGGCGAAGCCAACCACACATTGCAACAGAAAATCGATGAAGTAGACGGCCGACAAAGGACGACCGAACAGAAGCTCGACGAAAACGTCAAAGAGAAAACAACCCACATCCAGGAACTCAGGTGTCAAGTAGAGAGACTGCGGCGACAGATCACCGATGGGGAGTCTGGGCCTCACAGAACAGTAAATGGACAAATACAGGTTGAATTGAAGTATGACGGAACCGACAGATTCCCGATGGAGTTCCTAAAGGAGTTGTCGGAGTTTCAAGAATCCTATTACCCGAGCAGCGACATCAGGTGGATCGGCAAACACCTAGAGAAGGACGCAATTATATGGTGGCGTGTGATCCGGGACCAGATAAATACCTTCGAAGAATTCAAGGAGGCATTCACACTGAAGTATTGGGGGTTGGAACGACAGGACATTATCCGCGACAACCTTGAGTACGGCAGGTTTGAATGGCAGGGACCTGTCACAGCTATACAGTACGTCGAGAGGATTCTTTTGGAAAGTCGACAGTTAACTCCGGCGTTGACCGACCGCCAACTGATAAGGAAAATCTCGAGGCACTTTGGAAGGGACTTGCAGATCGCCGTTATAACACGCGGGATCGTCACCATACCCAATTTCGAAGCCTTGATCACTGAATACACTACCATTCAATCAAGCAATGCAGGAAATAGACGTGCGCAATATAGGATAACGAACGAAAGGGAAACCGGAACTGTCGATCGTCCCAGTGGTAACTTTGTCAACAAGAACGAGGGTGAAAGGAAACCAGTTTGGCAAGGACGGGCGCACGGCGGTAACCGTTACGAGAATAAATCACACGGAATGGTAAACACCGTCGAATACCTGAACTCCAAACCGAGTACAAGTCAGGCAAGCGACGACAGTAATTCAAGGTCGAACAATGACCAGAACAACAACAAAAAAACACCCCTACACAGCGAACGACATAGTTTTTGACGACAACAAAAACAACCCCACTAATAATGTCAATATCCTGGTACCTGACTTAAGAGATGACCTACTGAATGAATATGACGAGGACATCACGAAACAGATATTAAAATGTCCCGAAATATTCATACAATTTAACAACAACATTAAAGTTTTAGCACTTGTCGACACCGGCTCAGTTATTAATGGGTTGTCAGAAGAATGGTTCAACGCAAACAAAAGGGACATTGAACCATATGAGATTTTACCCATGACGAACTCTCTAATCATTAGTGCTGTTGGGAACAAGTCCAAGTTAATTAGAAAACAAATACTATGCGACATAGAAATTGACGGAATCAAAAATGAGTGTGTCTTTCTAATAATACCTGACCTTATTAAACAATGTATATTAGGGATAAGTTTTTTACAGGAGGTAGGATGTCGTATCGACATTGGCAGTAAGAAAATAGAGATAGTAAATGCGGCTGATGAAGAGGTGCACGCCGTACCCATCATGAACATGGAACTAATTGATAAAGGAGAAGAAGAAGAAATCTTGAGGAGCATCGACGAGAAGATATCAAACATGGACTGTCAAGACGAGGAGATATTGGGAAATTTGAAGGAAATACTTGTTAAGAATAGAAGAGTGTTTAGGGAATGCCCGGGGAGAATAGACGGATACGAGCATGAGTTTCAAGTTACGGACAGTACGCCCTACTTTCAACGGGGTTGGCCTGTACCACTTGCTTATCAGAAGAAAGTAAAGGACGAGATTGATAGAATGCTGCGATACGGTGTGATTGAACGTTGTACAAGCCCGTTCATAAATCCACTCGTAACAGTCATAAAAAGAGATGGGAGGGTCCGTCTATGCCTGGACGCAAGAAAGATAAACGGCGTTACTATTCCCGACTATGAAGGCGTTTCTCCAATAAATGAAATCTTGGCAAGATGCAGCGAGATGCGATATCTATCTACTGTCGATTTGTCGAGCAGCTTTTGGCAAGTACCTTTGAAGGTAGAGTGCAGGAAGTATACCGCGTTCATGTATGAGGGAAGGTGCTACCAATTCACCGTTACACCATTCGGCCTTAGTACCAGTTCTGCGGCACTAACACGCGGATTGGATACGGTCTTAAATGAAAATGTTAAGAAAAACACATTAATATACGTAGACGATTGTCTATGCTATTCTGACGATGTTAAAACACACTTAGAACATTTAGAGGCATTATTAAATAATCTAAACGAAAATAAATTAACCGTCAACCTAAATAAGTCACAGTTTTTCAGGAAAGAAATATCGTATCTTGGATACCAACTAACAACACGCGGCATCCAAGCTACGGAAGAGAAAGTGAAAGCCATTATGGACTTCCCTAAGCCCAAGAACCAGAAACAGTTAAAGGGTTTCCTAGGCCTCACTAACTTTTATAACCGTTTTACTAGTAAATATGCGGAGACAACACAACCCCTCCATGAATTATTGAAGAAGAATCACAAATTTGTATGGACGAATGAATTAAATGACTGTTTTGACAGAGTCAAAAACCTATTTATTGACGCTGTAGTTTTAAGATTTCCGCGCCCAGACCAGAGGTATTATATACAGTGTGATGCAAGTGATTACGCATACGGAGGACAACTTTACCAGCTCGATGAAGACGGGGAAATCGGCGTAATCGCCTTCACTAGTAAGACATTCAAGGGTGCTGAGCGGAACTACTATACTACGGAAAAAGAGCTTTTAAGTATCGTCCGATGCTTAGAAAAATTCCGAATATACGTTCTCGGACAACCATTAACGATCATCACGACAACAAGGCGTTGACATTCTTAAACAAATGCCATCTAAATAATTCTCGGATTACACGATGGATTCTTGCAGTGCAGGAGTATAAGTTCGACATAATTCATTGCAAGGGTAAGGAAAACATCGTAGCCGACATCTTAAGTAGATATCCACACGATGCAAAATTTGAAGAGATTCACGACAACACGCATGAATATTTAGTTAACCACATAACCGTGAAAATGAGACTTGAGGTGCGGAAGTTAATCCAAAATATTGGAAAGCACCAGATGGAAGACGAGAAGCTAAAAGCGATCATCATTAGATTTAAGGAGGGAAATATAGACCCTAAATTAACTAAATTTTATAAATATGTTAACGATAAATTGTATAGGCGACAGCGGAATGAATGGAAGCTGTATGTTCCTAGCAACATATCTGGGGACATAATTGCTGAAATCCATCATATGTTCGGGCATTTAGGAACAAAAAAGTGTATTAAAATGATCCAGGAACATTTCACATTCGACCGGATGTCAAAGAAAATAAAAACGTATATAAAAACCTGTGACCTATGCCAGAAGTGCAAAGACACCAACAACAGAGAGCTATTTGGTGGCACACGCGCTGTGATACCTACAGCCAAAGGAGATCTGGTAAGCGCAGATTATTATGGACCCCTACCGACAGGAACGGGTGGAGTCAAATATTTATTAGTCATAGTGGATAATTTCACGAAATATGTCAAATTATTCACCCTCCGGAGAGCAACAACCACTACGACGTTGCGGAGAATAAAAACGTATTGCGAACTATTTGGACGTCCGCGGAACATTTGACGGACAACGGAACACAGTTCACCTCCAGGAGATGGGTCAACGGTCTAAAGGAGTTGGACATACAACCAAAGTTTACTGCAATACGTAATCCATGTACCAACCTTGCCGAGCGGATTAACCGGCAACTGGGAAACTTGTTTCGCATTTTCATAAGTGACCAACACACTAAATGGTCCCAATACGTAAAAATGATTGAAGCGTGTCTAAACGAGGTGTACCACGAGACGATCGAAATAACCCCTCATGAAGCACACCTCGGCACGAGACCTACACGAGCATGGGAGCAATGCTTGGACAAAGGAGTCATTAGCAGCGAAGGAAAACGCGAAAACAATATATTTGTAAAGATAAAGGAGAAGCGAGAGAAACACGCGAAACGCTGCAATGAGAAGAAGACAATCACAAAATTTGCGATTGGCGACAAGGTTCTGGTGAGAGCATTCCACCAATCCGACGCTGCGTCAAAGAGAATTGACAAGTTCTTCGAACTTTTCGCAGGACCATATAAAATCAACCGCATCATCGGTGAGGCCACATATGAGCTCGTGGAGTGCGATAGCGGGAAGATGAGAGGGAAATTTAATATACGGCAAATTAAGGCGTATCATGAGCCAGCGAACGGAAGTATAAATAACACGAGTGGTAGCGAAGACTCCCGGCGACCAGCAGAAGACATAGGTTAGGTAATTTGCTCGCGCGGCCAGTCCAGCTAATCAAATAATGATGTGCATTTTACTTGTTGTGTTCAGTCTGTATTTCAATGCTAACTGTGTTTGTGATCATCACATATTTGTCATTCGTTATGTTAATTAGACATGTAAATATCAACATATACAGAAAGTGATTTGTGAAGTGTACCATGTGTCAGAAGGACATTGTGATACTATGACACAGGACACCAAAGACGTTAATAATTATGAATAATAACTTGTTAAAATGTAGAGAATCGAATAATTTGTTTATGTAATTAATAATTCAAAATGGACGATTGTTTTATAACTTTAAGAGTATGCATCACGAAGTATGCTGATTCCTTAACTATTTAATTAATATGTATGTTTCTTTTATCAATGTAATCATTTATAATATGTTACGAATTGATCATATGTATATATTTGTTAGTATCAACTGTATTCTTGAGACAGTAATAACAAGTTTAAAAGTATTTTATTCCTATATAGGTCATCGACATAAGATCGATTAATATAATGGGTAGCTAATCTACAGCTTATCTAGTACATTGTATATAAACAGTAACGAAACAAACTGTCAAATGGACAAACGTCCATGTCTTAAATTCAATTATTTACTCGAAATCGTATTGTACAGTCCGCATATGGACAGACAAAGTGTAAAAAATGCGTTCATTCACTCAGATGTGTGGCAATAAATTCATATGACCATATAAAACATTAAGATGGGGAATAACAATTAATTGCTTCCCATGAGAGATAGATGTCAGTCAACCATGTCCATTCCGAAGCAGACATCCACGACTGGGACAGAGCGCAGAAATTGGATCAGATGTCTCCCGAAGTCCAACATCCAATCCAATTTGGGGACAATGTAATGATCGAAATTTAAAAAATTTTTAATTCCTCGATCAAGTGACACGTTCCCACACTCAAGTCGACGGACACAAGCCCAGGTCGTAAATAACGACGAATCAGGGGCACGTCAAACCCGACGACAGTGCGAAGACAAAGAAAAAACGTCTGAGCACTGCGCACAATAAGTATTTCAGGGCGTCGCTGACAGCTAGCCGTTTGTCACAATTTACAGCACCCAACAATCTGAAACAAAGACTTCGTACAGCTGCCGAGTTACACGGAATCGAGATGGAACGCCTGCTGTGGAGGCGAAGCGTAACTGCACAATTATGAAAGGCTTTACTATGTTACAAAAGGAGTACAGAGCAATTTTAACGGAGAGATAGACAATAGACGTAACTCAGTGAATACTGCCAGTGCATCCTGCACAGCGTGAAAACAAACCTTTGACAGTTTACTGAGATTTACGACTGGAAAGTAGAGTTCCACCAGAATGACGCCAACGAAGGGTTGATAATCGGCGGAACGAACGTCGAGGAACTTAAACAATTAACCAAGACTCTGGAGCCTGTTAACAAAAGCTCAAGTCAGAACCTTAGGGAAAGTCTAAACAAAGGATAACAGAAGGCCATGAAATTGCCCTAGTTTCTTAGAATCCGTGCCACGCTCGTCACATGAAACACTCCGGGGATGACGACGACCAACCAGCGTCAAGCATCTTCTAAGAGAGCTCGTGGAGAGAGTAGGAAGGGTTCGGACGACGAATCGTGAAACAGAGGATGAGATCTGCAGAAGAGTAGGAATTTGTACGACCAATCAAGAATCCGAGAAGGCGTAGAAATCCAAAACTTAGACTTATGGGTAAGATGTTCCAATAAAACTGTTTGGCGAAGACGCGGAGCGGGTAGTCAGTTATTCAATCGAGCAGGCAGTCAGTTATTCAATCGAGCAGTCAGTCATTCAATCGAGCAGTCAGTCAGTTAATAGTCAGTCGGTAGTCAAGAGTATGTAGTTAATAGTAGCAGTTGATAGTCGCAATTAATAGTCAGAAGTTAGTACATACGATAGACAGACGATTGATTATAGTCGGAACGGTAATAGAAACAGTAATAAAAATGTTCGTGATAGAAACAGTTTGTGCGACCGACCGGGTTCACAAGTTTGTAAATTCATAAGTGAACAGAGACATCGATATAGTCACACTTATACACAATTCTGTGCGGGAAACATAAACTATAAGTGCGCACGGGACTTGAAACCTCAACTGACGCGCACATAGTAACATACTAATTAACATTTAAAGTAGAACAGTGAGTGACACTTCAAACATTCTCACATCACAATGTATCACCATGTTGAACAATTAATTGAATAAACTATACCAAACAATTAAGCACGCAGTACGCGATACACCCAGATAGACGGAACAGTTAACCAAGTACACAAACATGGCAAACTTTCAGAACAATTCAGTGTAATGACAACACTAACACCTCACTATTTGAACTCCGGACACTCGACATCAGCGGGTTATCAAAACACCATACACATGACGGGAGTGGAGATTTAGTGGAGTGAAGTGAAGTTATCAGTGCTCTTCATAACAGTGATTATGATCTTCGACGAATCATCTAGAAGGTATCTTCTCACGACGGCGGAATTGGATAAACACTCTCAAAAGATAAGCTTTATGTCTACTTAATCTTAGTAGTATATACTACTGTTCTGTTGCCTCTTTTCAAAGAACTAACCCCAAGAGAATAAATATATATGAATCATATGAATCATAAAATCTATAAAATAACACTAACGTAATTCGTTATCTGAGAAATAATGAACGCATTTTAGGTAGGAATAAGTATAATTGTTGATTGTTTATTATTCGTATATGTTTTATATATATATATGTGCATTATTTACTGCATTTGAATGTACCATGTGTTTATGTTTCAGGAAACATCGTATAAATTGATAAATTGTATTTATATCATGTGTTTTAATATGTATGTAATTTGCAGGATATAGTTACTTACTTCAGTAACAAGTGTAATAAATAAGTAGTTAATTTACAGTATTCATGCGTTCATTATTGAAATTTAACCTTTATTATTGATGTATCTCATTCTAAGTATTACACTAAAAATCTCACAACTTATGCTAAACATCAATGGACACAATAAACTCGACCATTGAAACGTCTGATTAATAGACTCATAAATCGTATTTAATTAGTCACTGTGTTGAGTCTAATCTGACGAATAGGAACAACTTTTAGATATATCAAATTTAACGTATAACATAAATCTTTAATTAATATGATTCATAATTGTTGAGTAATTAATCTAAGCAGATAATTAGCACAGATTAATATTCACTAGATGTAAATGGTTTACACAATTAATTACCACAGATGTAAATTACATTTACACCACTAAATGTAAATGGCGTCCAACTTCAGGGCTAGATACCTGTGAGGAAGTGATAAATTCATATAATTTACCACTAATCCCATTTACACCACTAAATTACATTTAATTAGGTTTTGTAGTATCTTTAGTTCAGTGCACGCTCAGAATACACCGTCTGCAATCCTTGTATGCACACACGCGCGCGCGGTTTTCTTAATATGAATTCTAAACATGTTGAATTCAATGTGATCTACATTTCCTGCGGTCTATAGGCCTACACCTTCGTTACCCATAGCAACAGGCTGTAATCGCTACTAATATCCAGCAAAGGATGTGTTCTTTGTGGGGGGTTGGGGAGAATTCAGGTGTTCTAGTCTATATCACGGCACATAGCATTTATAAAGGTTATATTAATGTCAAGTATCAAAATTTCAGTTCACTCGGTAATTATAATTATCTTTTCTTTTTGGCTTCCTTAAATATTATTAGGTATAATTTAATACAAATTAAACTACATTAGTCTTACAGTTACCAAAATATTTCCTATCTTTCAATCAGAAGTACTCTATTTCAAAAACTGTACTTTCCGATAATTTACAAAAGTTTAATAGCTGATCTTGTCTTTTAAAGAATCAAATATTCTTTCAAATTCTTAGTCGGATGGAAGTTTTAAAATACTTTTCAACTCAACAGACAATTAAAAACAATTCAAGAAACAAAACCTATTACCCGTTTCAATTCTTCCTTTCTTCTGTTTCTTCCTTTCCTTCTTCTCACGCTTTTGCGTCTTCCTTCTTTTCACCGTGCAGTAACTTGCTCAACTCTCATTTATTGTGATAGATATGTTGAATCCATGGCGGTATTCATTTGCTTGTATGCCTGAGTATCTAAAATTTCAAAAAAAGTAACAGGTAGCCGATTAGTATCATCACTAAGTTTGTAGGTATAAATTCTTCAATTAACATTTTATATCCTAGATAAAGAGAAGTCGTCTTTAAAGGAATACAGAGTAGCGTAAAGAGATGCTTTTTATAAGAAATTATATACTTACAGTTTGCAAAGTTTTGTTTGGTTCATTACAAATTTGTGTACATATTTCACCTTTTGGCATTCTGAAGAACACAAGTGCGTAAGTGTATTCATAATTTTCATTTTTTCTTTAAATATGCGCCCATACATTATGAAGGTTGATGTATGTGTAAATTACTTAAGAACACCTGCACAAATTTCAAACATTACATCCAGCAAATTTGCACAACTGAAAATATCTTATAGTAAGCCATGATTATAAAGAGTTTGTAAAGTTTTTTTACCAACGTTATTATTGAAATAATGAAAAGTTCTTATTATGGATTCTACCGATCTAGTCCCTACTTTACGAACATTTACTAAAATATGGTGTGTAACTTCTAAAGGTCGCAAGCTCCTAAATGTTAAAATTTCAATTCTAAATTTTTGTCCTCTCAATTTTGTTATTGTTCATATCCGACAAAATTTTTATTTCTTAATATGTCACCAAATAGTTAGTAATTATACCAACTCAGTTAATTCTACTGAGACTCTGTTTTCTGTTAAGATTCGCATTTACAGACGAGACCTGCATGTCTCCGACGTTTCGTTAGCATGGCGAGGAAGCACTACCAGCAAAGCTATGTAACGTAAGTAGTATTCGTTCGGCGCCTTCCGTCCTGAGAAACTTAAAAGGAGGACAGATTGTGAATATGAAAGTCTTAAGTGCAAAAAATAGGTGTCAAGTCAAAGCCACGGAGATACGACAACTCAGTGCTACTGAACTACTCTAACCTTCTATTAACAATCTAAAATTTTGGAATGTCTTTTCGTAAAAATTGTATCAGACCCTGAAAAGCATCTCTTCTTCCCTGGTCCTGAAAAATAAACATAATTTCCATTGTTTCTTTCTTAAAATTAAATTTTGCTTTGATAGTTCTCCTAACACCGTAGATTTCTGTTATCTTCATGCACTTTCATATTTAATATATCTCATGAGCTAAGTTAGATACTAATAGGCAATTAATATAAAAGCAATATTTACAGATTGTTTATATTACACATCAAAAAATTATGTTTCCTAATTATTTCGGATTACACTTCTTGATAAATAATTATCTAGAATTCTTTCAAATTGTATGTAGAACTTATTCTAGAATTATACATTTAATTAAATTTTTGTATGAATCTACGGATGTACGTTCCATAACAACTTTAATCGTTTTACGACTTTAACGATATTTTGAATAGTATTTCTTATGAGCCTTTAAAAAATATAATGCACTTAGAAACTTAAAATACAGACCCTGAAAATCTGATTATCTCTGTAAAATACTACTTCCGTGTTGTTTTGACTTTCAAGAATCTTTCCAAATTTCAGTTTTTTTCATCAGATGGAGCTGCATTTCATTTATACGAACACGAAACACAAAATGGATATTGTACTCAGCTCTACTAAGCAATTTGGGGCTACTAAGGAATTTAGCTCCACTATGGAATTTTGTACTCACGCCTTCCAGTATATGGTCTACTGGTACAAAACAAGTTTTGTAATCCAATTTATGTATGAAGAATTATTAAGTTTTCGTGTTAATTGAATTCTATTCGACATACTACAACCTAATTTTAACATTTCATATTGGCGAACTGACTAGTTTCTGTTTATGCGTTATATTTTATGTAGGATGTAACCAGTAGAATAATTCTTTCTGTTAAGCGTTGATAAAGCTGATTTCCTCCATGGACATGTAGCCTCATTTCTACTTACAGATTTATGAATTGTTTAAAGGTCCAATATATTGATCGTAATTAATATTTCATGTTAACGAACTCACTAATATCTGTTTGTGGGTTGAATTTTATGTAGGATGTAACCAGTAGAATAATATGTTATACGTTGATAAAGCTGCGTTTCCTCCACACACATGTAGCCTCATTTTCTCCTTACAGATTTAAAAACTGTTCAACGTTCCAATATATTGTTGTGTAATGATTTTGTGACATTTTTAATAGAAGTGAACACGTTATATAATTATTTTAAATCTATAATGACTAGTTTCTGATATGACGCCACATGTGTTGCTACTAGTACATAATTAGATTCAACTTCCCTTCTTTTCGTTGTATTAGGACGATCCGTCATATTTACCATATTATCATCATCATCAACTTTAAAGATTAGACATTATTTATCATACTAATTGTTTCAAATCTATCGGAAAATGTTTAATTTGTAGTGCCTTAAAATTCACGCTATGTATACAAAATTAATTAACTGAGTGCGGTTTACCTTTATGTCATACAGTTGGGGAAAAGAAAGTCATCTTTTCAAATCAATCCAAAATCAAGTAGAACGAAGTTATCAACGATGGTGGAAGTCGGAGACAAATGATTCGCGCGAGGCTCGACTTCCAGAAAATAAAACAAAAAAATCTATAGGTAGAGTGAACTTTTTTTTAATTCTGTAATAAGAATCACTGTATTATACTTTCAATGTATTATTATATTTCAACTGTATTATTAATTAGAAAACATTAAGCTAAAGTGTAATATAATCTGTCCAACTCGAACAAAAACACCACGATTTTTTTGTTCATTTCTAATGTGTCATCATCTCATTGATGACACAAGTGGAGCTGAGTATGTCGCTAACATATAACAATAATAAACAGCACATTTGCAGTGTACATAAAGATATTTAACATTATGCAAATTTGTTAAAATAACCAACTCGCAAATGTTTGTTTTTGACAGTGTCAACGGTGCTTTTGAATTACGTTTTTATCTTTCTGTATTTTATTCGTACGATCGTACTATCAACTGACCTAATGTTTCACTGTTTCACTTTACTGCTTTCCAGCAGATGTTTCTCAGCCAGTCAAGTCAAGTCTCCCGTCCTTTGGTTCCAGGAGACTGCGTTTTGCAAATATTTGTGACTTGTTTTTCCGTTACTCCTAAATGGTACAGTTACAACATATTTATAATTATTACGCGATCCTAATTGTGTTACGTGTATCAAAGTGGGGGTTCAAAAAAGGAAAATACAAAAATGTGTCTTCCAGTTAGTTAACGACATAAGTAACATATAACAAACAAAAAATACTGTAACAAAATCTAGTGTCCTTCGACTCTTATCAGAGCTGTAAATTGATAATGCGGTATGAGTAATCTATAACTACTAACGTTTTATTAATATACCTACGCGACAAATTGGCTATGCATTCCCTCTTCCCCTCTCTTTCCTTCGTGTGTGCTCGCGCGTACTTGTATGATAACGCTTTATCATAGACCGTGAAATCTAAAACCGATAGTACCATACGAACAGTGCTGAAAAAACGCCTAATGTGTGGCACCTGTCTGTGTGGTTAACAATAAACTGTGTGACTCAAACGAGGCGCATGATTTGATACTGTGTTCTACTATTCCTGCGTGCTGCAGTGCAATGCGCCAAACACTTTGTGAGTATACTTAACAGTGCACCTAAAGTATGGATGAACGAAGCACAATAATGAAAACATTTTCATTACTTTCTAAGTGAAAAACGTATACAATTGTCTGATATTATCGAAATTACAAAATTGTTTGGAATTTAAAACTTTACAATTTTCCCAGTCCACTGATATTTATTAAACGTCTACATGTAAGTATGTAACACAAGCTACTAAATACGGCAATTTAACTGGACAATTAAAAACATTTTAATTCTACAAAATATTAAAAGGAACAACTTATTTGATAATGTGTCATTTTTCAAAGTGTTTCTACTAAAATGTTCAGAATACTATTACAATATATATTTAATATTTATAATGAATTTACCTCAAGATTTTTTTCTCCTTATTTGGAACATGTTTCGGGAAGCATTGTGTTCCCATCTTCAGCCTTCCAAATTTTGAGTCTAGTGAAGTACTTGTGTGTTGGTTGGTTGTTATTGTGATTTCCTGTTGGCCTCTGGTACTTTAAATTGGTATTATTGTGTGTGATTGTGGTGTATGTATTAGTATTTTGTGTATTTTCGATGTTGAGTGCTTTCAAAATTGTGTCATGTTTTGTATTGATTTGTATTTGTTCAGGTATTAGTTTGTTTTGTGTTTTATGTTTGTATATTTGTAAATTACCCAAATGTTCATTATGGTGCCTTTGTGTGGTATGTGTTTTGTTAGTGTCATGTTGGTTATGTCTGGGAATTCATGTCCTGTGTTTATTGCATGTGTGACCAAATTAGATTTATATTATTCTGGTTTTTTGTATGCATTTAGGTGTTCAAAATAACGTTTTTTCAGTTGTTTTTTTGTTTGTCCTATGTAACATTTATTACAATCTTGCCATTCAATTTTGTATATAACATTAGTTGTTATATTTTATCTTTGTTGTGTGGGTTATTTAGTTTTTGTAGATTATTTTTGTTAGATTTGTACGCTATTTTAATGTCTGTATTTTTAAATAGTTTTGTTAGCTTTGTCATTTTATTATTTATGTATGTGAATGTGGCCCATTTTTTATTGTTGTTATTATTTATGTTTTGTTCATTTTGATTAATTCTTAATTCTTAATTGTTCATTTTCATTTTATATTTGATTTTATTTTCTATTTTGTTTACAGTATTTTTATTATATCCATTTTCATAAGCAATTTGGTATATTATATTTCTTTCTTTGCCTGTTTCTTGTTTGTTTAGGGGTATTTTGTACATTCTGTTAAATAGTGAATAGAATGCTGCCATTTTATGTTGTGAAGGGTGGTCAGAATGGTTAGGTATAATGATGTTAGTGGAAGTTGGTTTTCTGTATTTAGTTTTCTAAAATCAGGAAGGCTAAAGATGAGAACACAATGCTTCCCGAAATATGTTCCAAATAAGGAGAAAATATCTTGAGGTAAATTCATTATAAATATTAAATATACTATATACATCAAAAAACAGACTGTAGCAAAAAGTGTTTGTATTATATTATACTATATTTGAATATTTCCAAAATTTCAAAATACTAAAATTAACTGAGAACTTTTTTTATAGGCCCCAACGGCTTTTGAAATAAGTACATACTTTTTCTAGTTATGTTGCACATTATTCTATAATTCTCTGAACGTATTCTAATATTATGAAATTTCGAACGATATAATATTACAACTAAATGTGTGTGTGTGTGTGTGTGTGTGTGTGTGTGTGTGTGTGTGTGTGTGTGTGTGTGTGTGTGTGTGTGTGTGTGTGTGTGTGTGTGTGTGTGTGTGTGTGTGTGTGTGTGTGTGTGTGTGTGTGTGTGTGTGTGTGTGTGTGTGTGTGTGTGTGTGTGTGTGTGTGTGTGTGTGTGTGTGTGTGTGTGTGTGTGTGTGTGTGTGTGTGTGTGTGTGTGTGTGTGATAACAAGCAAAGGGATTTACCATCCTTTATAAAATATAAAAATTTATCCTTTGAAATTTCGCGCTCGTTCCTGTAAGCAATATTAAATAAATATTTTAAACAACAAACTAAACAACTTTAATAACTTTAAAAATATTATTTTGAATGTCATGAAATTTTCTTCTGGAAGGATTCCAGGATCTGTGATTACGAATATGACGTCAAAAATTAGAAACTCAGAATGACAGATCGAACTTCTGGAAAAGATGTTCAGTGTAAAAACGTTTTAAATACGGCAATTGTATTTGTTAATATTTTTAGTAGGAAATAATCAGTAGGATTTAATAAACTGGGAATTAAATACGGTTTCAAATAGCGGATTCGAATGGCTAAACAGGGTCATATTAATATTTAAAGTCTTTCAAAACTTTTTGTGACAGCGCTTTATATATTTTTAATTAATAAAATACTTTTGCAAATAAAAAATTATTATTATGCTTTTAAGAATCTACTTCATTCTTGAGTACAGAAAATTGAACTTTTAGCCAAGCATATTACCACAGAATTGATTATTACCTTTATCATTTATTTTCATTCTTTTATTTGATGAAAGATTAAGAAATTCTTAGCATATAAGAGATTAAGTATTAAGAGTTTTAAAATACTAAAGACATTAAATATCGCATAAAAGGACACAGAACGTACATTCTGAGGAAAGAAGTGGAATAATATCTAACCCTTCAAATGTTATAACCGTTCAAAAATTTTGAATTTACCCTAGATTTCTGTATCCGTAGGCAATAAAATCTCTATAGTTACATAGAAAGTATAGACGTGCAACCGTAAACCAATTATTACAACGTTTCGAATGTTTTAGATTGTCGAGCTGCTCTTGCCATATTTACTGTTAAACATGGCCACATAAACAGTTGGCGCTTTACGTATTGTAACTAGATCACAATGTTTGAACTCATCTATCTGCACTTTAACACATGACTTCTAAAACAGACACTTACAATATATGAATTTTAAAAGTCGTTTATAAAATAAGTATACACTGCTATTAAAGTTATCTTGAATGAGGTTCTCTGTCACCTGCTTTTAGTAGGTTACATAACCTTCCTCGACAGGCAGCAGTACTCTTCCTCAATGACTGACTGGCAGTAGTTCGTACATTGAACTCTACCGTTTACCTTTCTTTTCATATCTAGATAAAACAGGAAATCTGTGAGCTTCATAAACAGTTTTAATTTTTAATGATTCCACTTACACTTTTAATATTTCAAATAACCCACGTGTTCTCAAACATCCTGAAAATGTGTAATAATTCCTCATTTTCTCATTGTCTTCTGTAAAATATTATTCCAACCAACCATTTGTTATAATTTTTGCTATTTTCCAAGCGTCTACTAATAACATAATTTAAAATAGCTTTTTTATGTACTCCGTAAGTTCACGTCTTGATTTTTTGCGATGTAATATCACTGAGACAATTTTACATTAAAGTAAACAGCCGCTACATCTTATTTAAGGAGAATACCTACTTTTATTCGACCGTCGCTGAACATTTTTTTTTTTTTCATCTTCTTTTTCGTCTTCTTCTTCTTATTCCTCTTTCCTTCAAGGATTAGGTTATATAAACCTGTTCCGGCACCCTGCTCATCCTCAGACGACCCACGCCTCTTCTACCAATGGCTTTATAGTCATCCTTTGCAAACGATCTCATTGTTGTCTTCTGTAAGCTGAAGTAATTTCATTTATGTCCTCTACTTCGAGTTCTGATCTGATATCCTCATTCCTTATTCTATCTTGTAAAGTATAGTTTAAAGTACTTCGAAGAAACTGCATTTCAGCACTCTGAATCTTGCAGCATTCCTTTTTTGTCATGACCCACGCCTCACTCGCATATGTCAATGTGGGTATTGTGGGCATTGCAATTGTCTTTATCCTTGTGCTGTATCGTGTTTTATTTCTAAGATTTATATGAATCGTACCAAAACTATTCCTACATTTATTTATCTTCTCCAGTGCCTATAGGTGAGCACTGGAAATATTAAGAAACGTTCACTATCAGAATAACTGATACAGGCCCATCAAATTCTATCTCAGAAAGACAAACGTGAGGGCGATCTCCTGAGCCCCAAAACACGGGCTTTTTGGTTAAGGTATGGAAACTCTGACAGAAGAGTCTCTGGTCATCCTGGTAGGGGCTTATGCAACAGGCCAGTAACCTGTTCATGTAAAGCTTTATAATACTTGTAGTACCCAAAGCAGCCTCGGAGTAGGGATTGGAAAACATTTTAATAATAAAGATATTATTTGCTTGTTTGGTAATACGGAGTACAAAATATTATATTCTTTCAGTGAGCGATCCTAGCTTAGCATTTTATAATCGCAAATGCACCGAAATAAACTGGAAAGCTGTAACATAAAACCCAGACATACTTTTCGTTTACGTGCGCGTCGAAAACATTAATACTCTATTAACTAACGGTTTTCAACTTTGTGTTTTTCTGACATACTCGGAAGTCGTTCGAAACGGGAAAAGAAACGCTGGTAAGATAAATCTGACGAAGCCAATTTCAACACTCTACGGTCGAAACATAATTGATAATGTGAGGTAATTTAAACGTGCAATAATAGTTTAAAAGTTAAAACACGCAATTGTGAAAACACTACTACCTTTCCAAAAAGTAAAGCTTGCAGTGCATCAGTTCGAACGCTTTCGCGGGTGTTACCGCATATTCAGTAGGACAACGCTGACAATTAGATATCGTTCTGTCCGATCTGAATGTGCGGCAATCTCGATCTTACAGGCAGCCATTAAAGCCACTACACGCTATACTATGGTAGTGGTATGTCATCCGCAAAATGGATAATTTCGTCCGACGGGGGGAAATATTGGCAGCTGCTGAATTAGTCAATTGCAAATTTGATCTATCCTGGACAAAACAGCTTATTTGTTGTGAGGCTAAATAACTTTAGCATATGTAGCCCAAACTTTCCTCTTCATAACATTTTCGTAATTTTTATTTTCACAATTTTCTTTCAAACGTTTTTCTTGATTCAACGTTTTAAGAACGAAACATGAATAAATTAAAATAATTTTATTTCATAATTTTTTCAATATTTTGAACGCGACTTTTTTATTTTAGTAATTAATTGAGAATGTAGAGAACTTCTATAGTACACAAATAATATACCTACATGTTAATAAGCGGAAATATTAATGAAAAAATTCTGGTATTGACAACAGCATAAAAATAGCAATTTTTTTAATTTGTCCGTTGATTTCAGCACTCCTAACCTGATAAGCGTTCAACAGCATTACTTTAATAACTGTGTAAATACACGCCTATGCATCCTTAAGTTACCACTGTTTCTCAAATTAAATTTCACACTATTCGTTGCCATTATGTCTGATTACATTATTAAATTAGCTTATTACATATTAGATTATTTATTCAAATATCGGATGTAAACATGTAACACGGGACACTTATGCAGTATTTCTGAATGGTAATAAATGAAACCTAAAATATGTTAAATGATTTCACACACGTAATCAATGTTATATAAACGTTGTTATTATTATTATTGTTGTTGTTGTTGTTATTATTCCGTCATATGGAACAGGAAAACCGGTGCCAGTGGGAACTGAACTATACTTACAAAGAAGGCAGTTAAATACCTAGGGGTGAGGCAAGATTCAAAGCTCTTTTATTGGGAGCTAATTAAGTATGCAGCTGATAAGGTGGCTCACATCGCAACAAATCTCACTAGGCTTAAGGCCAATGTAGGAGTTCCACTGCAAGCAAGAGGCGATTCTTGATGACGGTCACGGAATCCATCCTTCTGTATGGTTGCGAATTCTGAGCTGATGCACTGAAGATGGATAAATACAGGAAACGTATGGCATCGGTGCAGAGAAGAGGGGCCCTCAGAGTAGCATCCTCTTACTGGATAGTGCCAGAGCCAGTAGTCCTGGTGATAACGGGAGTGATTCCTATAGACCTGTTGGCTCTGTAATTAGAATGGATGTGGCAGAGCATGAAGCCAGGGAACTCACTCCCGGTATTATGGATAGGCTCGGGAACAGGGAGGATAGAGGAAGATAAGGAAGTTAGGCTCATATAGAACTTAAAGGAATGGATTGACCGCCAACACAGGGAGATTAACTAACATCTGTATCAGTGGTCACGGCAATTTCAATGCATATCTCCATTAAATGGGAAAGTAAAGGTCTTTAAGCCCGGCATGTCAATACGGCGACTCTCCACGAAGATGCCTTGCACACCTTTTGTAAGTGCTTCAGATTCACAAGTGAGATAATGGCAGTTGGAGCTCGGGGAGTACATGGCCAAAAGCGTTGTTAAGTTTATGCTTCGAGACAAGGCGGAATGGGACCGCATCTCTGCATTTATTCAATGGGTCCTACTAGAAAAAAGACATGCCGAACTTGCACCGAACGGGAAAGATAAGGGACAACTAGAAGGAGCCATCCTAAAGTAATACGCTATGTAGTTCCAGGATGGATATTGTAATGGTACATATGACACTACCTACACCAAAGTACCAAAAATAACTTGAAAGCCAGTACAATTGAGAATACCTACAAGGTCAAGCTTACAATCATGAATAAGAAAGAAAAAGTATCATAAGTTAAACCAAGTGAATTATAATAAAGAAGGAATTACTAGTAAATGTGCAACTAAAGAAGATAAAGAAGACTAACGACGTGACGACTTACATATCTTACCCAATAGATCAGTGAGAAGGATCAAACTAAAACAACTTCAAAAAAGAAATAGATCAGTGAGAAGGACACCAAGAAAAACTAGATCAAACAGTGAGAAGTACACAATGAAAACAGAAGGAAGAACCAACAGTGGGAAGGAAACCCATGAAAGACAACACAGAGAAGAAACTTATCAAAAAGAGAGAAGGAAACAAGTGAAGACAACACCATGTATAAACTAATTAAGAGTAAGAAAGAAATCAGTGAAGAGAGGAAGAAAGATATCCAGAGCAGACACAAAAAGGGAAATAAAATGAAATATAATGAACTAACATATACTTATAAAAGAATTATTATAAAAGAAGAAAGAAGAAATGGAATAAACAACATGATATAAATCCCTAAGCTGTAAAGTCAACACTGACCCAAACTTATTTAGTGAATACCTTCCTTGACAATGTAATATAAACAATAATCAATAAGAATTAATTATTGAATATAAAGAATAACAAAGAGAATGAATAATAATAGGATACGTTCTTAGCTAAATGATGTGTAGACATAAAAAGAAGACTATGTCCAAAATATAAATGACCAGTTGTAAAGTGGAATAGATGTTAAAAAGAACAACTAATTACCAGTAATTAAGCCAATAAAAGATAAACAAATGTGCTCTAATAATTAACAACAGATATGCCAGCATTACATAAAATCTAATCAATCAAATATAATACAGAGATACAAAACCAACCCATTGGTGCATACTTAGTATCTAACATAACCTAATCTGGACAACCAGTTTTCACTAAAACTAAAGAAAAACAAAACCAAAGCAATGTTAAACTAAAATGTATTATAATGCGAAGTAACTAGATAATATAAGGAACATTTTGTATACAGTAGATAATGTAATAAGTAAATATAAAAGCTGTATTAATGTAATTTAATATAACTATATGCTTATCATAGCATAGATGCCTGATGCAACAAAATTATTTTGTAAACTTATTATAAAAGAGTAGGAACTCAACTAACAACATTGAGTGAGGCAAATACTATTCAATTAAATAAATTCAAGGATTATAGCTACCTAAATACCAATAATAACAATAATAATAATAAAACAGACGATTCCGTCTACTTACAATATTGTAATAAAATAAAAAAAAAATTTTAATTTTATTAATTAATTAATTAGGATCAATTAATTAATATAGGGCTGTGAAGTTTTAAACAGTGTAATGCTCTTCTGAAAATTTTTATTAAAGTTTTAGTATATTTTAAATAATCTATCACCACTCATAAGACTGTCTGTAAACCACTCGATACTTGTTTACCTTTTTATTTTTTAGGTTATCTTCACTTACGGGTGGTAAAGTCCTTGTAGATTATCAATTAGAATTATATTATTGGTAATTAGTATTATTGAAGAAATAAAGAATTATTAAGTATTGAAAAGTATTAATGTTTTTTATTAATTAATAGCAATATTGACTCTTATCGATTAGTATCGATTCTCAGGATATCGAAAAAAGTTACAAGTATATGATATAAAAATTATATAGGGTTCTTTAAACAGCCAGTTATTACCAAAGTCAGAGAAATCGGGCTAATATTTAAAAAGTATAACGTTACAATCAAATTAATAGTTATTAATAAACACAGACATTGAATAATAATTTGTAAATATAATAATTGTTTTCACCAAACAGCTGAGTTGTACTAAGAAGAAGGCACTGGAATCGTCAAAGCAAATGGCCGCCGTCAAGTTGATCAAAATGTTGCTCGTTCCTGCAGTGTTCCAAATAATGTATTTTCTGGCAAAATTCCTGTTCTTGTCTCTGCAAATCTCTTGTTAAATGTTGTGTAGTGACTGGTGTAGTGATTCTGGGTTGTATTTAGTATGTCTGTGTAATTATAAGTCAAAACACTTTTCCCAATTCCGACACTAATTTGGTTAATGTGTTATACAGTTTTCTGGTGTTTTGTGGTGTTTTTCAGAGTAGAAATGTATTGTTTAGTGTTAATTAGTGTTTCTTGATCGTTTTTGTCACAATGTATAGGTTCTGGAAAGATTTTATAATTCACTCCCGACTTTACAGTAACGTACTGTTCGCCACTTAACTTTACCATTAGTAAGATAGGTTAGATCGTCACAAAACTCTCGTTTATGTTAACCGTTCGAATTCTAATAATCAACTAACTGTTTCCTTTAGTTTCAATTAAACTCTTAGCCCATATAATATTATCCTTAACATTGTTCAAATATTTTTCACATCCTGTGTGCGCTTTTACATTTTCACTATATGAATGCCTAAACTTTGGTTATTTGTCAATTTTATTCACTAGATTTGATTTAAATTAATCTTTCAGTTCATTCTGGTTATTTTCAGATTAAATAATGCCATTTTATAGTGTTTTCTGTCCAAAAAATAGTAATTTTACTTTCAGTTTGGTATACTCTGATAAGTCAAAACATTTCCAAAATTTACTTCCTGTTATAATGTAAATTCAGCCATTTTATCAGTTATATTTAATATTAATAATCCTATATTGTATTAAAAGGTTCATATTCCCTTATTTTCTGGTAGTTAATTGAATTAGTTGTATTCTGAAACATTATTCTGGAATATATGACTCCCATGTCTAAATTTCTGAGTTTAGTCATTTTCATTATTATTTATAATTCTGAATATAATTTATTAAAATCTTTCTGAATGGTATGTGCAATTATATGGCTTGATCTCAAGCTTATTTTGTCTAAACCCCTTTTGTTTACTTGCATTTAAATGAGTAATTTCTCTGTTTTGATGAAGTTTGGTTTCCATTCTTTTGGCCTATGATTTTTTAACAATTTTTCTTACAAAATAATTTACAAACAATATATGATGTGTGATACCCTCTCTGACTTTTACAAATAGTATTATAAATTAAACATGTTTTCAAATTACACAAACACAATTAGTATTGGTTACAATACAAATAATAGTTAAACAAAATAAAGAATTTTTTTTTTTTAAATAAATGGTTGTCTTCAAGTCAGACATTTTGCAACAAAATCCCCATTTCCAAACATGGAAATATGGCTTACAAAAAAGGTTTTTTACTAACTAACATCTTAATTGCCCTCTACTATTTACAAGTATTAACTATTTTTATAGTTCTGATGTTAGTTGTATCAGACCCAAACAAATGGCCTTATATCTAAAACATTTTTAAACATTCTTCTACTATATACATAAAAACCTTATATTTATATTCTTATTTCTAACTATTATTATAAGTAGGATTCTACAGTTTTTATACCGTCTTTTATACATTGTCTTTGGGGAATTGTACCCTGTCATTAACAAATAAATAGTATGAACCGTTCAAAAAGCACTATGAAATCTGTTTTTCTTTTTTCATGTAAAACAAAATGTTATTTTAAACAGATTCATGTCTTATGAACAACATATTGTCACAGTACACATTTTAAGTCATTGAAAAATGCATATTTCATTGCATCCAATGTTTGTGATTGCCAAGAATGAAACACAAGGTTCATTTTTTATAATACCCAAAACTATCACTGGTTCACTTTCACTTATATATTATGTTAATGCTAAATGGTCGTATAGTCTTATCAACATAATAAATTGGTTAGCGTTTTTCAATGGAGATTTGTTCCATGGGTACTATATTATTGTTTCATCTTAGTTCACAGGAAACTTTTACTTTGTTCACTTCTCTCTCTTAAATTTATATACATGTGGTTTTTATTTCGTTATACTTTTGTTTTTAGATATTTATTTTGGGGATATAGGGATTTGGGTGTCTTTTATAAGAGCATGACATCTTCTTCAGGATGCTGCCCTCTTCTTCTTTCTTCAGTCTTCTTTTCTCCTGCCTTCTGGGACTGGTATCTTCTCCATCTTCTTCTTGTTGCCATCAGGTTTCTTGGGATCTTCTCCATCTTCTTCTTTATTTCAGAAATACACAACCTGTATTGGTTGATCTTGGCTTATTTTAGGGTTTCTATTCTATTTATTCTCCCTCGTTGTGGGTTTGGTCATATTGTGTACTGCTTTGTTATTTACTATTTTACCTTCCTGGGTTATACCTTGAAAACCTTTGGTTATGAGACTGGTCTTGGATGACTCATCACTAGTAACTCCTTTTACTTGAACTTGGATTTTCTTTATAATAATGATTTCTTTCCACAGTTGCTATGAATTAATCTATTTATATTAGACTTAAAGCTTTCTTCCAAATTTAAATATTATAACTTCATTATTCTAATGATCAATTGCCATTCAATATTATGCTTATATCTGTCATGTTACAGATTGCTCCCCTCCAGAAGTAATTATTTCAGACATGTTTATGGATGAAATAATTTCTTATGATAATTTCATCATTTCTTATAATTCATTTTCTTCTCCATCTTTATATCGACTTTTTTATAATTAGAGTTTAATTAATTTTATATATATAATTATTTGTTTTACTACTGATCCTTTTCGGATAGTTAGTGTCTTCTGAGATATATTATTATTGTAATACATTTTCTTTCTATATCAACTTCGTGTTGTATCCTTGGGATATTAATTCCCTAACATTCCCTATCACGTGGGCTGGGGCAGATCAGAGGGGCAATGTACGCTACTTCTCTGCTGGCCATACACCACTTCTATAAATTGATTACAGAGGCATATCCATCCCTGCTCAAAAACATAATGCTGCTGGAATTATCTTCAGTCAGTCATCGAATAAATAAATAAAAAGTAGTCTCATTTTCGACTAATAAAAATATCTTTGGATTCTCCACTTCGTAGTCTCTCAGATTATCTCACATTTTCTATCTTAATAAATCTTCATAATCATTATTATACTCATTACATATATATTTTTTCAAAACTCTTAACTTGTCTGATATATTTAATTTAATTATGGTTGAAAACGTTTCTTTTAATAATTCTGGTTACTGTTTACAGTGTAACTCTCTTTCTTCTTCATCTGAATTCTCTTTATACTTTCTTCTGGTTACTCATAGTATTAGTATGGTCTTTATATATAGTCTTTCTTATTCATTATTTGAATGGTCTTAATATATTATATTTAATTTTTTAACATTGTATCTTTACATTAGATATACAGGTTGTTATATTGATCATTTTATTTGAACATTTTGGTTCTTTCCTTTCTCTTAGAAAGTTATTAATCTGCCTTCGCATTCATTAACATTAATTCATTTATATTATATTTCATGTGGTATTTCTTCTCTTTGCATTTCATATAGGTCTTATTATTATCATTTGTTCAAAATCATCTTCTCCATCTGTTTGGTATGAGTTGTTCTTCTTCGCTCTTAATTAACTGTTTTCATTATCGTTTCATAGGTAATTAGTCTCTTTGCTTCCTAATTTTTTTTTCCTTCTCTGGCATATTACACTCTTTCTTGTTATTCTTCTCTACTCCTTCAAATGCTATTGTGAATGTCTAGCATTTATTCTGGATTAAAATTAATTCTTTTTTCTGAATTAATCACTTTATTTTCTTCTCAATTCAATCATAATTGACACATAATTATTTTTTGGAACTTGGTTAGTTTTAATGTAAAATTCAAACTATTCCTTTTATTTAATTGAAAAATATTTCTCATAAATCCTTGTAATATGTTGATCTTATCTTGTTTCAAAGTACTGACGTTCTATCAACATTCAAATTCTGTTTAATTCATTTATTCCCAGAATTGTTTCATTCAGAATTGTTTATAGTACTGTTATCTTACTATTATTTCTGAATGTTTTGGTATTTTTCCAAAATCAAATTCTTCTTAATTATTTACCATAAAGTTTTCTCATAAACTTAGTTATAGTAAGTTGGTCTTACTTCATTTTTAAATTTTTTGTATATTAACTACAAAATTCCTTTCTTCTTAATTCTTCAAAAATGTTTTTCTCATAATTCAGTGGTAGTAAGCTGTGCTTGCTTAATTTAAATTTTTTTTTAAAAATTAAGTTCAAAATTCCCTCTCTTTCTCTGTCTTCCATAAAGTTTTGTTCTAAATTATCAGGTTGTAGTAAGAAGTACTTACTCAATTTTAAATTTTTATAATTATATTTTAATTCAAAAGTCTTTCTTTTTCTCTTTCTTCCATAAAGTTTTGTTCCAAAATTATTAGGTTGTAATTTGTACTTACATTATTTTAGGATTTTTTCAAATATTAAATTGAAAAATTCTTCTTCTTTTAATTCTCCAAAATGTTCTTTTCAAAATATTAGGTTGTAATATGTACTTACATTATTTCCGAATTTTTTAAAATAAATTCAAAATTCTAAAACTCACAACTCATTCTTCATAATATTTCTTCATAGAAGCTTGATTGTAACTCCTTTGATTTTTCCTGAAACGATTTCCCTCAACTAATATGTATTATTATGCTTATCATTTACCACAACATATGGGCATATATTGTACTCTACACTGGCCCATATTATTTATACTTTAATAAGTTGATCTCCACTTTTTCTTTTCTTATAAATTTTCTTTTCTTTTATATATACCCAGGAAGATGGACGATTTTCTGTATGTCACTGCATTGCTCATATTTTTATTGGTCATGTTCATTTTCTTACATTGTCTTCACTCATAAAACCCAGTTTTGTTTCTATGTTTATTCTTCGTATCATTTCCTTTCAATGATATTTATTTCGTCTCCTTCAACGTTGTTTTTCGCCTTAGTCGGTTATCATGATCCGTCCCTTTTCTTGATGTCGTGTGGTATTTGTGTCAACCAGGGTCCATCATCTCAGTTGCTCTTATAAAATTTACCCTAGGGCGCGACACTCGGTTATTATTACTGTTATTGTTTTTATTACTAAATTTATCATGATAATAATTTCGGTTAGGTTGGTAAGGTTTGTCACCATTATTGTTGGGATATGGATTTCTCTGACTGTATGGAATATTATTATTATGTTGATAAAAATTGTTTCTATGGTTTGGATAGGGGTTGTTATTCCTAACGCCGTTAAAATTACCGATAAACTGGTTATTACGCGGCGGGTTGTTAGGGCCGTCGTAATTACTGGGCTGGTTCCCTCTATCATCGTACTGTATACCCCAATACTTTTCTGGTCCATGTTTTGTGTTACTTGACAAATATCTGTGAGGATCTTCATCTGGGTTATCACTTATTATTTGTTTATCTGAAACACCATAAACTGGTTTATCATCACATATCCACTCTGAAGGAATATATTTTAGTCTAACCGTACCCTGGAACTGTCCTAGATGGCACGCTAATGGAATACATTCTGGTGATTCACCTGTGCCGTCATTACAGTCTGGTACGATATCACATTTCCATCTTTCTGAAATCCACTGTCCAGTTCTGCGCTGATATTGATCTTGTCCACATGTCGTATTCTGTTTACCTCTGGTCCTTTCCCATTGGTACACTACTGTCTTGTGGTAAATTATCTCTGAAATTACTTCGATTCTCCTTCTATAATTCATAGAATTCATGATGTCTTTGTCATAGGTAATTGGGATATTATTGCCATCAATTAACCCATGTTTCATCATCTCCAACTCTTCCTTCGTTTTTACCAAGTTTCTTGGATACATTCTCCTTTTCCTTTGCTTAATATTTTCCTTATTTCCACTAGTTTTAATTCCAGGTACTACCATTACTAGTTCCTGCGTTTTATCATTTGGTACTTCTTCTGGTTCTGGTTTGCTATCATATTTTATTTCTTCGGTCTTCTCCTTTCTTAACTCTTCTCTTTTCAATATGTCCTCTCTTATTTCTTCACCCCAATCATCCAGTTTCTTACCTAATTCTTCTTTCAATTCCTTACTTGTGGATTCCATTTTATTCATCATCGATTCGAAGCACTCATTCGTTTTCTTTATTATTCCTTCTTTAAAATGCAGGAGCATTTCTGTTATCTGGTCCCACTCTTCTTGTGTAGGATCTGCCATTTTTGTTTGTCGTTATTCCCTTGTTATTATCTTTCTCTGACTTTTTAGCTGTTGCCTAGCTCCAACTAGTGATTGGGCAGAATGTATTGGCCTTCCAATCGCTAATTAAAGCCCCTAAAGTTGTGCGCCAATTTGTAATAAAATAAAAAAAAAAAATTTTAATTTTATTAATTAATTAGTTAGGATCAATTAATTAATATAGGGCTGTGAAGTTTTAAACAGTGTAATGCTCTTCTGAAAATTTTTATTAAAGTTTTAGTATATTTTAAATAATCTATCACCACTCATAAGACTGTCTGTAAACCACTCGATACTTGTTTACCTTTTTATTTTTTAGGTTATCTTCACTTACGGGTGGTAAAGTCCTTGTAGATTATCAATTAGAATTATATTATTGGTAATTAGTATTATTGAAGAAATAAAGAATTATTAAGTATTGAAAAGTATTAATGTATTTTATTAATTAATAGCAATATTGACTCTTATCGATTAGTATCGATTCTCAGGATATCGAAAAAAGTTACAAGTATATGATATAAAAATTATATAGGGTTCTTTAAACAGCCAGTTATTACCAAAGTCAGAGAAATCGGGCTAATATTTAAAAAGTATAACGTTACAATCAAATTAATAGTTATTAATAAACACAGACATTGAATAATAATTTGTAAATATAATAATTGTTTTCACCAAACAGCTGAGTTGTACTAAGAAGAAGGCACTGGAATCGTCAAAGCAAATGGCCGCCGTCAAGTTGATCAAAATGTTGCTCGTTCCTGCAGTGTTCCAAATAATGTATTTTCTGGCAAAATTCCTGTTCTTGTCTCTGCAAATCTCTTGTTAAATGTTGTGTAGTGACTGGTGTAGTGATTCTGGGTTGTATTTAGTATGTCTGTGTAATTATAAGTCAAAACACTTTTCCCAATTCCGACACTAATTTGGTTAATGTGTTATACAGTTTTCTGGTGTTTTGTGGTGTTTTTCAGAGTAGAAATGTATTGTTTAGTGTTAATTAGTGTTTCTTGATCGTTTTTGTCACAATGTATAGGTTCTGGAAAGATTTTATAATTCACTCCCGACTTTACAGTAACGTACTGTTCGCCACTTAACTTTACCATTAGTAAGATAGGTTAGATCGTCACAAAACTCTCGTTTATGTTAACCGTTCGAATTCTAATAATCAACTAACTGTTTCCTTTAGTTTCAATTAAACTCTTAGCCCATATAATATTATCCTTAACATTGTTCAAATATTTTTCACATCCTGTGTGCACTTTACATTTTCACTATATGAATGCCTAAACTTTGGTTATTTGTCAATTTTATTCACTAGATTTGATTTAAATTAATCTTTCAGTTCATTCTGGTTATTTTCAGATTAAATAATGCCATTTTATAGTGTTTTCTGTCCAAAAAATAGTAATTTTACTTTCAGTTTGGTATACTCTGATAAGTCAAAACATTTCCAAAATTTACTTCCTGTTATAATGTAAATTCAGCCATTTTATCAGTTATATTTAATATTAATAATCCTATATTGTATTAAAAGGTTCATATTCCCTTATTTTCTGGTAGTTAATTGAATTAGTTGTATTCTGAAACATTATTCTGGAATATATGACTCCCATGTCTAAATTTCTGAGTTTAGTCATTTTCATTATTATTTATAATTCTGAATATAATTTATTAAAATCTTTCTGAATGGTATGTGCAATTATATGGCTTGATCTCAAGCTTATTTTGTCTAAACCCCTTTTGTTTACTTGCATTTAAATGAGTAATTTCTCTGTTTTGATGAAGTTTGGTTTCCATTCTTTTGGCCTATGATTTTTTAACAATTTTTCTTACAAAATAATTTACAAAAAATATATGATGTGTGATACCCTCTCTGACTTTTACAAATAGTATTATAAATTAAACATGTTTTCAAATTACACAAAAACAATTAGTATTGGTTACAATACAAATAATAGTTAAACAAAATAAAGAATTTTTTTTTTTTAAATAAATGGTTGTCTTCAAGTCAGACATTTTGCAACAAAATCCCCATTTCCAAACATGGAAATATGGCTTACAAAAAAGGTTTTTTACTAACTAACATCTTAATTGCCCTCTACTATTTACAAGTATTAACTATTTTTATAGTTCTGATGTTAGTTGTATCAGACCCAAACAAATGGCCTTATATCTAAAACATTTTTAAACATTCTTCTACTATATACATAAAAACCTTATATTTATATTCTTATTTCTAACTATTATTATAAGTAGGATTCTACAGTTTTTATACCGTCTTTTATACATTGTCTTTGGGGAATTGTACCCTGTCATTAACAAATAAATAGTATGAACCGTTCAAAAAGCACTATGAAATCTGTTTTTCTTTTTTCATGTAAAACAAAATGTTATTTTAAACAGATTCATGTCTTATGAACAACATATTGTCACAGTACACATTTTAAGTCATTGAAAAATGCATATTTCATTGCATCCAATGTTTGTGATTGCCAAGAATGAAACACAAGGTTCATTTTTTATAATACCCAAAACTATCACTGGTTCACTTTCACTTATATATTATGTTAATGCTAAATGGTCGTATAGTCTTATCAACATAATAAATTGGTTAGCGTTTTTCAATGGAGATTTGTTCCATGGGTACTATATTATTGTTTCATCTTAGTTCACAGGAAACTTTTACTTTGTTCACTTCTCTCTCTTAAATTTATATACATGTGGTTTTTATTTCGTTATACTTTTGTTTTTAGATATTTATTTTGGGGATATAGGGATTTGGGTGTCTTTTATAAGAGCATGACATCTTCTTCAGGATGCTGCCCTCTTCTTCTTTCTTCAGTCTTCTTTTCTCCTGCCTTCTGGGACTGGTATCTTCTCCATCTTCTTCTTGTTGCCATCAGGTTTCTTGGGATCTTCTCCATCTTCTTCTTTATTTCAGAAATACACAACCTGTATTGGTTGATCTTGGCTTATTTTAGGGTTTCTATTCTATTTATTCTCCCTCGTTGTGGGTTTGGTCATATTGTGTACTGCTTTGTTATTTACTATTTTACCTTCCTGGGTTATACCTTGAAAACCTTTGGTTATGAGACTGGTCTTGGATGACTCATCACTAGTAACTCCTTTTACTTGAACTTGGATTTTCTTTATAATAATGATTTCTTTCCACAGTTGCTATGAATTAATCTATTTATATTAGACTTAAAGCTTTCTTCCAAATTTAAATATTATAACTTCATTATTCTAATGATCAATTGCCATTCAATATTATGCTTATATCTGTCATGTTACAATATGAATGCCGGAATTAGAAGTGGTTTTTTAGTGGGTGAGAGTTCCACAGACCAGGGGGCACACGGATTCCTCTGACGGTGCTTAAAGCATTTTCCACCTATTAAAATATATCATTATCATTATTATTTTTTTTTTTTTTAATATTACCATTAAGTACACAGCTAATTTCATTCAGGGAGTTAAGAAAAACTTCTCGCACTGGATGACCAACTGATTCAACTTATCCGGTCGTGATGTGGAGGTCACGAAAGCTCTTGGTGTTCCTTCATTCGTGACTAGAAGAGATGCGTTGATTTCACTCTAGTCCAATTATGAGATGCATCAAAGTTGTCAATTTCTATGTTAACGTCCTCCATTTCTTTAGTGACAAAATAAGTTTTAAGGGCAATAAAGGATGGAATTTTATGACTGCACTTGTTTGACCTGCCACAGTGGCGCGACTTGTTAGAGGCATAGTATTTGCAATTTACTACGTCTTCTACTTGTTCTTGTCACAAATGTCTTCTTATTTGACTCAATAAATCCCTCAGATCTATGTCTCTTTCAAGTGTGATATACTAAGGTTCTGTTAATCGTTCTATCATAGTTGTTCCTGTTCCTCTACCGCAGTGGTTCCCAAACTTTTCAGTCCACGAACCCACCACCAAATAATTAAAAATTTTACGGACCCTGTCTGAGTTATGAAATAAAACAAAAAGTAAATGTGATACACTCTTATAATTTAATATTAAAATGTATTAAAATTAAAATTCTCTTAACTTCCAAAATTATAATATTAATTATATCAAACATAGTTTAATGTGAACAATGAAGCTGCTTTTGAACATTTATCTCTACAATATTAGGTTTATTGTGTGATAATTTCAATAATAAGTCACTCTCAATATCAAGCTTATTTCTTAATTTTGCCAACCTCGGCTCTATCTTTCCAGCCACACGTGTCGAAATCCAGCTACTTAGGCGTAAAACCAGCTTTACGGGAAAACCTTTTGCTTAGATACAGTACTTACACGTGGACTAAAACAGCGCGATCAGTTCTGCTTTGATGCGGCGCTCTAGTCAGTTCAACTGACAAACAGATCTGCTATACGACATGATTTAAAAACATTATAAAATCCATAGTTTGAAATTACTTTTACAATTACAATTAGTTTGAACAAAAACAACGTTGGAAACTTCTGGAATCTTGTACTAATTGTTTTAAGATTCTAATATTACATTTTAGAGCATACAAAATCTTAGAAAATTACGGTATATTCTATTTTTTCTTAAAAGTGTCCGCAGACACCCTAAACATTGTCGCGGACCCCACTTTGGGAACCACTGCTCTACCGTGTGTCCTTCTATCACCGTGGTTGAATCGGCGGAATGTAGGGATGTGTTGGAGCAATGCAATAAAAAAAATTATTACGATTATTATAAGCGACTAATATATCCTGGATACTAAGTGTCTATTCACCGTGGGGATGCCCAGTCATCGTGGAGATTATACGAACACATTCGAGAGCCCCAAAACCCATTAAAGGTAACTTAAAATGTCATTGTTATTTTTAAGGTTTAAACAATAGATCACATATCGAAGTCCAACGTGACAGTGCTAACATGAAACTTTGAAGAGACAAATGATTTTGATAGATGTCTGTTAGAATATCAATCTACCGCCTCCGAAATCGATAAACGTTTAGTTCTCATGTAGGCCTGCTTGTAAATTTATATAATTTGGTGGTGTTTTCAGTAGCTATGTTTGAAAATGATTTAACTGCCCGATTGTAGGTATAGACGTGGAGTGGGGGGGGGGATTTTCTTTTGATATATCAGATGTGTGACCTCAGCAGTAATATAATTTTCTTATCATATTGTTGCAATTACGATAAACATTAAAATCACTTATTGTGGTTCTAGTCTATTACATGTGCTTAACTTACTTGAAATACAATATATGCTTAACACTGTTCTGTATAGCTTTTAACACATGTATAGCGTTCCAGTAACAGTATCTTTTTTGTTTCTGTTTCAGAACTCGGCAGGACCTCACAGACATTATTCCGTTGCAATCCATGGCATTATACTCGCTTCTTCAAGCACCCGCTATGTACAAAAAGTTGGCATACAGATCAAATAATTCGCAGAAAAGTTTTGTCATAATCTTAGCAGCGGTATTCACAATAGTGCTTTTCATTGCGATACGCAATTATAACGGTAGAAATAATAATGACACTCAGAGAGCCGACGAAATAAGGAGAATTATTGAAACTGTGCGAAATACTGAAACCACGGAACGTGATGAAACTGTTAGTAGCGACAAAACCAAGAAGCCTGACGACATTCCGGACTGGGAGAAAGATCTGGACTTTACTGACTTCAACAATGAGACCGGCACCGCAGACGGCCACTACATTGTGCCCAACTACGTGCACTTCTTAAGGTTCGGCAATGAAGAACTGTCATTCGTGCACATGATCTGTATTCTGTCGGCGTTTAAACACCAGAAACCCGATAAACTCTTCCTGCACACCGACAACGATAAACTCGAAGGCAGATACTGGGACATCCTGAAGAACACGCCCGGCTTTATGAAGGTTTTCGTCGTGGAGAAGATGACGCTGCCGACAGAAATATTCGGCCAAAAGCTGAACGCCGGTTGGGCGACCTTCCACGGAGGTGACGTGGCGAGGATTCTGGTGATGATAAAGTACGGCGGAATCTACTTGGACGCCGATTCCTATATAATCAGAAACATGAACGATCTGCGGAGATATGAAATGGTGGTCAGCTGGCGTCTCGGTGAACCGATGGGCAATCAGGTTTTCGTCGCTCACAAGAACGCCAGATATCTCAAACTGTGGCTGGACTCTTACCACGAGTACAGGCCAAACGATTGGTATTATAACGCTGCTATACGGCCCACGCAGGAAGTGCTCAACTATCAGCCGCATCTGGTACACAGAGTCCCGGGCAATCTCCTCGGCGTCTACAATATTATATACAAATTGTACTTGGAAAAGTGGAACGATTGGAGAGAATATTACTCCGTCCACGTGATGGCCCGCCACCAGTACATGCTGAACAGGAACTTGACCGATGTTGCCACATTCCCCGTCGTCTTTAACGAAACCAACATTAAACTGTACCCTAACACTTTTAGAGATATGGTGCAAGATGTGTTTGACATTGGCATGTCTGGAAAGTGACGTATGTATACAAAGCTTTTTACCTACCTATAATTAATTTGCGTTAATGATTAGAATTGTATGTGAACCTCTATAAGTGCCTACACATTTCCTAAACCTAACACATCCTAGCCATAAGGATAAGTACGTAGGGATCCTAGCGATAAGTGACACATCCTAAACCTAATACAAGGAAGGGAAGTGCGATTATACTGGCCAAGAACAATCTAGCGTCAGAGAGTAACAGCTACACTGTCTCGAGATATTACTACACGGCTACGCTAACATTGGATTCGGAGAGGGGAAGCGTAACAGCTGCGCTGCGAGTTGCGTGGGGATACAGTACGTTCCCCTACGCTGCGTGACGTATGTACAGTCAAAGTAAAACTCATACGCATCTTGAAAATTTATCCGTCTGAAAATTACAGTAAGAGTATTAGAATACCGTACTTAAACTTTGTCCTTTGTTATTCTACATTATTTCAAATATCACAGTTTGTAACACGCACAAATATTAGCCTATACTTGTAATACGAATCGATGTTCCTGATATTCACAGCTGGAAAACGTACATCCAAATGACACACTTTTGAGTATGACTGTAGACTGCTCGGTAGTGTGAGACGCGCTTGCGCTTTTGTCTCTAAACTCCCGTAGTTCATATTTTTTTTCGTATCCTTTGTTAAATTTGTCTAGTAGTAAGAGGTAAGGTCTAAGGGCTTCTCATTCTTATGGGACCAACTCACTTCTCCCATTATGTCATAATCGGGTAGACAGCCATAAACGTTTCTCAGAAGATTTCAAAGACGTACCGTAATCAAAGAGGCTCAAAGAGACCCTGCGGCGAGCGTGTCTGGTTATGCGGACTCGCCGTAATACTCGTAGTTACCCGGTTGTCAGTCTGAAGTACCGTTCTGTGTAGTGCAGTCCCAATGCGAGCTATAACACCGTTTCATTAAGTAGCGGAACTGGTCTGGCCTTATTCCTACAGCTAAAAATATTCCGGGATCCCATGTTCCAGAGCTACAGAGTCAAAGCTGATACGTTTCGTGAACCACAGATTCAGGTTTTTCTCTATTTATATAGGAATTTTTCGTCTTCATCTCTGTTTACCGGCTGTGTTACTTTTGAAACCGGCAGTTATCCTATTAATTATACTTGATGTCATGTAAAACTAGAATCCAATTATTCCCAAACATAGGAAAAATATAGCTTTATCGTGACAAATCAAATTTTGGCACAGGTTTTGAATAGGTTTCCCGCAATACTGTAAGAAAGTTTCATTGCAATACAATTAGCAGAACTATACACTTCGGAAAGCGGGTTTTCATCGGCTGTCAGTCTCTCGCGCGCACACTTGCAGACGCCCAGTGGACTGTCATTTAGCAATTCAGCTGTTAAACATCTTAGGAAAGGTCAGATTTATAAAGCTACTGCATGCTCGTACAATTGCATTTCATGAGCGCTACATGATATTTTATTGGAAACCTGTCTGAAAAACTCAACTCACTTATTGTACTTATATGATTAATACAATTTATACTCATGGAAAGATTTTTTTTTGTAAGCTCAATACGTGTCAGTCATAATGTGTCTGATATCATTTTTTCGTTTAAAACGTTTGTTTAGAATGTACAAAAGATAAGCATCTTATCATTCCGTTTATGATTAGCAAGTGGATGTTGCGTAAAAAGGTAATGTTGCCGCGGTAGGTGAGTCTCGCCATTGGGCCAAAGATTCGTTTTAATCCGCTGCATTAGTGTGTGTGTGTGTGTGTGTGTGTGTGTGTGTGTGTGTGTGTGTGTGTGTGTGTGTGTGTGTGTGTGTGTGTGTGTGTGTGTGTGTGTGTGTGTGTGTGTGTGTGAGGGAGAGAGAGAGAGAAAGAGAAGGGGGAAATATGTTTGCGCTCGCGCGCGATTACACAGATATATTAAGTGTTTTCTGCTAATATAAATTACATTTATCTAACGCACTTTTCACTGAATCAGGCCTACTTGTTACAATAATTTCGTATCATCTAAACTTGTAAATAAATGTTGTTTTGATGGTTCATCCTCTTCATTCAATTTATCACTAATAATTGTAAATAAATGTTTTGTTATAAAGGCCAGAAATTGAACAGATGTGATTAAAAAATGAGTTAATTAGGTAGAGACACGTAAAACGAATGGACAAACATTGGCTTTTTAAACAGGTGTTAAATTGGCAACGCAAAGACAGGAGGACATATTATGTGTAAACCTATTTTATAATGTTCTTGCTCACTCAGTGTCATATATACATATCCATATGTTTGTATTCATACAGAATACCCATACTTATATTTTAAAAAACTTAAGATAGTTTATACTGTGCCGCGGTTTCTCAAAGAAACCGGGCGTCTGTATAAAAATAGAATTTATTAATATAATGGCGAAGTTATTATTTAGCGTTGTTCTGCGTTACCGTGTTTTGTGTTACTGCATGCCTGCGCTATCTGTTGGCTAAGCGGGTAATTGCGTTCCCCGACTCATGCTTCCGTTTGGCAAAATTTTTTCAGTCGGCCGCCATCTACTGTACTGTAAGCAGCTTGTTCCTCCGGCGACAGAGTTTTGTTGAATTCATGTATTTCTATCCTATCATGTATAGGTAGACTCTCACAGACCTCCGGTAAGTAAATTAAATATATTTATTATTCATTGCTTGTAAAAAGTTCTATTTTAAACAATAATTGGCTTAGGCTTTACTTTACTTTACTTTATCCAACGCCTGTCCTTGGCCTCTCAGCCATGCGACGTCGAGCCTCCCAGTAGCGATGAACAGGATCCAGGGGTGTATCAGAGAGATCAATGCACGTCATCAGGTGTTCACTATCCATCATGCCTGAGTGGCATAGGGAGCAGTTGTTGTCTTCTGCTACCCCGATGCGGTGCAGATGGCTTTGTAGGTAGTCATGGCCAGTTGTTAGTCGGAATCTTGCAACCGCTTCCGATCTTTCTAGATTTCTGGAGATTGGACCTTGAGATGCCAGGCGTTCCCATCTCTTGTTTGCACTCAGCTCCTTCATCATCTCTCTGGTGTGGTTGCTTAGGAGCGGCTAATTAAGTTTCTTGCAGCTTTCAAGGTCATAGGGGCCACTGGTTGGTCTGCTTCAGCTCCTTTTTTGGCCAAATCATCTGCTCTTACGTTTCCCAGGATGCCTACGTGGCTAGGAACCCATTGCAGCCACACATGCCATCCACATTTTATCAGTTTCTCAAGCATGGTGCGACATTGGACCGTGCGCAAGCAGTCAGATGGGGCATTGTTGCTTATTGCCAGTAAGGCCGCTTGTGAGTCAATTAAGAAAACGAGTTTTTGTGGGGGATGGTCAGAGGTCTGTAGGGCATTGGCAGCCTCATAGATTGCACATACTTCCCCGTCGTAGTTGCTGGCATGTGTGCCCACTGCAGTAAATCCTTCGAACAAGCTGCAGTGCCACCCCGCTCCTGCTCCTTTTAACTCTGGAATGTAAGAGCCATCGGTGTAAATGTGCAGCCAGTTGTTCGGTGGGTATAAGGTGTTGATGGTTTCTAGAGCACATGCCTTTAGTTCGTGAGGGCTCGATTCGTTCTTTCTGGCGTTCAGGTTTATGAGGTCCATTCGGTACCCTGGTAGGGCTGCTGCAACTGTTGAATAGCTCTGGATAGGCGCTGGATCATTTAGCGGGAGATGGTACTTTTCTCTTAAAGCTTGAGCGTGAGTCATGGGGGTAACTTGCGTTTTGAGGCGCTCCGTTTCAGGCTTGTAGTTATTCCAGAATTTTCCGTCCACTTTCTTCGCTCTTTTCCAGAAATTTAGGGTGTTTTTGTCCCTCCTTGCTTTCAAGGGTTCAACTCCAGCCTGCAGCTGCATAGCCGTGATAGGGGTTGATTTGGCCCCGCCAGTGATGGTTCTTAGTGCGTTATTTTGAACGACATCATATTTGGCTAGATTGGCCTTATTTATTGAAGAGATAACTTCACTTCCGTACTCCATTACCGGTCTCACATACGTTTTGTAGGCAGTGGCCAATACATCCTGAGTGGCTCCCCACTTAGTTGCTGCCAGCCTCTTTAGCAAGTTATTCCGTTTTTGGGCTTTCTCGGCGGTAGATTTGATGTGATCTTTCCACATAAGCTTAGTAACTAGAGCAATTCCTAGGTACATCGAGAGAGCAGTTTGATGAATAGTGCTGCCTTTGTAGGTTATATTGACTGCGTGGGATTTAGTTGACATTGTAAATAGCTGGGTGGCCGTTTTCTCGGTGTTCACTTCCATTTTATTCGCTGTAGCCCCATTCTTCTAGGTGCTTCATAGCCTTGTGAAGGGCGTCTTCGAGTGCTTTGATTTTACTGCTGGTGGCCCATATAATAACATCGTCAGCTATAAAAAGGCACGACACTCCTGGCGATTTCTGTATGTAGTCCTCTAGATCGTCGATCATTAGGTTGAAGAGAAGACAGCTTAAGACGGCGCCCTGTGGCAGACCCTGTCTCAGTTGTTTGTAAGAAGATGTCGTGTTAAGGAATTTACACCTTATGAGTCGCTGTGACAGGAAACTTTGGATCCACTTTAGCATGTTGCCTTTTATTCCCAACAGTTTAACTTTCTTTATAAGCATCTGACGCCAGACCTTATCATAGGCAGCTTTGAAGTCAATGAGGACAGCAAGGGTTGATTGTTTTTTGTGAAAACCATCTTTCACTGAAAAAAAAACATCTTTCACTGACTGAGTGAATTTGATTATTTAGTCAGTCGTCGATCGGTGTTTGCGGAAACCAGCTTGGTTTTCACTAATGGCTCCCTTTTTCTCTAGGAATTCTCTGAGCCTACGATCAACCATTTTTTCCGCGGTTTTGCAGCAGACGCTGGTGAGGGAGATCGGCCTGTAGCTGTTTAGGTCATTTGCTGGCTTTCCTTTCTTTAGTAGTGGTATCACTTCAGCTTTTCTCCACTGCTGCGGCAAACCTTTTCTCCATGTTAGGTTAATAAGTTTAAGAAACGTGTTTTTCGCTGATGGGCCCAGGTGACATAGAAAGCCTGGGAAGATCTCGTCGGGGGCTGCCGACTTCCCTTTGTTTAGAGAAGCAAGTGCTAGTTCGAGTTCCTCCGATGAGAAACTTTCGTAGAATACCGTCCATTCATCAGCCGTTGGGCACATTTGCTTGTCCTTGATTGAGGTGCTCTTTCTCTCGTTTGAGGTGACTGTTAATCTGCTCACAGCAGCGTAGTGTGTACAGAGGCCGTTGGCTATCATTTTGGGGCTGGTTAGTAGCTTATTGTTCACAGAGATTGGCTCCCAATAAAGGTTGCTTTTGTCGTTATTGAGACTTGAGATGAACTTATGGGCCTTGAGTCCGTCTTTCCTGAAGTCCAAGTTGGCAACGAATGTTCTGTATATTTCTAATAATTGGCTTAGATGTGAACGGATAATGTTTGAAGCATGCCTCGTGGGCGTGAATCTAAAGTATGTTCGTTGTCAGGTATTTGGAATTATTTAACCACTGAAACAGGCGTATACATATGTAATTAGTAAATAGTAATTGCCCATGTCAAGAGGGGTGTAAATATTATGTAATTCTGGGGAACTTTGAAGTATTGACTGTGAGAGCACGTGTCCATTATAGAACTTAAGACATGTTGCAGAGTGTTAAACTTGCATACGCATGTAGGCGTGATTTATAAATTAAACCGAATTGTGAGGCATTAAGGCCTTGTGTGTGAATTATTAATTTAAAATACAAAAGAGAAAATGTTACATCTATTTATAACAACATAGTTGAATTGGTCAGGGGTGGCAGGTGTTTGATTCCTGTTTGATTTGTCTATACAAGCTTAGGCTGTGGTACATGTGTGTGTTATGTTCGGAAATAAGTGGTTTGTCAGCGAATTAATTATTATTCATGCTTAGTGCTCCCGGAGAAACGGAGACCTGATTCGAGCATGGTGGAAATTCCATCTTCCGCCATGTCCTGAACACACACAGACTCTCGTTCCTCGCCTGCCGGAGGAGAAATAACTGTAAAACATGCAACTGTAAACACCCACTCAGCAAGACCGACTGACCGTCCAACAGGCACAGATCACCTGGGAAGCTTCTGGATAAAACGAGGTGATATTAATCCACATTTACCTAAATTTGGCCTCTATAGAAAACAACATGTATCGTGCGTTTAACATAAAAAAAAAACTCAATTTCTACTTAAATTGACTTTCTACAGCATAAAACCGGTTTAATTGTGCGCGTGCCCTGCTGGACATAATTTTTCATGTAACCTTGCTTTGATAATGTAATTAGGCTCGAGATCAATTGTACGCCCGTGCGCTGGCATGTGTCCAGCGCTCATTAATTTTTATGCTATTTTTTTTTACCTTGATACTGAATGGGGTTTGTAGAAGTTTGTGGGGGACTGTATTTAGTTATGTAGGTGGGTGCAGTTTGTAACATGCTGAGCTGGACCGGCTGGTCTGGTATCTATTTTAATCACGGGTTTTTTTTGCACATAATTATTTTCTTATTTCATAGAAGGGCTGGGAGTTTTTTTTTAATCTGCATTTGGCCAGGTTACACATTAAAACCAAAGGTAGTCACCTGTTGGTGCAAATCTATGCAAGCTCCCAGACATGTTACCTTATGTCGGGGCTGGCTCTTGTCCAGCTTTCTACTACCCTGTCTGGCGTTGGGGGTTTTTCCTAAATTTGTTGTAATGGTTAATTGCTTTTTTGGATGCCGAGTGGAACATGTCAGCGGCCAAGCCAATCCAGATTCTTTTCTTAAATTTATAAATTGTAATTTGCATAAAACTATACAGGCTGTTAACTGGCATTTTAAATTTGTAACTTGTATTTCCTTGTTATTATAGCCAATCCAGATTATTTTCTTTAAGGTTATAAATTGTACTTTCACAAAACCATACAGGCTGTTTACAGGCAATTTAAATCTTGTAATTTGTATTTTCTGGTTATTATGGCTAATCCAGATTGTTTTCTTTAATTTTATATATTGTATTTTTGATAAAATTATACAGGATGTTTACAAGCATTTTAAATTTATGTATATTGTATTTTTGACAAAACTATACAGGCTGGTTACAGGCATTTTCAATTTATACATTGTATTTTTTTATAAACTTATACAGGCTGTTCACAGGGTTTTTACACTCATAACTTGTGTTCTTTAAGTATGATGGCTTTTAAGTAATTTTGATGCTTATTGTATTTTCGATTAAGCTATACAGGCTGTTTACAGGGATTTTAAATTTATAAATTGTATTTTGATAAGATTATCTAGGTTGTTTACAGGCATGTGAAATTTATAAATTGTGTTGTGATAAAAATATGCAGCCTGTCCACAAGGCTTTTATACTTATAATTGTGTCTGTGATTTACATGTTGGTGTGTGTTAAATTATGTGTAATTATCTAATGAAGGTTGTTACCTTGAAATAATGAATATTCAAAAAATTATAAATATATTACGAAATAAATAATGGTATATTTTGAATTATGATAAATATTCAAGAAATAATAAAGGTTGTTATCTTGCTGTTACTAGAGAGTATTAATTGCAAGTCCCGTCTCATTGGACCCAGCACACTTTATGCTTCCTTCTAGGCCTTCAGCCTAGTCTTAAATATCGAGTAACCCATAAAAAAAAATAAAAAAATTGTTGAACTCCCACACAAAATAAAAAAGGGGTTACAATACTACCGAAACAGTGCAATATTCAAAAAATATAAAAAATACAAAAAATATATTCTTGTAAGAAAACGTTTATTTATTATTAACAACAATAAAAAAATATATAAAAGAATAATGTAAGCAAATATGAATGTATATTAAATAAATGAATCTTGTTTAAAGAAAATAAAATATTTTTATTTACTTTCTGATATATTCCCTTGCCTTAGAATCATCAAAATCGTAACAAATTTTTCTAAATATGTGTAATGTAAAATTGTTTTTTTTATTTTTATTTGAATGTCATTAGAATTCTCAATACTTTTTTAGTATTTTTTTAGTCTTTGTATTTAATTTTGTAGAATCCAGTAATTTTTAGTATCGTATTAATGTATTATTAATACTGTGTGTGTGTGCGCGCGTGCGCGCACGATTCTAGGTGGTAGAGAAGGATGTAAAATTATTTATTAAAATTATGTAAAACGTATATAGGCTAGTTATAGGGGGTCTATGTTAACCGCCCAAATGTATTTATACAGGTACTGCACAAGTGCAAGTTTATGTGTTTGGCTTTTAAACTATTGACTAGGCCTACTATATAGGCTCTATTTCTATCTCACGACATTTTGAATCGAATCTTAAAACTAAATGTAGGATATTTTGATACTTTGAATCTTAAATCTAATAGTAAATGTATGTATGGTCATGACTGTTTTATTTTAAAAACTCTAATTGGTTTTTCTTGTTGCGCACATTAAATAATAATAATAATATTGATCATAGTGTTTTATATGAATTATATTCTTTAAAAATCTAGAAATTTAATTTTATATAAATGTAGTTATTTTACTGTATTTTATTTATTGAGACTTTTTATTGATATTATGTTCATGCAAACTTTTTAATTTAATTTAATTTTATTTAGGGTAATATTTAGTTTAACCTTTATTCCATGTTCTCCATTCTCACGGGTGTGTGCAAATAATTTTACTATATAAATTATGTATATTAATTTATTATTTATATCTTACAGTTAATCGAATCTGAAATATGGAGACTGATCATTGTGAACAGATTAAATGTTGTCTGAAGAAGAGACATCCAGATAGAGACACAACTTCCAACTCTGACCGGTAGAGCCGCTGTTGACCTGTTAATATTGAAGAGTACTAACTACTTCTTTGTAAATGTGCAAGTATTGTTTAAGTAACTGAAACTTTTAGTCCCTGTTATTGTTTTATCTTATAAGTAATATGTTTTTGTATTTATGTTTTTGTACAGAAAATTTTATTATACGTTTATTCATTTAAAAAGTTTCATTTAATTCCTTCAAATTGAACAAATAATGCATGAACCTAAAAAAACGGATATATTTTAAGCACATTTAAATCGCGACTTAGTATTACGATTTAATGTTGCTAACGGTCAGAATACATCTAGAATTTGTTACCTGTCTGTTAAAGTAAAAAGACAATGCTGTTAGGATAACCACTTGGCAATGCCGCAATTATTCGTAGTAAGCCTACTCGAACAGTCCGACAGACTTCGCACTTACTATAAAACAGATTTAATATTCGTTAAGATAAAAGTAATATTATTGTCATCATTATTACTGACTAATGGCTGACGGCTCAAGTGATAAAGGTAAGTATGACACCTGACAGAATTTTCCGTCAAATTAGTGATGTACTGTGGAGTAGAGGTGGGCCGGTATACCAATAACAGATATTTTGGAACGATATTTTTGTGGAACGGATATAACAGTGACTGAAAAGTTGAAATAACCGTTCCGATTATTGGCGGCGTCGGGGTTCCGAGTCGCGGGAACAACAAGTAACAACGACAACAACAACAAGTCACGGGTTTCAAGTACACAAGTAAACGAGAACTACAAGTATTAGGAGCATTACGGGTACACAAGTAACAACAAGTAAACGAGTTCTACGAGTATTAGGAGTATTACGAGTACACAAGTAACAACAAGTAAACGAGTACAAGTATTAGGAGTATTACGGGTACACAAGTAACAACAAGTAAACGAGTACTACAAGTGTTAGGAGTATTACCGGTACACAAGTAACAACAAGTAAACGAGTACTACAAGTATTAGGAGTATTACGGGTACACAAGTAACAACAAGTAAACGAGTACTACAAGTGTTAGGAGTATTACCGGTACACAAGTAACAACAAGTAAACGAGTACTGCAAGTATTAGGACTATTACGGGTACACAAGTAACAGCAAGTAAACGAGTACTACAAGTATTAGGAGTATTACGAGTACACGAGTACGAAGCCACTTTTTGGTGCTGAATACTTGATTCTTTGTATGTGCCGATTGGCACAAGTACGAAACGAAGCAAAGCAGCGGGGTTCAGAATATCTCTATGCCAAAGAGACGAAGCTGTTTTTAATAAATTAAAAAAATTCGTACTGATGTTACATTTATTCTCGTGTGTTATGCAGATGTATAATAACAAATTGTGTATTAAACTAGTCACCAAATTGGTGAATTTTGAAAAAGTGAATTATAATGTGTTTTAACCTACAGAGTAGCTGGATGATTTTAACTTCACTGCACATCTCACGTAAATTTTTTTTTTATATTCTTTGTTGTATTATTACGTGCACTCTAAATTTCATTGCCTAAGTTTCGCAACTGATTTGCCTAACCAAAATGGAATCAATAATTTAATATTGTGCCGAGCCAAAATTTTAAATTGGATTTCCTCGGCATGAATTCCATTTAAGTCGCCGCCTCCGCGAATTGAATTTGAATTGTCCGCACGCTGCGCCTATTAAATCGGTAGGTCAAGGTCGCCACGGCCGCGACGCGAGCTATCGTTGCAGTGCGCCTTTACTACGACGAAATTGTTTTCCCTATCAGCTGATTTCACCGACTTACATCTCGCTACAGGTTACCTTGTCTCCGCGCACACCTGTTTCGTTCTCATTTCGTTCCGAATCCTTCTGGGGTGAACTTCAGATCTGGCGGCAGGGTGATCAATCCTTTTAATGTGTGTGTAAAGCTACGTACAGACCGGGATACAAAATGTTGCCAATATGTTGATAGATGTTGGCAACATATTTGTTGGATACAGCAACTTGTATCTGGATACATGTTGTCAACAGTGTTGCGCGTCCAAACCAAACTCAGTGTTGTGCGAAAAATGGAAGAGACTGTTGCTGCTGGTGCTTGTGCTGCGTTCATCATTATTGCTGCAAATGCTGAGAAAAGAAAAAGAAGGTGGTGGCAGAGAGACTTTTTAAAACACGGAACAAGCCATGGCGACAACTTGATGTCTGAACTACTTTTAAACGATTGTAGCTCGTTCCGCAATTTCGTCAAATTAACGAAATCTGATTTCGAAGAACTTCTGTGTTTAGTGGCCCCTAAAATCTCAAAAAATAATACGAACTACCGTGCTGCTATTTCTCCATCAATAAGGTTGGCAGTTACTCTGAGATATTTAGCAACTGGCGATTCGTTTACTAGTCTTATGTATTTGTTTAAATTATCGAAGCAATCAAGTTCCTCAATTGTACCCGAAGTGTGCGAAGCCATCATTGAAGTTCTTAAAGGATATTGTCAAGTAAGTATTGTCAAGCTCTTTCCAGGTCCATACCCAAAAGGTTCCCTGGAGAGAGCTTTTAATTATCGATTGAGCAGAGCTCGACGCATTATCGAGAATGTATTTGGTTTGTTGGCGACTGTTTTCCGAGTGTTTAGAAGGCCTATTCCACAAAATCCTAATAAGGTTGAAAGTGTAGTACTTACTTGCATTTCTCTACACAACTTTCTTAGACGAGATGCAAAGTCAGTACGGACATACACACCGCCTGGTACATTTGACATGGAAGATTTAGAGACTGGTACAATAACGCAGGGTTCATGGAGGTCAGAAGATGAGAGAGGTTTACTCAATTTACAGCGCATCCCGAGAAATGCTTCTCAGGAGGCAAAAGAAATTAGAAAAGAAATCGGTCAATTTTTTATTTCAGAAGGGAAAGTACCGTGGCAAGATAACTTTGCATAAATAGATATGTACTTTACGTTGCTTTATGTTATTATACTTTACATTGCAGTTAGTTTTTTTTTATTTAAAATAAAAGTAACATTATTTTATGATTATCTTGTGTGATTGATTATAGCTTTGAGTGGTCATAAATACCGTATGTAGCTAAATGTAATAAAATAGTATAGTATAAAAAGTAATTCATTTTTATCCTTCTACATATTATTTTCCTAATTTATGATGACGCAATCAAGTAAATATGCATCACTCAATGTTAGGTTAGGATCAATCTAACCTAACACTTCATTATGATGTTACTTTTTTTGGTTAAGATGTCTTTAAAATTTTTATAATTCTTGTATAACTTTGGTACGCTAATTCAATTCTGTGTTTTCCAGCAATTTTTATATTTTACTGGACTACCATAACAAGTTGATGACCAAGTTGACGGTTTGAAATCTAGTTTAATCTTAATATTAATAATCAGCTGAGTGCAGTGCCACCAGATATAATAGAGAAAGCAGCACACCAGTGGTAAAAACGTTAAACATTTAAGAAATCAAGATGGCTGGCCAGCCATCATATGCTTGCTTGTTGAATAACCAATTCAAGGGAGATGACCAGTTAGAGTGCTATCTTGTTTTAAAACGTACACTTAATGTTATGTTAACTGTAAAACATGTATACAACCTAACCTGACTAACTGTTATAGAGCACTATCTCGTTTTAAAACATACACTTAACGCTGCGTTAATTTTAAAACGTTGTAGACTTAATGTTAGGTTAGGATCAATCTAACCTAACACTTCATTATGATGTTACTTGTTTTGGTTAAGATGTCTTTAAAATTTTTATAATTCTTGTATAACTTTGCTATGCTAATTCAATTCAATTCAATTCAATTCTGTGTTTTCCAGCAATTTTTAAATTTTACTGGACTACCATAACGAGTTGATGACCAAGTTGATGGTTTGAATTCCTAATGAAATAAAACCTAATTAAGTAAACAATAATAATAAATATTTACCTCAATATTACTTCGACTGCCTTTGGAGATGTTGTTTTCTCTGAGAAAGCTCATCATATTGTACCCAAACCACATATTGTCTTCCGACATTGTACCAGCTCCACTTTTACTTTTCTCCTCTATTTTCTTCCGTTCCCGGCTGCATTGAGTTTTAAGGGACTTAATTTTTCTGGATATTTCATCCACATTTGTTTTGAAATGCGAAGCCATTTTTGACATTTCGTCATATTTCAGATTTCTGTCCCTATATTCTTTGCTCTTGATGTCCCACAACGCAGGAGCAGCTCTCAACATTTCGATTAGCTCTATATTTGCTCTTTCGTCCATATCATGATTCCTACAAATATAATAAGTCATGCAATACATTATAAAAATAATAAATATGCATAAATAATAACCTACCTAATAACTATAAATGATAACTAAGGACCGGATTTAAATGTGAAATAAAACTAAAAATATAAATGTCAATATTATTGTATTTATTTTTTGATTGTGTAAATAAAATAGAAAAAAACGTTTGGCAAGGGGGATGGCACATAGCTTCCACAGAACACAAGAAAATTTCTGTGGAAATAGGCATATAAATCAGGTCCCTAATAATAGCCTACCTACTAAAAATAATAAAATATGAACAAATAATATCTACTATGATTTACCTGATAAAATTTTAATGGTTTTCTCTGGGACACTTGTTGAGGAGTTGATGTTGCCAACACTGTTGCCCGGTACAGACTGAGCGATGTTTTCCATTTGGAGTGGGATACAGGGATACAAGCAATAGACAACAAATTTCTTTGATACCATGCCGCCCGATATTGCCATGTATCCCGTCAACTTTTGCGTGTTGATGGGATACATGTTGCCAACACCAATATCAACATGTTGGCAACATTTTGTATCCCGGTCTGTACGTGTACGTAGCTTAACGACTTAAAGTGTCTCACGGTCCTCGGACCAAGTCGAGAGTGAGGGAGTCCCGGAATGTGGAAACTAAGATCTTTCTCCACCGGCAGAGCAGGACACCAACGCTCCCCATCGCCGTCAGGCCGGGAGAGAATTTCCAGAACCCTTAAGTGACTTTCATTGGAGACCAGCTTTAAAGAATCCTCCAGTACACACTAATAAAAGAATGTTGTTTGTTTAACCAAGGGTTTTATTGCGAGTTCTTTCACTCTGGGTCCCAGCACAATTTTTCTCTGCCATCTAGATCAAGTGTCTAGTTTTAAAAATTAAGTGACGCGCCTCTCAAAAAAAAAACATACTATACATATAAAAATACTACAAAATTTGGGAGGACGTTTCAATATTAAATCTATGTCAGTTTTTTTTACTTCTAGTGAAAACTTAAATTAGTATTCCCAAATGGATAGGTCTATAAATTCTCTTGTTTCTTATTTTCTTTTGAACAGTAACACCTTAATAAAGTCACAGTGTAAAGTAACACTGTTAATACTTTTAGTTTCAATTTATTTCTTATAATATATTATATAATACAGGTATATGTATAATAGGTATATGCCCTATACGTAATAACAGTTATTTGTACGTGTTATTTTTTTGGAACATTTTCGTTCGTACCTGTTATTTTCAAATAGTAGTTTAGCACACCTCTACTGTACAATATGATTCGTAAGTACAGGAAAACGTGTAAAATACTTTGTTACTTACCGTTAAATGCATCAAAGCCACGTCTCCTGTTGTCGTTTTCATAACACCGTAAGAACCCACACACCATCTCACTGATTATGTTTTCCAAACCAAAGTGCCCCCTGATGTCTTTCCCCAAAACAAGGTTTCTGCGGAGCACGTGCTTCCTATATAACCTTTGCCGTCTGTTTAGCAAAGCCTTATTTTCCTCAAACTTCGCCTTATTTCTACTTTTCACTCACTAATCTCCTCCAGAACTGCATTTCTACACTAAATTTAAATCGTCATAAAATTATGAACTTTTAAATATTTAAACAAACAGAATTATCACTGTTGCGCACCACTATAGAAGAATTATTCCGATTAGCGCTTTCAAGATTCACAGTTCATCGTCAGATTAGAAATGATTAATTTAACTCCTTCAAATTGAACAAATAATGCATGAACCTAAAAAACGCATATATTTTAAGCACATTTAAATCGCGACTTAGTATTACGATCTGACGTTGAGCTGTAAAGCTTGAAAGCGTTAATCGGAATAATTTTTCTATAGTGGTGTGCAACAGTGATAATTCTGTTTGTGATTATAACCACTAACACAGCTTTCTTAATTAAATTTTAGATAATCATTATGGTGGTTTTATCCTCATTTTGAAATTATAGTCTCGCTTTCGAGCACTTTTGAGAAATGCAACTGGGAGTGATGAATATACAACAACGAAAAATTTTAATCGAAACAAAATCGATTATTCGTTACTTTATATTATAATCGAAACAAAATTGATAATTTTTCGTTCACGTTGTAACCTCTGAAGAAATAGATCGGTGAAACATGAGTCACATTTTTTTAATATAGTGATTAAAATTAAAATATACTTGCAGAAGTGATCTATTCTTTTAAAAAATAAATAAATTACAATTAAAAAAATAACATTAAAAGACTGCAAAAACTATAATGAGTAATGAATAACAAGAGTTACTTGAAAAGAATGTAACCTTTAAAACAACCTGGTTGTGATTATTATTATTATTATTATTATTATTATTATTATTATTATTATTATTATTATTATTATCATCATTATCATTATCATCATCATCATCATCATCATCATCATCATCATCATCATCATCATCATCATTGATCGTTGCAAAATGATATTAGGCAGAATATCTCCTCGGATAAATCGTTGCAGCGATGCTTCAAGGGGAAGACATCTGGAACTGTGTGGCACGCTTCGCAGAAGAGATTCTTCGGGCGAAGAAGATAGATTTGGATAATACAACAGAGAAGGTTAACAAGTCAATGTGAGCCCTAGAGCTGAAGGAAAATAGGCTTGCGCGAAGTAGTGTGTCAAACAGTTCCAGGTTAGTGTCCTATAAGAGGCAAGGGAGGTGTTTTTTAGTGGGTCGGAAGTGTGGACCTTCCGGAAATTTGTAATGCAAATTTGTCCACTTGCCGTCGTTAAAAAAAAATTATTATTATTATTATTATTATTGTTATTATTATTATTATTATTATTATTATTATTATTATTATTATCTAGTAATAGGTAGGACTATATGTAAATTTTAACAGTAGAAAATTACCACTTACAGTCTGAATGTCTTTGTTAGTTTTGAAACATATCACAGGTACAACAATAAAAGAAGTTTACAACAAGTCAATAAAAGAAGATGTCTACAGCAGTGATATTTACTGCTTTCCGTTTCAGCAAGAGGCTCCATGTAAAAATTTTACTCGTTAAATATGTCCTCACAACAAAAAGTCACCATCAATAACATCCCAATTCAAATTTCCACGCGTCAAAATGTCACCATACCAACAGAGGCTCTCATTCAAGTGTGTTTTTTTATTCATTTATTTTGTTTTCCTCGTTATGTGTTGTATTTTCTTGTTGTTTTTATTTTTTTAATATTTATATTTTCAGTTTTTTAATTTTTAGAAGCTTGGAAGTTAGTTAATGTAATGTATAAACATATCTTATATCCATATGAAGAAATGTATAATCTTTATATATAGTGTAGGAAATAGAAAAATAAAATACAGTAAACAGTGGTTTTTTCTAAAATTATAGGTGCCGGAACGCAGCAATTCAAAAGTTTTACAGTCACAAATATACTTATATTTTGTATTAGCGTATAAGTTTACATCAGGATCCATGTTATTACAAAAGAGGTCTACACTTTCAAAGTAATATAATATAAAATATGTAACATAGCATAAACTTGTATCTAAAGAGATAATAAAATTTACTGATACTTCTAAAGAGCTTCATTGTCAGGTTAGCCGCACGACAATCGAAAACATGTCATTTATGATAGCGCCATCCCGGAGCCTCAATCAAACTCTAACTGATGGTTTCGGTGGTTCGGATATTTTAAAAAGTTTCCATAGTTTCATCATTGTCTTGTCAAATTGTTTGTTTCTTGACCTTTCCTTACTCTTTGTATCCAATGCTGTATGATGGCCAGAAATCAGCCATGAATCCGCGCACTTTGATGAAGTTTTTTTAAATACGTTGTAGGCTACTTACAAGAAAATTGAAGGTACAACGTATTAAAAAAAAAATAAACGATAGTAGTTAAGATAAGGATTGGTGCTGGTGTTTGATTTTGACAAATGTTTAGTTTTATAGTGGGACTGATGAGGGGCACAATTTAAAAAGTAGTAGTAAATTTTTGTAATAATTAGGTTTTTCTTTTCTTATATTTTTTCGGTAATTTATTTTTGGATCCAAGAGGTTCCGGAACGCCGTTCCGGCGCGTCCCCCCGAAATCGAGTCCTGACAGTAAATAAAATAATAAGCATAAAAACTTAGGTCAATAATTAATCAGTTAAAAATGTATTGTTCTTTAATAAAGAAAAAATTATCTTATTTAATAAATACAATAACTTTACGGGTTGTCGCGAATATGTAACAACAACGTCGCGGTTCAAAAACTCTCCGTTTACAATGTCACTCTTAGTTTTAATTTTTACAACAAATGTTAATAAAAGTTAAAGAAACTGATATAACGAAAATTTTAAAAAGCATTTTAAACGGCAACATTTTGGACCACGGTGTTACTGCCTTGACGTCTTGTCGCGGGGAGATTTTTCACCACGTTTTTGGTGTTAGATTATCAGTAATTATTTTTTATTAATTTTTTTTGGTTAAAATGACAACTTATGAATGCGTGCGTGTGTGTGTGTGTGTGTGTGTGTGTGTGCGCGCGCGCGCGCCTGTGTATTTACCGCTGCAGGTGGGGCCCCTGGGCAAGACCTATTCTGCGGTCACTCTTCGACCCCTCGACAATACCGCCCCTTCCTTGGAGCGGACATGACCCGGCATTTCGGACGGTTTGTGAGGGGCCAACTGTGAGTGTCGGAAAACGGGAAAGAGGTTTACCGGTTCTTGTGAACTGGTAGCTGTGAAAGTCGCTCAATCAGTGACGCGTCAAAACATAACGCAGTGAGCCATAGAAGCATTGCCTGTCTATCCCAGCGAACTCCCTTTTTGTAGTTACCAGGGGGTAGGGACCGTGTTAAGACGCTACACCGCTGCTGGTCCTCGCCAGATGGATAAGGCCTTCGGCTCCGGTAGGAAAGATAGATGGGTGTTAAAGGCATCGTTGACAAATGGAAGGATGGAATTAACTCTTCTTCACCCGCATAAGCGCTGATGATCGGCACAAATCGTTCGTGACTTGGTAGTAAGGAGCCCGGAGGCTATGCTGAGTCTAGCCGACTCAGTGGCCCAGAATCAGCGTACCCGGGACTGATAGGTCTTCACTAATATCAAGGACAGTAACAAACGCTATCTCCACGAGGTACTTGGTGTCCATCGGTATGTCTTGTATCAATATTTAAACCGTTTTTATACAATACTAGCTGTTACACCTGCGGCTTCGCCCGCTTTATTGTTTTCTTTACATTTTTTTAAATCATCATTCGTCAAATACGTAATATTTATTTTGTGTTTTCTGCCCAGCTTCTTAACCGCGTTATTACATGCTCGTTTATTATCATAGGTCGTTAGGGATTTTCTGAGAGGCGGGAAACGCATTGAATTTAACACACAGGCATCAATGCAATTGGTCACACGAAACCGTGGAAAAAACGTACGGTCGTCAACTTTGTTGGATTTTCAATGTCTCCCGCATTGACACGCAGCCTACTGCGTTTTAGTTACGTTTTTAACACGCACGAGGGTGATCACACGGACTGTTTAAAGATGCCGTTAAATAGCATTTGTTTATTTACTTGTTACTACGGTAATTAATTCTAGTCTCCATGGTGTTGTTGACATCTTTTTAAACGTCACACATCGACATTAAAAGGGCCTAAATCGTGCGAACGGGGCGGAATATCAAATTCCAAGCTAAACAGTGTTTTTCGCCTGATGTGAAACAAATCCTCAGATATTGATTTTTATATAGGCTACATATAGATAAATTAGTAGTAGTATGTATTTCATTACTTATTTGTTGCTTCATCAGAAATACGTATAAACATAAATATTATAATCGTTTAAGACAATTACAAATATATATACGTATTTGCATTTTCAAATTATGTCAACACAAGTACCCATTAACTCAAAAACGTTAGATTCTTTATTTTAAGTGTTACAGTGTTGTAAGCATTGTATATACAGATTAAACGTTATGTTTTCCTCAACGATGGCTTTTATTTATTTCAGCAGGAAACTAAAAACCAAAAACCGTTGTCACCTAACCTCACAAATGAAAACAACACGTATTTTCGCTTTGCATTAAGAAATAGGACAATTTACAATTAGTACACTTCTTCTTTTCCACATCGTAATATAGCGATACAATCGCATATTAAAAACATCGAAAATGTACTGCAGGAACGGATAAAGGTACAGTTCCGATGCCGCTGAATAGCATTTGTTTATTTACTTGTTATTATGGTAATTAACTCTGGTCTCCATGGTGTTGTTGACATCTATATACGCGTCAACAAAAGGGTAGAATCAATAGGGCCTAAATCGTGCAAACGGGGCAGAATATCAAATTCCGAGTGTTTTTTGCCTTGTGTCAAACGTTACCTGTGCAAACTTTGGTGGCAATCGGTGTAACGGTGTGGATCTTTACTCAATACAAAGAAATCCTCAGTCTCTGAGTTTTTATGTACATAGATAGCGACGAAATTCGTTAGTTTCTATATGAAGATGGTCTGAACTCGATTGGTGACGCCGCCAGTGATCGGAGGGCACTTTTCGTACCCTTCCCTGGACACGCTGATATAATTTGAAGCTAAGGCCTTGCAAAAATAGATAAGACCTCTCGGCTCATCTCCAGATGGACACAACAACCTACCTAGAAACCTTCACCCCTTTATATATCTTATCTACAATCCAGAAGCGTTAACCTGACATAAACAAACATAGCAGGTAAACACCCTTGTTATGCCTTGGCCAGCAAACAATCAACCGAGGTACCACCCTTTGTCCCAGTACTTTTCTTTAAGCTGCGTTAGAAAAAAAATACATATTGTTATCAGTTACGTATATTTTTGAAAATTATTAAATATAGGTCTACACATACCTATGGAAACATACGTATATGAAGTCAAAAACTATTACTAAATCGTTTGTCATTAGTTAAGTGATTATAAATTTAATTAAAAAACTAATATAGTGATTCAAAACGTTTAGTGTTGAATTGTATGACTATCTGTTTTACAACAAACAGAATAATAACTGTTGCACACCACTATAGAAAAATTATTCCGATTAGCGCTTTCAAGCTTCACAGCTCATCGTCAGATCGGAAATCTGTTTACAACAGTTATTTTACTAAAAAGTTAGTATTGTAATCGGGGATTTTCTTAATCTAATCTAATAACTAGAAAATCATTATCTTGCATTGAAATTTGTCTAAGGGTAAATGTGTTCGTTTATTAGTGAGCTAGCTACAGCTTCGGGGGCTTAATAATTTTCCTGAATTATTAACCCGCGAAGAAACAATGGTGATTCCGTCTAACCGAACGGTGTATCCTCAGGACACGGTGCATATAAATATTAAATAAGCATGAATACAAGTGCAGTGTCAGTTAATTGCATTATGTATGCGTTACTACAGATAGCGAGCGTACAGCGTACATGACGTTGAGAAACTGCCCGCTACGGAATTGGGTCAAGAGATAGCAACAAGCGATACCTAATCAACGTTCCCGCATCGCTCGTATATATACACCGTACAATCGTGACTGATATGGACCGTAAACGTGTACATAACTCTGTACGTATAGTATAACAACCATCATCAGCGCTCGCTTGTTTCTGGCACCGTCGGTATGTTTTGCCAGCTGACGATTCCATATTAATTCGCAACTACGTGTTCCGTCAGTCCATCACGCTGCTTGTATACGTTATTCATACTGACGTATTACACCGCACCAAGTAATTTAGCGGTAGATTTGCAGTTTCATAGGCCAGAAGGGAATCAGCTTCGAATAAAATTTTCCACCTCTCAAACTTATGAACAACAAATAATGTTGTTTGAACTCTCTCTCACAAAGGGGATTTTCATCGGCTATTGCCGCATACCCACACTCAACCGCCATCTATTTCTGCCCTGTGCATCTTCTTTTGCCACGTTATTATGTTCTATGGCCTTCCTCATGTTTTCATACCAGGACAGTCTAGGTCTGCCCCTTTTTTCTCTCCCTGGAGGGTTCCACTAAAATATTTTCCTCGGCCATCTTTGTTCATCCATTCGGAGTTCATCCACTTTAGGCCTCTTCGTTCTACTCTGTTAATAATACTGTCTTCTGCATGCATCCTTCTTCTGATCTCCTCGCTGGTTATTCTCTCTTTTCTTGAGACTCCGACACTTCTACGAAGATAATCCATTTCCACGGCATTCAACTGTCGTATAAATTCCGTGCTCAACGTCGACACCTCACAGCCGTAAGGTAGAACTGATTCAACAAAAGTTCCTGCTCTGTTCTATTCGTTGTTTGATTTCGGGTTTTCCTAGGCCTTGCCGTGTTATTAGGTTGTATGAACTCTACGAAAAAAATTGTAAACACATCAGTCAAACTTAAAGGGATAAATCGTGCAAGGTGATATTAACACCGTAGCAGTCGAAACGTTAACCTAACCCTGGGCTCTTTCAGATGTGGCCTCTTCCGATGGCAATCATCTGCGTTAGTTCCTGTTAACGGACCATACAAGTCTCTACTTAATCTCCTCTGTCTTCTACTAGTATTATATACGAGGCGACGTGTGTGCGTGCATGGTCTCACTTACTCACTTCTAAAATACCGAGTTCATATAAATACAAATACTGAACGTTCGGCAAATCATCAAAAAACTCATACGCTACGAATTCAGTGTTAAAACCTTCTTATCCTTCGTAGATTACACCAAAGTTTTAGATTGTATGAAATGGCACAAATTAAACTTCAAATCGTGAGAGCCTATCATCATTTTAACCGTCTGGTTAAAGGTCTCTCTGAAAATAGTCACGCAAAAGGTAAGAGTCAACAAAACCCTGCCTAAATCTTTTGTTACAGTTGTCGGTGTCAGGTACGGTACATTCTTTCTCCTTTGTTTTTCAATATGTACTCAGGACTCGTCATGAGCAGTGGCGAAGTTACATGGAGGCAATTGAGGCAATGCCTACCCTAAAAAATTCTGTAGAATAAAAATTATAAATACGTATGAACTACATAACGTAAAGATTATACATTGTTACCGTGACTGTCGAATTTATTAGGCCTAAACGTGCTTTACTGAGCAACCGCTAGATGGTGACAGGTGAGACTCGGCATAGCTCGTTTAAAGCGAATGACGCAACCTGAACTTGCCTCAGCGTTTTTTGTATACATCGTATGTAAGCAATGTGCTGGAGCGATGGGAAGTGTTGGGAGGGGGGATTGTCCCGTGCTGTACACATAGAGCGTTGAGGCATGCCTCGCTTCTGTGGTCCAAACATTCAAGTTAAAGCGCGCTGTGTTGTTTATAAGTGTGTTTATTTTATGCGGTTATTAAAAGTGTCCCTGTTATTCCGCTGAACTAACAGATGATCAAGATTGTTATTTGAATTATTTGTAACATTAAACATATATACAGAAACTAATCAAGTTTAAAAATTTGAAGTTCAATCAGTTGTATTATTGTGTATGACTAATACAAGGATTGTTCAATAGAAACACGTATAGAGCTGTAAAGCATTTTTTATTAACGATTTTAAAAGAAGTCTCCATTAACATTAAGACATGAGTTCCACTGTTGCACCAACCTGTAGATTCCCTGCTAGTAAAATTCTTACGGCTGTTTGTGGAACCATTCGCTTACAACAAACTCTACCTCAGCGTCGGATTTGAACCACCATCCTTTCAGTGATTCCTTAAAAAAAAATTTAAGATAAGATTTTTGCCTACCATTCATTAACTACTAGCTTCGCCACTGGTCATGAGACAGATTTTGGAGACCCGGGTCAGACGTAATTTGATAGGTGACCTCAAGAACAGCAACCCGAGGTAGGCTTGTGATACCCTTATTCTAGCATCCAGTGAAATCCAACTCCAGAACATCATGGAAAAACTAAAAAACAAAATAAGAAGTACGGACTGCTGCTTAACAAAGCCAAGTAATGATAAGTAATCGTGCTCCAGCAAACGTCAGGGAAGTGACAGGTTTTGAAGTAATTAATGCATTTCTGTACCTCAGTTCACTACTAGGAGAATGCGACAAAATAAATTAGAAAAATAAATATGGCTCGGTAAACAAAGAGATAAAAAGCAACATACCATCAGCAGAGTTGAGATTTTTAAGAAGGGTTAAAGTATGCACAAGAAAGGATCATAAAAGAAATTAAGTCATAGGGGAAGAATTAAAGCTATATAGGCCTAATCTAAATGAGAAAATTAAAGAATACAGGGGAAAATAAAGACAGCATTTAAGTCGCATGGATGAAAATAGAATACTAGTATTTCTAAACAAGTACAAGCTTTCTGGAAGAAGGGATGTAGGTAGGTCAAGAAAGAAATGGATCTGATAATGTGAAGTCGGAACAGGGACATTGCGTAATCCCTGAAGTGTAGAAGAAGAAGAAGTATGGCTCGGTATGTAACCGCCAAACTTACTCCATCTGGAAGGACACAACTATATCTCATAAAACCAAATTAAGGATAATAAGGACACTTAGGCCTATATTTCTTTTAGCCACTTACGGCTCTGAAACCTGTACCATGACCATCTCATCACGAAAAAGAATTAATGTCTTTGAAACGTGGGGGTACCGATGGATCATAAGAATTTCATACACGCAGTATCAAACTAATGATTCTGTTTTATATCAGCTGAAAGGGCTCTATATGATTATCAAGTAAAATAGAGCAATCGTAGCTGAGATACTTTGGAAAGACACATATCGAGAAGAAACTACAGTTTAGAGAAATTAATAATGCTACAGAATATCGACGGTAAGCTCCACGCGGGTATACGTCCTATATCAGGCCAAATCACATATTAGGCACTGTATGCACGACACCTTCCAGGTAGCACAAGAGCGGGAGACAGCGGCATCGTCACATGACGTCACCATGCTCTACTTAGAGTAGTAGCACTGGGAAATAGATACTAATGCAAACTGTTTTACTACCGTTTTAAATCAAAAGACAAGTTTTTGACAATTTTTGCGGGTCGATTAAGCGAGGTCTTGTTCTGATTCACGTTACTCTTAAAAAGTGCGCAGCAAGAATTGTGTATGCGTTGAACTTCTTTGTTTACTTGAAATCTTGTTTGAGTATTTTTTACATTCTTTGTATGTTAATTCAGAAGCGATACGAGAAACTACAGCCATTATGCGCCCTGTTTAACGGTTCGCTACTATAAACACTCGATAGTGCCCCAGGCACTCTGCCCGCGTTTTCAGTGAATATCGATATTCTGTTTGATTTGACGAATTAACATTAATAACTGTTGTTGTTTGACATTTATTAACAACATTACGAATTAACTGTTGTTCGTGTGTATAAGAAACAAAAACAGAAGTCAGTACAATAAATATCAATTATCGTGTTACATGAATACGTATGTCGTAAATAAGACATTACCATCAGCCTATTGAACTACTTTAGTAGAACAATAATCAACCATATCAAAAGCTATTAAACTTTACAATACACACACACATTATAGTCGGCGTATAACCGGAAATAGATAACACAGCACAAACACAACCACAATAAACGTAAACACTTAGCCACACACCACAACGGAAACGCCTACGATAGCGATTGTCGCGAACATTGTTCGTCATAAACGGGTTATCGCACGTCCCGGATTTTACGCGACCTGACTTCACCACGAATAGTTTATTTCGTTGTCTCAATTGACGCTAATAAAGTCTGTATTTGGCCTAAATACCGTATACTTTTAAAAACACAAACCCATTCCACTTGTAGGTAAGAACTTATTTATTAACCCGGCTTTCTAAACAGTAAATAAGCATAAGCATGTACTTTCTGAGCAAACATAACGTCATTATAGCTGTGCCAGTCAGAAAATAAAAGTGTATAATGTGAGTTTGGATTTGACCGTACTTCTGTATGAGTCAAGTGCCAGTGTGAATATTTAACCTGATATAAATCATTTACATTAGGATCTAAGTGACGTACTTTTGCGTTGAATAAAAAAAACTACAAGGAGCAACGTTTCGCCTATTCAAAAATCGACAGCTGTCTTCAGGCTAAGTATAAACTAGTACATAATGAATATAAGTATTCAATAGTACTGTATCAACGAGTGATAGAGAATTTAAATAAATTACAAAAGTTCACTCAGTGTATGATGATAATACAATAATATATAATTAAATATATAATATACATATATAATATATTATATTAATTGATGACTCGTTGGGCACTTGGTGAAACATATCAAAACAAAGGTTTTGTAAAATATATAAAAACACTTGGTAAGTTTCACAAATTTTTTAATTAACTCTGACAGCTGTTTCGACTAACTTAAGCCATTGTCAAAGAGCGAGTGAATGAAATTACTGAACACAGGATGTTAGAGTAGTGTAGGTGGTAAACATCTGTTTAGGGCGTATCTGGAACATCTGTGTTGTGATGGCGAGGGGGGGAGTGTGTGCATGAGACAAGGGAAGGTCTGGTGTCTTTAAAAACTAAATACAATCATGAATGCAAAATATAAAATTAACTGAACTAAATATAGACTGAATGCAAAATTTAAATAATGATGAACATTCAAAATATATAAAATAAACTAAACTAAATAACAGATTTTAATAAAGGGGATACACAAAATTCAGTCTGTTCATTGGTTAAATTTTTGTTATTTTTTATTGCTTTTTTAATTTCTAAAATTTCTAACAAATCCATTTTTTTTTACCTTTTTGTATGTTGTGGAGTAGTGTTATGTTTTTTGTGTCTATGAAGTGATTGTGTTGTAAGCAATGATCTGCAAAACCTGTATTAGATGTATTGGTTAAAATCGCCTTCTTATGTTCAGAAATGCGATGTTTCAGAGCACGGCCACATTGTCCGATATAAATAGCATCGCATTCTGCACAGTGTATTTCATAAACTCCATTTTTCTCCAGTGTATTAGATTTTTCTTTATTATTGACTAGTAGTGAAAAAAGATTACGTTTGTTTACTGATACCATGTTAAGACCATGGTTTTTTAACCTATTATTAATCTTATCTGTTATACACGGAATGTAATTTGTTAAGTGAAATTTTTTGTTACCCTGATCTGGCTCTATGGAATAAAATTCTTTTAAAGTAATTTTCTTCTGTTTTTTAAAATTAAAGAGTTAATTATTCTTTCATCATAACCGTTATTTTGTGCTATGGCTTTTATAATATCTACCTCTTTATTGAAATTTTCTTTGGATAAAGGAACTATAAGGAGACGATTAACCATTGCATGAAAACTGCTTAATTTTATGTGCCATGATGTTAGTGATTGTTTATGTATAACGGTATCTGTAAAAGTAGGTTTTATATATATCTGAAAACTAAGATTATTTTGTGATCTAGTAATGGTAAGATCCAAAAAATTTAAACTTTTCATATTTTCTGTTTCAAGTGTAAATTGCACGCTACTATAAAAGGAATTAATATAATCTTAGAACATATGGAGCTGTCTATCTGTTCCCGTCCAGATACAAAATATATCATCAACATAGCTTGCCCAATGAAAAACATATTTTATGTTGGGGTTATCAGATGTAAAAATGTTTTCTTCCAAAAATGTCATAAAGATTTCACTTAATAAAGGTGATAAAGGAGAGCCCATAGGTAAGCCATTAAATTGTTTATAGATTTTATTATTAAACTGAAAATAATTTTGTCCTATGCAAATATCTAAGGCCGAGAATAATTCTTTTTTCTGATCACTATTTAAGGTTAAAGTATTTTGTATATGTGAGGAACAGATAGACAACAGAACATCTACAGGTATAGACGGAAATAAATTCTTAACATCAAATGAAACTAATTTTGCATTCAGTGGTAAATGTACATTTTTTATATTATTAACTAATTGTAAAGTGTTTTTAATAGCATACAGTAAATTACAGTGCAGTGGAATTTGACCTTATTGATAATATGATCAGAGAACAAGTAAGTTATCATGCTCATACACAATATTTAGTACAAAAACAAAATTAATAAAACTGATCACAACTAAGCTAAGTAGTAAGAGAGTAGCTACTATGTCATCACCAGTAAATAAATTTTATAACAGAGTGGAAAATTTCTCAAATACAAACTTTACTCAGAAAGAACTAAATCTGTTAAATAAAGGTTTGAAATATTGTCCAAACATACGGTACAAAAGAGACATGGAAATGTTATGTGTAAATACAGAAATAGCACTTAGTAATGTAGATAACCCAGATATAAGAAATAATGAATTAGTTTCCTGTGCAAACATTATATCAAAAAGTAATAAGAATAAGTACAGTCTAAAAGATTCAGATAAGTACATAGTTAACAGTTTAAAACAAAAAATTAATTCAAATAGTTTAGTGGTTTGCAAAGCTGATAAAGGCAATACGATTACAATAATAAATAGGAGTGAATATATTGAAAAGACAGAACTTCTCTTCAGGAATGACAATTTCAAGATATTAAATGATCCCACTAATAAGTTTCAAAAACAAATAAAATCACTTATTAATAATTCCCCTAATATATTTTCAGACACAAAAAGTTTCATGCTAACTATGATGAACCCAAAAGCTCCTGTTTTGTACAGTTTACCAAAAATACATAAACCTAATTGTCCCATGCGCCCAGTTGTTTCATATGTAACTGCACCTGCATATAAAGTCTGTAAAAAACTTAATGAATTATTGCCAAAATATATTAACTTTAACCCAAAGTATGCTATTAAAAACACTTTACAATTAGTTAATAATATAAAAAATGTACATTTACCACTGAATGCAAAATTAGTTTCATTTGATGTTAAGAATTTATTTCCGTCTATACCTGTAGATGTTCTGTTGTCTATCTGTTCCTCACATATACAAAATACTTTAACCTTAAATAGTGATCAGAAAAAAGAATTATTCTCGGCCTTAGATATTTGCATAGGACAAAATTATTTTCAGTTTAATAATAAAATCTATAAACAATTTAATGGCTTACCTATGGGCTCTCCTTTATCACCTTTATTAAGTGAAATCTTTATGGCATTTTTGGAAGAAAACATTTTTACATCTGATAACCCCAACATAAAATATGTTTTTCATTGGGCAAGCTATGTTGATGATATATTTTGTATCTGGACGGGAACAGATAGACAGCTCCATATGTTCTAAGATTATATTAATTCCTTTTATAGTAGCGTGCAATTTACACTTGAAACAGAAAATATGAAAAGTTTAAATTTTTTGGATCTTACCATTACTAGATCACAAAATAATCTTAGTTTTCAGATATATATAAAACCTACTTTTACAGATACCGTTATACATAAACAATCACTAACATCATGGCACATAAAATTAAGCAGTTTTCATGCAATGGTTAATCGTCTCCTTATAGTTCCTTTATCCAAAGAAAATTTCAATAAAGAGGTAGATATTATAAAAGCCATAGCACAAAATAACGGTTATGATGAAAGAATAATTAACTCTTTAATTTTAAAAAACAGAAGAAAATTACTTTAAAAGAATTTTATTCCATAGAGCCAGATCAGGGTAACAAAAAATTTCACTTAACAAATTACATTCCGTGTATAACAGATAAGATTAATAATAGGTTAAAAAACCATGGTCTTAACATGGTATCAGTAAACAAACGTAATCTTTTTTCACTACTAGTCAATAATAAAGAAAAATCTAATACACTGGAGAAAAATGGAGTTTATGAAATACACTGTGCAGAATGCGATGCTATTTATATCGGACAATGTGGCCGTGCTCTGAAACATCGCATTTCTGAACATAAGAAGGCGATTTTAACCAATACATCTAATACAGGTTTTGCAGATCATTGCTTACAACACAATCACTTCATAGACACAAAAAACATAACACTACTCCACAACATACAAAAAGGTAAAAAAAAATGGATTTGTTAGAAATTTTAGAAATTAAAAAAGCAATAAAAAATAACAAAAATTTAACCAATGAACAGACTGAATTTTGTGTATCCCCTTTATTAAAATCTGTTATTTAGTTTAGTTTATTTTATATATTTTGAATGTTCATCATTATTTAAATTTTGCATTCAGTCTATATTTAGTTCAGTTAATTTTATATTTTGCATTCATGATTGTATTTAGTTTTTAAAGACACCAGACCTTCCCTTGTCTCATGCACACACTCCCCCCCTCGCCATCACAACACAGATGTTCCAGATATGCCCTAAACAGATGTTTACCACCTACACTACTCTAACATCCTGTGTTCAGTAATTTCATTCACTCGCTCTTTGACAATTGCTTAAGTTAGTCGAAACAGCTGTCAGAGTTAATTAAAAAATTTGTGAAACTTACCAAGTGTTTTTATATATTTTACAAAACCTTTGTATAATATATTATATTTAATATTTATAATGACTTTACCTCAAGATGTTTTTTCCTTATTTGGAACATGTTTCGGGACGCTTTGTGTTCCCATCCTCAGCCTTCCTAATTTTGAATCTTGTATGTGTATTGGTTGGTTATTGTTGTGGTTTCCTGTTGGCCTTTGGCACTTTAAATTGGTATTATTGCGTGTGATTGTGGTGTATATATTAGTATTTTGTATATTTTCGACGTTGAGTGCTTTGGAAATTGTGTCGTGTTTTGTATTGATTTATATTTGTTCAGGTATTAGTTTGTTTTGTGTTTTATGTTTGTAAATTTTCCCAAATGTCCATTATGGTGCCTTTGTGTGGTATGTGTTTTATTAGTGTCATGTTGGTTTGTCTGGGAATTCATGTCCAGTGTTTATTGCATGGGTGGCCAAATTAGATTTATATATTTCGTTTTTTTTTGTATGCGTTTAGATGTTCAAAATAACGTTTTTTCAGTTGTTTTTCTTTTGTTTGTCCTATGTAACATTTATTCCAGTCTTGGAATTCAATTTTGTATATACCATTGGTTGTTGTATTATCTTTTGTTGTGTGGGTTATTTAGTTATATATAATAAAATAATACAAATAATTAAAAACAACTTATTAGGAAAACACACAACACAAGACACACCAGTGGACACGACACCTTGCACACTGTCAAGGTCAACACAATACTGCCACTAATGTGCGACAAAAGGCAATACTCCGCGGTGAGGCCTTGACCCCAGATATAACTGACGTTACGTTTTTAGTATGAATATGCTTCTAATAGCAAACTTACATTTATAAGTTTCTTTTTTAATATCTGTACACAGTTTATGAGGTAGGATTGTAAGGTAGATTTCAAAATAATATGAAAAACGTTTTGGAATTGATCAATTAAATCCTGGACCTCTCCTAGTGTTGCGTTTCAGAACGTGACAATAGAACATTTGCAAATAAATTTTAAAAATTACAACAAAACTTTATTTTCCAAATCTGGAGGCCCCTCTACTAAGTGGGGCCCGGGGCGGTCCGGCTCCCTTTAGTCCCCTACTGTATTCATATTCATTAAGTACTACTTCATAATTAGCCTGAAGAGACGGCTATCTACTGCTCGGATAACCAAAGTATCTCTCCTTAAATTTTTCTGTAATGGAAAAAACTGTCGTTTAGATTCTATTGTTTACAGTCCATCACAGCCATCTTTTAAAATAATAAATTATTTATAGATCAGAATAACAAGAGCTGTTAAAAAAAACTTACTCCTTTAATTAATCAAAGTATTTCAAATAATGTAGTTCTTAAAAGTCAACAATTAAAGTAGTACAACATAATGAAAATAGTGTCACGGCTAATAAGACTCAAAACAATTAATATTTTCAGCAATCTAACTAGATTCACATAGGTAACATGATAATTTTAAAAATTCATGAACTGTTACCTACACAAGAAATGCTATTGTTTAAAAGGCCGCAAAACGTTTTTCTCTATAATTATTCGCCACACCAAGATTCGTCAATTACACTTAACAGCAAAGGTATGAATTAAAGTTACGTCACGGATAGCTTAATTAATGAATTATTCGCTATCAATATTCTTTATCAAAGAAAGATTTACTCGCAAGACTGTAACAAACAATGAGATTACATTTATGAAACAATAAGAAACTATTGAGATTACAAACACTCTAAACGGGCGATTCCCAGATCGTATCGTAGAATACTCTTACGAAATTTTTGCTGTTTCAGTTACTATCCGCTGAATCAAATATGTTGTACTGATTCATACAAAGCAATACACTCTAAAAACTGATAAAAATAACTGGCTTACGAGGCAACAAATATTTATAATTTTTTGTGTAAATAAAGAGACAAGATTTTGTGAATTTAATAATATATTTATTTCGCTGGGATTATTGCAGTGATTAATTGGAGGGATCAATGAATGCATCAATCGTACGGATTTGTGAAATAATCCGACTACGGGACACTGATTTATCAAGTTGTCAGTCGCGCGGTCACAGCGAGTCTGTGAGGATGTGGAGAGTGCGAGCTGCGTTATCAGTCAAATTGGGCCGGATGTGCGCCACCTTTTTGGTGATAGTGTCACTGTCAATCATGTTGCTGTCTAGTGTCCTCACGTGTCGACAACGGTGTCAGTGTGAGAAAAGCGTTAGCCGACAACAAACTGAGTACGCGAGTCACAATGATTTCGAAAATTTCAACAATGAGTCGGGAACGGACGACGGACACTATATAGTGCCCAATTACGTGCATTTTGTCAAATTCGGACAGCGCGAGTTCAGTTTCGTGCACTGCGTTTGCGTGTTGGCGGCTTTCAAAAATCAAAAACCGGAAAAGTTATTCATTCACACGGATGTAAACCAATTTGAAGGGAAGTATTGGAAAGTCTTGATGGACACGCCAGGATTCAGCGATGTGCTGGTTATAAATCGTATTACCTTACCGTCCGAGATATTCGGACAGAAGATAAGGAAACAGTGGAGAAGATACCACGGCGGAGACGTGACTAGAATCAGGACATTAATGGAATTTGGTGGCATTTATCTGGACAGTGATTCGTTCGTAGTGCGCAGTCTGGACGACTTCCGTAGATACGAGATGACGATCGGCTGGAAGCCAGGCAAGGACATGGGTAACCAGATTTTGGTGGCTCACAGGAACGCTCGGTTTCTGAGACTGTGGTACGAGTCGTACCGCGACAATTACAAACCCATCATGTGGTACTACAACGCTGGAACCTACCCGACTCAACACATACTGCAAGAACGTCCGAACCTCGTACATCGAGTCGAGAAGCTTCTAGGCAACTACGGTATCAGGAGGAAACTGTACAACACAGTGTTTCCGGAGTGGAAGGACTACTACACTCTGCACCTGTTGAATCAGCACCAGGGAGGACTGGCGAACGCGTCCAGTGTGGCCACTTACCCAGTCGTGTTTAACGAGACCAACGTTCTCAAATATCCCGTAGCCTTCAGAGCGATATGTAACTCTGTGTATCCCGCCCTAGACAACAACAATTGACCGAGTCACACTTCGTGTAGTGATTGTTATAAAAAATTGACTCGCCGTTTTTTTGATCTGTTTAAAACTCAGTTTCCATACACACAAGAATATGTGCACTGTTCTTATTTATAAGATTCCTTTGTTAACGAATGTGTTTTCTTTAATAACGGCGACTATTTAACATTGTATGTTCGTTTAATTTAATTCAACAAAAATATCTTAACTTTATTCTTAGCATATCTTTATCATACTTCTTCCATACGGCTGTAAAGCACATTCAGATACATAACTTTTTCGTGTCAATATTTGTCAATTATAAAAACAATAATATTATTTTACTTAAACCTTAAATTCGTAGTGACCGTCAATCAATGAATTTTTTCGGTGAAGGGTTTGTGACAATCGGTCGAAAAATATACACAAATTTTAACTTATTTGTGTCGACGTTTCGACAATATTTATTGTCATAATCAGGAGAATTGTTGCTAACACCAAACACACAACTGCAACACACAAGTACACAGTGGAAGTTGTGTGTTTGGTGTCAGCAACAATTGTTCTGATGATGACAATAAACACTGTCGAAACGTCGACACAAATAAGTTAAAATTTGTGTTATATTTTTTGACCGATCATCACAAAACCTTCACCGAAAAAAAAATGTATTTAAAGCAAAGAACTTGTTATTAACAGTCTTCAGAACAATGGTTGAATTAATCATCACATATACCGTATCTTGACAGTTGTTCATTAACATTGGTTTTATTAATATATGTTTTATATTTATTTTTTTTAGTGCACGAGACATTTATTACTAACATATTTTACATTTAGATGTAAGAGAGAGTGCAAATAATTTTAATCGGTAATTTAATCTCGTTCTATTGATATTATAATAACTTAAATCCGTATTCTATCAGTAATTTAGCAACTTTCTTGTAATTTGATCGTTATTTAAAAAATAAGTTCTTTCTACATTCCCTGTGTTTGCTAACAATTTGTAATAAATATACTGAAGATTTATTTAGGCACTTGACCACACCTACAAAAACGTGTACAGCGTATAGGCATGTATATAAGTGTGTGTGTGTTATGTGGTTGTGTGTGCTGAGTCCCACGATGAATTGTGGTTATCCCTCCCCTACCCCAATCAAAAAAGGGTTCTGATACCTCGTTTATGTTCTAGAAGGGAATGTTTACGAAATGTTTACGCGAAACGTGCCACGTTTATAAAAACGCGAAAGAAAACCATTTCAAATAACTACGAACAAATAAATGTTTGTACTTTGTATTCCTGTATAACAACAGAAACGATTAATTATTACGTGTAGTTTCACCTTTTAGTTGTAATTAGGATAAGCGGTTAGGTTAGGTCATTGCTTTAGGTTACCAATGTATTTTCTGCGTTTGTCTTTAATACTTTTTATTTTGGTAGTTGAATTAAATTACTGTTTGTTTGTGTAATTCTTAATAAGTTTTTATATTATGTGTTGCTATACCGTTGCTGAATTTAGTGCCGAATATACTGAATTTAGTAGTTTATTGTGTAATACTACCATTTAAAAAATTATGTTATTCACAAAATACTAATAGTATTGGCAAAATATAGGCCTACGCAAAGCAAGCCGAATAATTAAGTAATTATTTATGAATATTTTTAACGAAGTAAGGTTTTATTCTGTTAACTGATTTGTCATAGATAGATTATGTTTCGTCTTTAGTACCATCGTTATTGGCAAAACTAATCCAAGTATGTAATAGTGGGTAACTGAAACAACGAAGATGTTAATGAACCAGACACACACACACACACACACACACACACACACACACAAATTAGTAAACAAGGCCCTATAAGTAGACATGGATGCGTATATACATTTAGTTAAGAATGTAAGTTATTCTTTAAGTTATGAATACATTTAGTAGATTTCAGAAACAGAGAACAGGCGACAGAGGATCAGAAAATTACAAAAACTAAATGTTTCATCTTTTAGTGCGTTAACTTGTTGATATTAATGGATACGTAGGAGGTTTTGTAAACTTAAACTCGTTAGTTTTCTAATGTTAGTTTTTATTACCTTATTTTTTATTATAACTATTAATTTTATTAAAGCAATACATTTAAAAAATGTTAAATACACAATAGTATTAGCCACTAATCTGATAAGGCAGATGAATAAAATGAAATACTATTTGAAAACACAAAATAATTTATTTTCTTCTTTTTTATATCTATAAAGATCTGAAAAATTATGTTCTTTATTCTGCGTCCAATCATCCACTTCCAATCTCTCTGTCTACCAATCATCTTCATTCTATTTCTTGAACTGTTCGTGCATATCATTGACATCAAATTAATCATGCCATGTCTATATATCAAATGAATAAAGCTTTTTCTTACTTTTAATTGATTTGCTTCATTGTCAGCTAGTTCCTCAACCGGATTAAACTTTTTTATAGTAAATACCAGGAGCATATTACGGAGGGAGACGAACGGGATCGGACTCCCCCAGAAGGTTAAAAAAAGTTGATGAGGAATTTTATTAATCTCTTAACTTTTAGGTTGTTTTATTATCTTTTCATGTTTATACACTAATATAGTAGTAATTCCTTTTTAAATATACAAACCAGTTCCACAATGCTTGTGCATATTATTATTATTTATATTATTATTATTATTATTATTATTATTATTATTATTATTATTATTATTATATAAGAATAATATACTAGTGCAGTAATATACAGAATTATTATGAACATACGGTAACTCTCAAAAAAAATTTAATTGATTTACGATTACTTTATATTTCATTTTAATATATATTTAGGAAATTGTTGCCTTACTTAATATTCTCTCAAGTGAAAATACTTAAAAATTTCAGAATTAGTAAGTGTAGCATATATTTCTAAGACTAGCAAACAGCTAACATTGCAGTTGTATGCATACAAGGAACAACTGTTTTGTTTGGAACTCGGCCCATTTCGAGCAAAGACCTCTCCAAATTGTAGCTCCTCCCTTCTGCCACTTCCCAGCAGTATCAACTTTATATACTCACATGCTTATCAGTTTTATTTCTCCACTTGACACGCTGTTTCTCCCTTTCTTTCTTCTATAACACAGAGTACAATTCGATAATCAATTTAACTCCACTATTATTTTCATTCCATTAACATTCTCTGCCAAATTTATTTCAAAGTGATCTCCAGTAAATTACGTCGTCGATCACACAAGCAGTTATACAATTAATTAGGGCAGCTCTAAATTGTATGTATCCGTTTTCTAAACATCAGACACGTTCCGTTGCTCTCTCAGTGGACCTTAACCTTCATTCGTGTTCTTTGCTAATGCTGATATGCAAGTAAGTTAACACCACAAAATTAAAAATTCTCATCTCGAGAATCAAATCCTTACTTGATTTTAGAAAACATACAATGATATATATGAACGATATTTCTTCCACGGTTTCTAGTCTTTCTTTTCCATCCGATCTTCCAACGAAACCTAAATCAACAACCATTTTTGTATCCATTCTAAAGCTTATTATGCAGCAATTATTTAAATCTTCTCTACATTAGCCTTATATGGGCTTATGTTAAATTCTGCTTCATTTCTCTTTGTGTTCAAGTTATCTAGCACTAAAACTAGTTGTTTTTTAAATCTGTAAGGACAATATCATCTGAAAATCTTACCTATCCAAATTTCTTACTATTGATATTAGATGTTTATTTATTCTAATCCCATCATCGTAAAATGTATTCTAGAACACAGTTAAAAACATCTGAAAACAGTGGGTCACCCAAAATAAAACCCCTCCACAACTTGGCAGTATGACCTATCCGATACCACTCTAGCATCAAAAGTTTGGGACAAGCAGTCTTAGCCACAGTACTGTGGTGTTACTAACGGAGACCGTTGCAGTACATTTTAGTCCTTTAGGCATTGAAGATAGCCATCAATGGAGTGGTTTAAACGTGTGCTTTTACCAACACAGTACCACGGCCTGATAGCCTGGAAAGTAGTTATAACTACGACGCCGGCCGTGGAACTTAAGGAATCATATGAAGCAGGCTACAACTTATAACTCTAGTACTCCACTACAACAGTACAGTTTATAATCGTTATAATATATATATATATATATATATATATATATATATTATAACGATTCATATAGTCGACCTATCAGATCGTTATATGAAAGTGTCAAACTGTGCTAGTCTAGCGGCGTAAGCAAGAGAGAGAGGGAATAATCACAGCCATCTCTGTCTAACCTCGCCACTGCTACTACTGACGCGTGCACAGACATGAAATTTTATTCAATTAATTTTATTTATTAAAACTGCAATATCTTCAAAACTAATAAATATACGGCAATTCTGAAACCTGCATAGTGTTCAGCAATTAAAGCTTTATAAGTAGTCAAAATATCAACTAATATAATTAACATTTAATAAAGTTATACAGAAGAAGAACACCAAGAGATATAACTAGAGAATTAGGCTAGGTACGAATTAGGTGTTTTCACACACGTACAGAGAAAGACCAAAGCAATAATATTCTGTGGTCAGATCTTTGAAAACACGTTTGCAAATACCTGTAATCAAACGATTTGCAAACAGCGGAAGTATGAAATTAGCCAGAAATTCTCTACCATCTCAAACTTGTTAAGGAGAGTTTGACCGACCTGTTCGATATTGTTTCAGATGGAAAACACATGATTTATTTGGAACAACGAATCAAAACCCTGTATTAAGAGTAGACGCTAACTCAGAATGAGGGAAATGATCACGTTTGGGCATTAAATAAGCAAGACGTGTGTTAAATACGATCTCAATTGGACAAACAACGCCAAGTATTTATTTAAATAAACAGTTCGCGAAGTGGTCCGCAGTAGTAGAGGAACTAGTACAATAATCTCGCTGCGTAATAACTAATTAATTAATTAAATAATTAATTTTAAATAATTAATTAACAGTGAAGTGACCTGTGCACCAGAGTAGCTACAGCATCTGTAATTGTCCAGGATCATCAGTCAACGTTGTAACTAGACGTGGTTAAATATAATTATTTTCTCTGTTCGTGTACAATAATAAAAAAATTTTTGTTTTAATTTATTTTAAAAATTTTCACACAAAAAATTTTATGTTTGGTTTTTTATGTTCAATATTTAATAAATAATTCTTGTAATGTGATCGTGTTGAATTTTTAAATTTCTTTGAGTTATTTTTATATATAATATCACTTGTGGTTTACTGTAAGTAAATTCAGCGTTATTTGGATTGTCTCGTTCTCTAATCGATTTGCGATTATTCTTCTTTCTCCAATATATTATTTTCACTGTAGTAATGGCTGCCTTTCTTTCAGCTGATGTTGTTCACTAAACTCTATTTATAGTTTAGAAATAAAATTAATACCAAAAAATGTTGAATTACTATGTTTATTAAAAATTATTTAAAACAGATCGATCAAAAATCGATTAGGTTATATTGTTCGACTCTTTCACAGGGCGAATCGATTGTTGTTACATATGTATTTGATATTAATATTTTCAGGGTTCTTTAAACGGTTATGTTGTATAGTCAGAGAAGGGGCAAGGCTTGAAAGTATAACATTACAATAAAAAATCTTAATAATTACAAATTTAGTTATGATATATAATGTTTATTAAGTAAAAAATCAGACCAATTGGCTGTGCGACGAATCTTATTCCTTGTAGGCGCTTTGCATGCTGGGAACCATCATGGCCACTCGCCTCGTTGACGAAGTAAAATGAGAATGGTGATGCTGGATTTTCTTTAAATAAAGATGCCTTCACTGCTGCTTCCTCGTCTCCGCAATATTGAATAATGTTTCTGGTGTTGTTGGATTATCACTCGTTTACTGTTCTGTTGTTCACTCGAGAAAATGTGCGTTTTATTTTTAAGATATGGTGTTGAAAAGTTCGTTTCAGTTGTCTGCAAATTATTAGTGTTAGTGGTTCGAATTGTTAGTTCACTAGTTTGTGTGGTGTATTCACTGGTTTCTATTTGTGTAGTTGTTATTTTCACTGCATTTATCGTTTAAAAGTGTTTTATCTAAATTCTCTAATTTTATAGTAGGCTATGTTTTAACTGTTATCCGCCATTAATCGTTCCGGTATACTGTTATTAGCACGAGCTTAATTCACCCGTACTCTTCGAATGTTAATTAAAAACTGTTTTACTTCCTTCGTTTCTGAAATCTCTTAGCCGATTTAATATTAGAAAAGTATTGTTTAAGTTTTATTCACTTCCGATGCATTCAATTAAAGTACATTATATCATAGAATATATTTTGGTTATTATTTAATTTCATGTAATAGCAAATACATAATCGGTTTCTTTAACTCCTTCTGCTTAATTTGATATACAATAATCCATTTTTATATAGTTTTTTATCAAAATTCCTATATTTCTAGGTATTACATTTGCAAATTTTTGAATAATTTTATACATCATTCTATATTATTATTTTAAAATATACCTTTAGTTATAGTATTTGGTGATTGATTCACCTTATATAAATCTCATTAGTTTACTTGGTTTATTTTAACTTAATTACTCAAATATAATGTTATTGGAATTTCCTATTTGACCTAGATTTTCTGGTTTTACATATACTGTTTTTTGAATAATACTATGTCTATACCCCTTCTGACTTTCTGAAGTTAATATAATATAAATACAATCTCCTTAAATAACTATTGGAACATGTAGCATTGTATTCATGCTTATCATACAAACACAATATTTAAAATAAACTATTGGTCTTTAAAGTCAGACATTTTAGTTTCAATTATTACTAATAACACATAACAAAAATTTTATAATACATTTTAGTCTGTATAAACACTGTAAGACATAATAAACATAAATATAATAATAATGAATCTTATTCTATACACCACCTTGAAATATGGTGTTCATAGGCTTTAACACAAACATAATCAGCCATTTAATTTTATTTTCCTTAAATTTAATTTGGTTACAGTCCTTTCTGTTTATTTTTTATTATTACATTTTAATCCCCTTGTCACTGTATTTATTCCCCACCTGCTCTCTTTATCATTCACATTTTAAAGAATGTTTTTTTGATAAAAAGTGTCATCTTCTTTGAAACATTAGTAATGTTTTCATAAGAATACTTCCTAACATTTTATATTTGTATTTATAGCAAACATTAAAGTTGTTTAATTGTACATAGTTGAAATATCAGTTACACTTATACTTGAAGTTTATTCAGTATTTTGAAATAACTTGCACTGGTTCACTTATATTTTTGGTTCTTATTTACACTTGAGTTTTACAATACTCTAAATCCAAAATCTTAATTATAAGGGAAAATGAAGATTAGTTATTTCATACTTAATAACTTTAGTGGGTGCACTTCTACTTACAACCCTAAACACTTTTGTTTATTATTATTTTACATTTTTATATGAGTTTTTGGGTGTTATACTTTCTTGGGTGACATTTAATCTTTTTCGGGGTTTGTTATTCCTGTAATAGGTTTTCCTTGGGCATATCTTGTAGTTCTTCCCATTCTACATTTTCTTCTCTTCACAATTCTTCCATCTTGGGTTCTCCAAGGTAATCTGATTTTATGGTTCGTTGGTTTGTTCGGGGAATCTTCTTTACCTGCTCCTATCCTACCTGGGTATTATCCTGATTTTATTTTAGTTTTGTAGGATTTATTTTTCTTGATACATTTTTGTTGCATTATGATGACTAAATTTTATATTTTCCTTTTATGGTGGTCTTTTACTTCGACCTTTAATTATTTTCATTTGAATTTTCTTTTTATTTAATGTAATTTATATTGAATTATGATCAGATTGGAATTATGATTTAGTGGATTATCATCATATGATAGTAATAGTCATCTGAGTTTCATATTTATTATTTTATTTTCATTTTTCTTAACTTGGTGTTTTATCCCTGGGATATATTTATTCCCTATATTTCCCTAACACGTGAGCTGGGGCAGTTCAGAGAGGCACTGTAGGCTACATACTCTGCTGGCAATACTTCACTTCTATTTGAGTACAGAGGCAAATCATTTCTGCTCAAAAAACATATTAATACTGCTGGACTTATCTACAGACAGTTATTAATAAAAATTATTTAAGAATAGTCCATTTTATGACTACAAAAAAAAATATCTTTGGATGCTTCACTTCGTATATTGCTCAAATCTGTTAATATTCCTATCTTAATTATTCTTCTGACTTGTTAGCTTTATTGTTATCTCATTTCTTATTATGGTGGGAAGCTCTTTTATTCATATAATTATCATTATTTATCAAATATACCGTTTTTGGTATTACTTCTCTATTCTTCTTTGGTTGTTATTGCAATCTGTTTCTGGTCAATGGCAGCATATATTTCATGATATTTTTTCTTTGTTTCTCAGTTCTCATTAATTCCACTAGTTCCATGTTCTAGCACTTTCTTCTAATTGTCTTTATTACACGCGACATTTATTTTATGATCATACTCATTTGTGATTTATTTAATTACATTTATATACTTTGTTCTTTTTCACAAATTACTTCGCTCTGATTTTTTTTTTTTTAATGAATTGTGACGATTTAAATAAAAGAAATAATCTAGAAAATAAAAAAATTTTAAAAATTAAGGTTGCGAGCTCTTAAGCTATTTAAATCTCACTGTTTTAATATAAGATACCTGTATGTACTCAGTATGAGAGGAAGCAGTAATTAATTAGTTATAAGATACTCAAATAAAAAGATAAATTGTAAAGCGTTAATAATATCGTATTTAACCCGTTGCTTGTAAGCAGGCGCTTTCCTGTTGATTCCAGACTCGACATGCTTTCAGAGTCTTGTGTGAGTAAGAATAAGATAAAAAAACTAATGTTAATAATAATAAAATCTGAAGACATAAATAGTCGCTAAAACAACTAATTTAAATTATGTATATTTGTTTAGGGATAGTTTGCATAAATAAAAATGTTAACTTAAATATAGTTAGGAACTATATTCTCGCGCGGAAGTTGTCCCACTAACTTTTGTCCAGTACCTGGCGAAGGGAGCGTAAATTCTCTCTCTTGCAATGGTGACTCCGTACAGTGTAGACGTAAGAGCTATGCTCTTCAAATATGTTTATCATATTTGGTTTCATCTTCAGAAAGTGTACCAGATGTAGTTTGTTTAAAGCATCTGGATGTATTAATTAATGTAGTCATGTGAATAGACAATAAGTTTAAAGTTATGTAAAACAAAAAGTATTGAAACGTAACAAAAAGTGTAACACAAGATGACTACGTACTTCAACGAATAAAAACTATTCCAAAGTAATACCCGGAGATGTGAACTAGCAGAAGCCACAAACTCTACTGCACGTGACAGAATATGCAGATCAGGACATCCGAGAATCTACATGATCATCGTAGATAACTACATGACCAAGTGTTCTCCCTGCTAACTTTTGGAGCCCTTTACAGAGGAAAGCCAGACCGAGATGACGACGTAGCTGTTCCTGTTTCCCAAGACTGATACCCCAGGAGGAGTCTTCTGCATACCAATTAAAAGGTGACTCGATAGCCTGTCTATCGAGGGTTAATAATATTTGTTACACAACACATCTTGAAAGAGACTTTTCAGAAATGATTAACTTTGTAAAGACTTATAAATTAAATCTAATGTTTATAAGATTATATCTTATTAATTAATATTTCATATAACTATTCTAACTTCATACGTTGTAACAGTTTATATGTTAATGTAGAGTAATATAACTCAAGCAATAATACCATTCTTAAATGTTGAATTAAAAGAAAGTCTTGCAAGCTAATATCATGAAAAGAGTATAATTAAAAGTTTTAATACAGAAAGTTCACCTGGATCCGAGGTATAACTATATAGAATCAACTTTGATGCCAAAGTTTAAAGAAACCTTTCGATAATTTAATAATTGAATTAGCAATGTCATGGCATCAGTCAGTATATGTTTTTCTTAAATGTTGAATAAAGAGAAGTCTTCTTGTTACACACATATGAGGAGTGCTTAAATCAATCGTATACCTTGCCATTGTTTCCTTACACAAAGTAAACAATTACACAGCTAGTAAGTAATATGTTATTTTAATTATTTGTGATAAATTCTGTTACAACGTAGGCAGCCCTTCTAATTAACGGAGTTTAATTACGAAGGGTTCCCTGGATTTGTAACGCGGCGAAAAGCTAGTTACAAAAGTGCTCCACTCTGCTTGGTTGTAAAAAAAATAAAAGGGTAATTGTTTACAGAGTGTCACAAAAGTGCATTCACTCTGCTGATTTATGTAAATGGTTGTTAAGCATCGTGACGCAAACAAAAGTGCGTTACTCTGCTTACTTTACTTGTAAAAAAAAAAAAAAATAAATAAAGGAAACAAAGGAAAGAGTTTAAATGTATTATGTGTCACAAACAAATTGCATTCACTATTTATGCGTGGATAAACATAAATAGTATGATTAATAACTAAATGTTTAATATTGATATATGCACTCAGAAAGTTACTTTAATAAATGTAATGTTCAAAACATATTTAATACACTATTAAATAACGTAATATGTATTAATACGTAGATGGTAGTATGTATAAGTAAAATGTCATTAGCGTCATACAATGCAAAATGCTATATGCAGGTTCCTACCGGCACAACCTGAATAATTCGATGTAAGTACTTGCATACATGAATTGTGACCAAGCATAACAATTTTGGTCAACCGAACAATCTGTAACAGGTTTGTTTACGACAAACTACGACCTGTTGTCGCCTGAATCATTCTGCACAGTGTATGTCCAACTACATAGCTTACATACACTAGTATGTGTTATAAAAAAATTGATAAAAATAACTTTGTAAATAATAATAAAGTAATTAAGTAGAAGTCGTGATTTAAAACTTGTGAACAAAATAAGTAATTATTTAATTGAGAAAGGTTTATGAATGAACGAAGCCAAAGTGTTGTCTAAGCGGAATAATAATAAATGTGTTGTATAAAAGTGTGCTCCCCTTCTCAAGTTTAAAACGACCGGTTTCAAATCGTTGGTGTTATTCACTCGCATTGTGTAGACAATAATATGTAAAAGCAAACACCCCATTGTCACACACTCTCACCCTCCTTTGTTAACTAAATATGTAGGCCACCCTCTGACCTACATTCCAGTAAACAGCTGATCGGCTATTTAACATTGAAAGATATGTGTGTGATTTCTGTCTCTCCCTTAGAAGAGAAATTGTTCTTTTCTAATTAGTGTAAATTGATTAATTATGAATTTGTTATATGTAATATATGTGTAATATAATAGTATTAATTTTAAGTACGTGCTAATGTGTTAGAACAAAATGGCCCAATTTAACCCTGATTTGTTATTAAAAGACGAGCTGTCTTACGAAGCTCTTTTGCGTGGACTACCCCATGCTGATGTAACAGTCGCGGAATTACGAAGTTCAATTCGCGAATGTGGATTTGATGCGCCCGTGGAATTAAACAATCTAAGCCAACTCGATTATGAAAGCGAGAAAGAAATTTGTACTGCCAAGTATAGTGAACTATACTTATTGTCTCAAACACTCCAAGACGAGAAATCTCCGGCAAAAAAAAAAAAAAAAATTTTGCGGACTACCCAGAGAATAGAGCATTTAACCAGGCGAATAAAAAATTTGTCGATCTGGCCGAATCTCAAAGTAATACCCGAAGATAGATCTCGACTATCATTGATGAATAGACCCAATACGATTGCTGATCTGGAACAGTGCAGTATCCATTCTTCAAATGTATGGTACTCAGATCAAAATAGAGAAGCAATGAAAACCTCTGGAAATAATAGACATCAATTGCGAGCACTACTGCCTGATGTAACAACCTCGTATGAAAGTCAAGTTTCTAGTAGACCTCACTATGTGCGCAAAGCTGGTAAGTTAATTGTAAACCCAGATAAAGCGGAAACCAAGTACCCACCTCGCAGAAAACCCACCTGTTGTAATTGTGGCAAATATGGGCACATAAGTAGAGAGTGCAAAAGTAAGCCATTGGAACGGAACCAACCTGTGAATATAAAGTGTGCTAAATAAATATGGTGATTAAATAGACGATAGTTCTAGGAGCGTTTCTTAAATCCCCAAAGTAGTTTAATAAATAATAAAGTGAATAATAATAATTGATTTAAAGACTAGAGCTAAATAAATCCTAAGTTATACTAAAATTGTGTGAAGTGTAGAAGTAATTAAAGGAAAAGAATAATAATAAAAGGTAAAGTTGCGTATTGTAAACACACCGCAGTGGTGGCAAGTAAGAGAAATTAAAGCGTGTTCAGTATTGTAGGAAATGTAGTAAACAGCCACGCACCCTCCCTATTGTGATAAACCGGTGCTAGCCTGAACAATTGAAAACCACCCCTAGTGAGTATTACAATGCATTGTGAAGTGTCTCCTCTCCCGCATAGTTTGTTTAAGTATTGTTAAAAGAGATAAAAGAGAATCATATTCGTGAGATTCCGCTTCTCTCAAACCAGTGATCTAAAGTGGAGTATGGGATCCTCTTTAGATTACATTAGAAATAAGTTTATGAGATATAATCAAGTATTGATTATATATGTAACGTAACAGGTCACAACGGCGCCGACTGAAAGGGTAATGATAGGGCTGAAATGTGCCAAAGATCATTAATAATTGCTGAAAGCTAACTTCCGTAGTTAGAGTAAGCTGGTGTCAGTCGGGCCGGGATGTTGTGAGTTACGAATAAGTAGGGATCATTCCAATCTAAGGTTTGGAAATTAGGATTAAGATTAAAATGTAAGTTAGTACTTAAGAAGTAAGAAAAAGGGAATTTCACGAAGGCGATCATTTAAATGAATAATGTCATTTAAAGAAATAAAAAAAAAACCAACTGTGCAATAATAATAAATAACTTCACACACTGCCACTAATCGTACTCCCCGTCCCCAATTACCACGAAGGTCACAAGTCGACCCCGTTCGAGTTACTATACAAGTATCGACCAAACCACCCTTTGTCCACAAGATGGAATATACACGATCTGCTGCCTCCGCAAATAACGGATAAGCAGATAAAGAAAATATGGAACAAAGCCCGCTCTAACTTGAGAGCAAGCTTGGAAAAATCCAGAAGATACCACGAGAAAGGTAATCATAGCAACTCAGTCAGGTACCAAGTAGGTGACTTGGTAATGTACAAGACTCACCCCATTAGTAGTGCGATTGATAAGACCACCTCGAAACTATCATTCAGATGGTGTGGCCCTTATCAAATCCAAAAGTACCTAACTCCAGTTACAGTAGCCCTGTGCGAAACTGCAACTCAGAAATATGTGCGGAGAACGCATATTTCGCAACTAAAGTTGTATAAGAAGAAGTGACGGTATAATATAAAAAAAAAAGGAAAAGGAATACTAGGTAGTAAAGAAAATTATATTTCTGAATCCGCGTAAGAAATTTAAAAGGTAAAGTTTGGGAACGAGGCCTGATCAACCTGAGTTCCAGTTCTGCGGAGCATGCATTAATGAATAATCATTAACTAGATGGGTACTAACACTCATTAACTACATGAGATATATATATATATATGACTCACAGAAGAAAAGATAGAATTCTAAATAGTAGAGATTTAGAAAGTTACTCTACAGAAGAGAGAGTAAGACAAACAAAAAACCGGTAGTAAAATTAAGTGATAGAGATAAGAAAGAGTTTTGTGTTTTAATTGTGTAAAGATTTAGTGTAAATAGTATGTAAAAAAAAGGTAGTTCATAAGAATATAAAGTGTACTGTGTTGTAACTATAGGCAACAACTATGTGAAAGAAATTACACACACTAACCCCATTTAATATCCCAGTGCCCAATAGTGAGTTAGACTCAAAAAGCTAAACCGTAGCGTGCAATTCAAGCGGTGGAGTATGTGACGATTTAAATAAAAGAAATAATCTAGAAAATAAAAAAATGTTAAAAATTAAGGTTGCGAGCTCTTAAGCTATTTAAATCTCACTGTTTTAATATAAGATACCTGTATGTACTCAGTATGAGAGGAAGCAGTAATTAATTAGTTATAAGATACTCAAATAAAAAGATAAATTGTAAAGCGTTAATAATATCGTATTTAACCCGTTGCTTGTAAGCAGGCGCTTTCCTGTTGATTCCAGACTCGACATGCTTTCAGAGTCTTGTGTGAGTAAGAATAAGATAAAAAAACTAATGTTAATAATAATAAAATCTGAAGACATAAATAGTCGCTAAAACAACTAATTTAAATTATGTATATTTGTTTAGGGATAGTTTGCATAAATAAAAATGTTAACTTAAATATAGTTAGGAACTATATTCTCGCGCGGAAGTTGTCCCACTAACTTTTGTCCAGTACCTGGCGAAGGGAGCGTAAATTCTCTCTCTTGCAATGGTGACTCCGTACAGTGTAGACGTAAGAGCTATGCTCTTCAAATATGTGTATCATATTTGGTTTCATCTTCAGAAAGTGTACCAGATGTAGTTTGTTTAAAGCATCTGGATGTATTAATTAATGTAGTCATGTGAATAGACAATAAGTTTAAAGTTATGTAAAACAAAAAGTATTGAAACGTAACAAAAAGTGTAACACAAGATGACTACGTACTTCAACGAATAAAAACTATTCCAAAGTAATACCCGGAGATGTGAACTAGCAGAAGCCACAAACTCTACTGCACGTGACAGAATATGCAGATCAGGACATCCGAGAATCTACATGATCATCGTAGATAACTACATGACCAAGTGTTCTCCCTGCTAACTTTTGGAGCCCTTTACAGAGGAAAGCCAGACCGAGATGACGACGTAGCTGTTCCTGTTTCCCAAGACTGATACCCCAGGAGGAGTCTTCTGCATACCAATTAAAAGGTGACTCGATAGCCTGTCTATCGAGGGTTAATAATATTTGTTACACAACACATCTTGAAAGAGACTTTTCAGAAATGATTAACTTTGTAAAGACTTATAAATTAAATCTAATGTTTATAAGATTATATCTTATTAATTAATATTTCATGTAACTATTCTAACTTCATACGTTGTAACAGTTTATATGTTAATGTAGAGTAATATAACTCAAGCAATAATACCATTCTTAAATGTTGAATTAAAAGAAAGTCTTGCAAGCTAATATCATGAAAAGAGTATAATTAAAAGTTTTAATACAGAAAGTTCACCTGGATCCGAGGTATAACTATATAGAATCAACTTTGATGCCAAAGTTTAAAGAAACCTTTCGATAATTTAATAATTGAATTAGCAATGTCATGGCATCAGTCAGTATATGTTTTTCTTAAATGTTGAATAAAGAGAAGTCTTCTTGTTACACACATATGAGGAGTGCTTAAATCAATCGTATACCTTGCCATTGTTTCCTTACACAAAGTAAACAATTACACAGCTAGTAAGTAATATGTTATTTTAATTATTTGTGATAAATTCTGTTACAACGTAGGCAGCCCTTCTAATTAACGGAGTTTAATTACGAAGGGTTCCCTGGATTTGTAACGCGGCGAAAAGCTAGTTACAAAAGTGCTCCACTCTGCTTGGTTGTAAAAAAAATAAAAGGGTAATTGTTTACAGAGTGTCACAAAAGTGCATTCACTCTGCTGATTTATGTAAATGGTTGTTAAGCATCGTGACGCAAACAAAAGTGCGTTACTCTGCTTACTTTACTTGTAAAAAAAAAAAAAATAAATAAAGGAAACAAAGGAAAGAGTTTAAATGTATTATGTGTCACAAACAAATTGCATTCACTATTTATGCGTGGATAAACATAAATAGTATGATTAATAACTAAATGTTTAATATTGATATATGCACTCAGAAAGTTACTTTAATAAATGTAATGTTCAAAACATATTTAATACACTATTAAATAACGTAATATGTATTAATACGTAGATGGTAGTATGTATAAGTAAAATGTCATTAGCGTCATACAATGCAAAATGCTATATGCAGGTTCCTACCGGCACAACCTGAATAATTCGATGTAAGTACTTGCATACATGAATTGTGACCAAGCATAACAATTTTGGTCAACCGAACAATCTGTAACAGGTTTGTTTACGACAAACTACGACCTGTTGTCGCCTGAATCATTCTGCACAGTGTATGTCCAACTACATAGCTTACATACACTAGTATGTGTTATAAAAAATTGATAAAAATAACTTTGTAAATAATAATAAAGTAATTAAGTAGAAGTCGTGATTTAAAACTTGTGAACAAAATAAGTAATTATTTAATTGAGAAAGGTTTATGAATGAACGAAGCCAAAGTGTTGTCTAAGCGGAATAATAATAAATGTGTTGTATAAAAGTGTGCTCCCCTTCTCAAGTTTAAAACGACCGGTTTCAAATCGTTGGTGTTATTCACTCGCATTGTGTAGACAATAATATGTAAAAGCAAACACCCCATTGTCACACACTCTCACCCTCCTTTGTTAACTAAATATGTAGGCCACCCTCTGACCTACATTCCAGTAAACAGCTGATCGGCTATTTAACATTGAAAGATATGTGTGTGATTTCTGTCTCTCCCTTAGAAGAGAAATTGTTCTTTTCTAATTAGTGTAAATTGATTAATTATGAATTTGTTATATGTAATATATGTGTAATATAATAGTATTAATTTTAAGTACGTGCTAATGTGTTAGAACAAAATGGCCCAATTTAACCCTGATTTGTTATTAAAAGACGAGCTGTCCTTACGAAGCTCTTTTGCGTGGACTACCCCATGCTGATGTAACAGTCGCGGAATTACGAAGTTCAATTCGCGAATGTGGATTTGATGCGCCCGTGGAATTAAACAATCTAAGCCAACTCGATTATGAAAGCGAGAAAGAAATTTGTACTGCCAAGTATAGTGAACTATACTTATTGTCTCAAACACTCCAAGACGAGAAATCTCCGGCAAAAAAAAAAAAAAAAATTTTGCGGACTACCCAGAGAATAGAGCATTTAACCAGGCGAATAAAAAATTTGTCGATCTGGCCGAATCTCAAAGTAATACCCGAAGATAGATCTCGACTATCATTGATGAATAGACCCAATACGATTGCTGATCTGGAACAGTGCAGTATCCATTCTTCAAATGTATGGTACTCAGATCAAAATAGAGAAGCAATGAAAACCTCTGGAAATAATAGACATCAATTGCGAGCACTACTGCCTGATGTAACAACCTCGTATGAAAGTCAAGTTTCTAGTAGACCTCACTATGTGCGCAAAGCTGGTAAGTTAATTGTAAACCCAGATAAAGCGGAAACCAAGTACCCACCTCGCAGAAAACCCACCTGTTGTAATTGGTTGTAATTTGATATTACTATATATTTTTTAGAATTTATTTGGTTTATTCTAAATTCTCCTTTTTATTTTGACAATTTTATTTCAAAATTCTCTTCTTTTACTTATCATAAATAGTTTAATCAATAAATAGTTTAATAATTATCTCCTTTACTTCCAACAAAAATAGTTTTTATAAATAATGGTTTGTAAGATGTGCTTACTATATTTTTTGAATTCTGTTGTTTTTATATTGAAAATTCTCCATTTTGTTTTTATAATGGTTTCATATATATCTTGTAGTAAGGTGATCTTACTTTATTTTAGAATTTAGGGGTTTTTATCTTCTAAATTCTCCTTTTCCTATTTGATATCCCATAAATAGTTTTCATAAATACTGGTAGTAATGTGTCCTTACTATACTTTTCTTAAATTTAGTTGTTTTTTATCTTCTTAATTCTCTTTCTTTTATATATCTCATAAATAGTCTTCATAAATACTGGTATTAATGTGTGCTTACTATATTTTTTGAATTTAGTTGTTTTTAATTTTTTAAATTTCTACTCCTCATAATATTTCTTCATGGAAGCCTGGTTATATACACCTTTGATTCTACCAGAACCCATCTCTTTTATTTCATAAGTATTATTGTTTTTGTCCATGGATACTATATAGGGTCCAGTGTATAGTAGTAACAACTTCTTTGTTATTCCTTCCAGTGTGCTGGGTAATTCCCGATTTCTTAATAATATTTTTTCTCCACTTGTATAGGTTATTATTTTACCACTATTCCTTTGATATTTGTTTCGCCGTTTCTCCTGGTCTTCGGCCACCTTGTTGTAAAATTTAATCTTGTCGAAAGTATAAACATTATCTCTTGGGAACTCCAGTATTTCTTCGATCTCTCGTGGGGGTTGTTTCTCGTACATGGCGGAGTATGGGGTAATTCCTATGGCTGGGGGGGAATGCCAAGTTGAGGAATTCTTCTGTGGCTTCTAGATAGTCTTGCCACCTCCTCTGTTGACTGTGGCAAAATGTTCTTAATATCCTCCCCACTTCTCGTAACACCCGCTCTGCCGGATTACTGCTCGGGTGGTAGACCGAGGTTTTGTAAGTACGAACACCCATAGATCGTTCGGTATCCCGCCATTTTTCCCCTTAAACTGGGTTCCATGATCTGTAATGATCGAAACTGGTTTTCCGATGTTTGGGAAGTACTGGTCGGTTAATATTCCCAGAATTTTATTTGTAGTTGCCCTATTAGCTGGGTATAGCTTAATGAACTTAGTGAAATGGACCATCACGATGATCAGGTACTTATATCTGTGACGACCGCCACTGCGGGGAAATGGTCCGCAGATGTCCAAGAATACCTTTTCCAACTTTGCCTGTGATGTTATAGGAATCATTTGGCCTTCCTTTTTCTCATTCCTGGATTTAACTAGTTGGCAAATGTGACAACCTCTGATATACATCCGGACCTTCCGGTTGACGTTTTTCATGTGGCAGCTCTCCTCCAGAGCCTTTATCACCTTTAAGGCGCCCATATGCCCATATCGTGTATGATAATTAATTATTAGCTCCTTTTCGATATGGGTTGGAATGAATACCTTCCATGTCTCCTTCCTTAAAGATGGTTTAACGAACAATATATCTTTATTTAGCTGATAATATTGGGCGATAGTTACGTCCCCTGCTTCTAATCGAGTCTTAATATTTCTTAATTTCGGGTCTGCTTGTTGGTGGGTGCTCAGGTTTGTTAGTAATGTGGCTAGATCGGCTCTGGTTTCAAGAATGTGGTATATTTTGAGTACCCTTTCTTTCTCCCCCTCGAATGTTTGCTTTTCCACGTCAATACGTGATAAGACATCTGCAACGACATTCTTCTTTCCTGGGATGTACTCCCACTTAAGGTTGTATTCTTGAAGTACAAGTATCCACCTGGTCAGCCTTTCGTGACTCAATTTGCACCTCCTCAGGAACGATATGATTTATGGTCTGTCCGGACCGTAACGGGGTAACCTGTCTATGGTCTGTCCGGATGTAGGTGCGGAATTTGCCACACGCGAATACGACACTTAACAGTTCCTTCTCAGTGACGTGGTAGTTCCTTTCGCACTGGTTTAAAGCTCTACTTGCGAAGCAAATCACTAGATGTTCGCCCTCCTTATCTTCTTGATTAAGCGTCGTTCCGAGGCTAATGTCACTGGCACCGCAATTTAGAAAGAAAGGTTTTTTAAAGTCTGGGTGGCGAAGTCTTATGGGTTCCAAAAACTTGTCCTTAATTAGTTGTAAGGTCTCGTTCTGCTCTTTACCCCAGATCCACTTATTTTTGATGACAGTTCCGGTTGAAATCTGGCGGTCAATTCAGAATACTTTTCCTGGAACTTACGGTAATAATTACAGAGTCCCAGGAATGACTGTTATTGCCTTCTATTCTTTGGTGCCGGAAATTTTTGTATCGCTTCTACCTTTTCGGCCGACGGTGAGATTCCTTGGTCGTTTAAGTTAAAACCCAAGAACTGAATTTCCTTGGCAATGAAATGAGATTTTTCCAGTTTGAGCGTGATGTTACTCGCAGCCAATTTCTCCAGTACATGTTGCACACGGTAGCAGTGTTCCTCCCATGTTTCTGAGGTCACAAGCAAATCATCTACATACACGGTGGTGAATTGTAGTGCTTCCTGGCCAAGTATCTGGTTCATGCAGTTCACAAAGACGGCGACCGAATTCACAAGTCCGAAGGGAAGTCTCTTAAACTGGTAATTCCGCCCTTCGAATATGAATGCCAGATACTGGCGACTCTGTGGGTGCAATTCCACCTGCCAGTAGCCGCACACCGTGTCCCAGATACTAATGTATTTGGTACCGTGGAAACGTTTTAAAATCTCTTCTATCTCACCGGGCGAGGTCCTGTCATTAACGATCATCTTATTTATTTCTCGCGCATCTAGGCAAAGACGGACTTGTCCGTTTTCCTTAGGAATAGCCACGATAGGACTGGTGTATGGGGATTGGCTACGCTCTATTATGTCAAGGTTAATCATTTTACTTATTTCAGCTCTTACAGCTTCCTTTCGTGAATGCGCGATGGGGTATGACTTCCGGTTAAAATCCACCTTATCTCTAAATTGCAGCGTACACTGGAAGTTTTTTACCTTCCCAGATTCGTCAGGGAATACTGAGCGCTATCGTTCATATATATTGATTCGCTTGGCGACCGTCTTCAGCTCGTATGAAGTTCACCCGCGGTCGGGAAAACCTATTTCTACCATTATTCTGGTTTGGTGGATAACCTCGATTTTGGTTATAATAACGTTCCGTGTTATTATAATTGGGGTTTCTCTGACTATTAACGTTGGGGTTTGGGTAACACTGGTTTCTATTACCCAGGTAACCGTTATTCGTTCGATTGTTATTTTGGTTAGTAGGAATGTTGTTATTGTCATTTTTATTATTATTATTGTTGTTGGTATTATTCGGTTGATTGGCACGGTTTCCCTGGTAGCCATTACCGTTGTTGTTATTCCCGTTGTTGGCGTACTGCTGGTTCCTGGGTTCTGGCCGATCATTCCTCTGTCCGGTTTTGTCTGTAATATTCCTCATTCTCGTAATTTTCGAGCAGTTCGGTCATAGCCTGTATCGTCTTGATTTAGCTGCCTCTCCTGGCTAGAATTACCTCTTCATCGTAATGATACGATAATTTGTTGATGAGGCACTCTTCTGGTATGGCTGGTTCCAAATGTTTAGCCATATATATCTTGCCGAGGAAGTATGCAGTCATTGAGCTACCGATCTGTGGTTTGTATCGGCCGTGACAGATGTTGTCACGTATTAGATTCTGGGTAGTTTCAGACCAGTATTTCGCCTTAAACAAGCTTTTGATCTGCTGGTAATCCTCTATTTCGCTCCGGTTGGCCATCCACCAATGATCTGTCATTTCCCGGAATGATTCATCTAACAGCTCCCGGTTGTTGACCCATCTTTTGCCCCAATGTTTGGCAATATACTCCTCTATTCGGGCCAAGAACTCCATGGGCTTTCTTTTATGCTGCCGAAAGTTTAACCACTCTCGATTCTCATTTATGGGGAAATGTGTGAAGTTATTTGGTCGGTTTCGGATCACTTCCATCTCTTCCTGGCTCTGCCGCACTTGACCGGTGATATTCGTCATTGCTACCTCCATTCCATCGCACCTTTCCGTAACTTGGTTCCGCACTTTACTTAGTTCCTCCTGTGTTTCCTTCCGGTTTTCTTCCAATTTCCTTTGATGTTGTTCTTCGATTTTGGTCATCTTGGTATTTACTACTTCCTTGACTTCCTGTACTTCGCACTCAGTTTGGCGACATCTTTCGTCAACTTCTCTGATTTGTTGGTTTATTACTATTGTTTCTTCTTCCAATTTTTTATTCATAGATCTCTTATTGTCGTTGATTTTCCTACTCAATTCCTCCTTCGCCAACTCTATTCTCTCGTCTACTTTGTTCATGTTTTCCTGGTTGACTTCCCTTAATTCTTCACTTAGTAGTTGGTTATCCTCTCTCAATTCTTCCAACTTCTCCCCCATCTTCTCTTCCATTTTCTTGTTATTTTCTTCAATCCTCTTGTTCGTATCCTCAATTTTATTACTCAATTCTTCCTTGGTTGTTTTGAATTCTTCCTTTAACAACTGGTTGTCTTCCTTCAATTCTCCTAACCTTTTTCCCATTTCTTCTTCCATCTATTTACTTTTTTCTTCCATCTTGGATTCTATGTTCTTATTTATTTCATTCAATTCTTCCTTGGTGGATTGGTTGTTGTCATCCATTTTCTTGCTTAATTCTTCCTTCGTGGATTGGTTGTCCTTCTTCAAATCTTCTTTTGTGGATTTGAATTCTTGATCCATTTTCTTGCTGTTTTCCTCTATTCTCTTATTGGTTCCTCCAATGTCCTCTCTCATCTTCTTGCTGTTTTCCTCCATGTCCTTCCTTCATCCCTCTTTCATTTGCAGGAACATTTCCATTAATTTGTCCATTTTACTCTCTTCTGTTACCTTGGCTTTCTCTACTCCTTTTCCTGGAGATTGACCTCCCCTGGTTGTGTTGGTATTCCGGTTGTTTTTCTAGTGGTGCGGATTGTTTAGGTTCCACTGGGGGTAATAACATTTCTATATTTTCCAAGGGTGTTGCCTCCTTGTCTCCCATATCGATTTCCTTTTCGGCCTCTGCCGCCCTTTTCTTTGAAGTCGCACGACGCTGCATGTTGCTTTCTTCTTGACTGTATAACCGCTGCCAAGCTTAATTAGTAATTGGGCAAATTACTGTAGCCTTTCAATCGCTAATTGAAGCCCTTCAGTTCGACGACAATTTGTAACTAGACATGGTTACAAATAATTATTTTCTCTTTTCGTGTACAATAATAAAAAAATTTTTGTTTTAATTTATTTTAAAAGTTTTCAAAAAAAAATTTTAAGTTTGGTTTTTTATGTTCAATATTTAATAAATAATTCTTATAATGTGATCGTGTTGAAATTTTAAATTTCTTTGAGTTATTTTTATATATAATATCACTTGTGGTTTACTGTAAGTAAATTCAGCGTTAATTGGATTGTCTCGTTCTCTAATCGATTTGCGGTTATTCTTCTTTCTCCAATATATTACTTTCACTGTAGTAATGACTGCCTTTCTTTCAGCTAATGTTGTTCACTAAACTCTACTTATAGTTTAGAAATAAATTTAATACCAAAAAATGTTGAATTACTATGTTTATTAAAAATTATTTAAAACAGATCGATCAAAAATCGATTAGGTTATATTGTTCGGCTCTTTCACAGGGCGAATCGATTGTTGTTACATATGTATTTGATATTAATATTTTCAGGGTTCTTTAAACGGTTATGTTGTATAGTCAGAGAAGGGGCAAGGCTCGAAAGTATAACATTACAATAAAAAATCTTAATAATTACAAATTTAGTTATGATATATAATGTTTATTAAGTAAAAAATCAGACCAATTGGCTGTGCGACGAATCTTATTCCTTGTAGGCGCTTTGCATGCTGGGAACCATCATGGCCACTCGCCTCGTTGACGAAGTAAAATGAGAATGGTGATGCTGGATTTTCTTTAAATAAAGATGCCTTCACTGCTGCTTCCTCGTCTCCGCAATATTGAATAATGTTTCTGGTGTTGTTGGATTATCACTCGTTCACTGTTCTGTTGTTCACTCGAGAAAATGTGCGTTTTATTTTTAAGATATGGTGTTGAAAAGTTCGTTTCAGTTGTCTGCAAATTATTAGTGTTAGTGGTTCGAATTGTTAGTTCACTAGTTTGTGTGGTGTATTCACTGGTTTCTATTTGTGTAGTTGTTATTTTCACTGCATTTATCGTTTAAAAGTGTTTTATCTAAATTCTCTAATTTTATAGTAGGCTATGTTTTAACTGTTATCCGCCATTAATCGTTCCGGTATACTGTTATTAGCACGAGCTTAATTCACCCGTACTCTTCGAATGTTAATTAAAAACTGTTTTACTTCCTTCGTTTCTGAAATCTCTTAGCCGATTTAATATTAGAAAAGTATTGTTTAAGTTTTATTCACTTCCGATGCATTCAATTAAAGTACATTATATCATAGAATATATTTTGGTTATTATTTAATTTCATGTAATAGCAAATACATAATCGGTTTCTTTAACTCCTTCTGCTTAATTTGATATACAATAATCCATTTTTATATAGTTTTTTATCAAAATTCCTATATTTCTAGGTATTACATTTGCAAATTTTTGAATAATTTTATACATCATTCTATATTATTATTTTAAAATATACCTTTAGTTATAGTATTTGGTGATTGATTCACCTTATATAAATCTCATTAGTTTACTTGGTTTATTTTAACTTAATTACTCAAATATAATGTTATTGGAATTTCCTATTTGACCTAGATTTTCTGGTTTTACATATACTGTTTTTTGAATAATACTATGTCTATACCCCTTCTGACTTTCTGAAATTAATATAATATAAATACAATCTCCTTAAATAACTATTGGAACATGTAGCATTGTATTCATGCTTATCATACAAACACAATATTTAAAATAAACTATTGGTCTTTAAAGTCAGACATTTTAGTTTCAATTATTACTAATAACACATAACAAAAATTTTATAATACATTTTAGTCTATATAAACACTGTAAGACATAATAAACATAAATATAATAATAATGAATCTTATTCTATACACCACCTTGAAATATGGTGTTCATAGGCTTTAACACAAACATAATCAGCCATTTAATTTTATTTTCCTTAAATTTAATTTGGTTACAGTCCTTTCTGTTTATTTTTTATTATTACATTTTAATCCCCTTGTCACTGTATTTATTCCCCACCTGCTCTCTTTATCATTCACATTTTAAAGAATGTTTTTTTGATAAAAAGTGTCATCTTCTTTGAAACATTAGTAATGTTTTCATAAGAATACTTCCTAGCATTTTATATTTGTATTTATAGCAAACATTAAAGTTGTTTAATTGTACATAGTTGAAATATCAGTTACACTTATACTTGAAGTTTATTCAGTATTTTGAAATAACTTGCACTGGTTCACTTATATTTTTGGTTCTTATTTACACTTGAGTTTTACAATACTCTAAGACCAAAATTTTAATTATAAGGGAAAATGAAGATTAGTTATTTCATACTTAATAACTTTAGTGGGTGCACTTCTACTTACAACCCTAAACACTTTTGTTTATTACTATTTTACATTTTTATATGAGTTTTTGGGTGTTATACTTTCTTGGGTGACATTTAATCTTTTTCGGGGTTTGTTATTCCTGTAATAGGTTTTCCTTGGGCATATCTTGTAGTTCTTCCCATTCTACATTTTCTTCTCTTCACAATTCTTCCATCTTGGGTTTTCCAAGGTAATCTGATTTTATGGTTCGTTGGTTTGTTCGGGGTATCTTCTTTACCTGCTCCTATCCTACCTGGGTATTATCCTGCTTTTATTTTAGTTTTGTAGGATTTATTTTTCTTGATACTTTTTTGTTGCATTATGATGATTAAATTTTATTTTTTCCTTTTATGGTGGTCTTTTACTTCGACCTTTAATTATTTTCATTTGAATTTTCTTTTTATTTAATGTAATTTATATTGAATTATGATCAGATTGGAATTATGATTTTGTGGATTATCTGTCATGCTACAGATTGCCCTCCTCCAGAAGTGATTAGTTCAGACTATACTTGGTTTGTCTGAAATAATTGCTTATGTTAATTATTATATTTTTATTTTATTCTTGACTTCCTTCCATTTCTAATTTTTTCTTCTACATATTCGAGCTTACATATATATTATTCTTAATTGATCTTCCTTGATAGTAATAGTCATCTGAGTTTCATATTTATTATTTTATTTTCATTTTTCTTAACTTGGTGTTTTATCCCTGGGATATTTATTCCCTATCATTCCCTAACACGTGAGCTGGGGCAGTTCAAAGGGGCACTGTAGGCTACATACTCTGCTGGCAATACTTCACTTCTATTTGAGTACAGAGGCAAATCATTTCTGCTCAAAAACATATTAATACTGCTGGACTTATCTACAGACAGTTATTAATAAAAATTATTTAAGAATAGTCCATTTTATGACTACAAAAAAAAATATCTTTGGATGCTTCACTTCGTATATTGCTCAGATCTGTTAATATTCCTATCTTAATTATTCTTCTCACTTGTTAGCTTTATTGTTATCTCATTTCTTATTATGGTGGGAAGCTCTTTTATTCATATAATTATCATTATTTATCAAATATACCGTTTTTGGTATTACTTCTCTATTCTTCTTTCGTTGTTATTGCAATCTGTTTCTGGTCATTGGCAGCATATATTTTATGATATTTTTTCTTTGTTTCTCAGTTCTCATTAATTCCACTAGTTCCATGTTCTAGCACTTTCTTCTAATTGTCTTTATTACACGCGACATTTATTTTATGATCATACTCATTTGTGATTTATTTAATTACATTTATATATTTTGTTCTTTTTCACAAATTACTTCGCTCTGATTTTTTTTTTTATGAATTCTTTAATTATCATATTAATGTGGTCATTGTTTCTCCTTGTATTACTTCAAAGTTTTATTATTTTTATTTCCATACAAGTTTTTTCATTTAATTGTATCCGTGGTTCTTACTTCCTTTTCTTTAATTCCATAGGATGTTCTTATAAATAATTGGTTGTAATTTGATATTACTATATATTTTTTAGAATTTATTTGGTTTATTCTAAATTCTCCTTTTTATTTTGACAATTTTATTTCAAAATTCTCTTCTTTTACTTATCATAAATAGTTTAATCAATAAATAGTTTAATAATTATCTCCTTTACTTCCAACAAAAATAGTTTTTATAAATAATGGTTTGTAAGATGTGCTTACTATATTTTTTGAATTCTGTTGTTTTTATATTCAAAATTCTCCATTTTGTTTTTATAATGGTTTCATATATATCTTGTAGTAAGGTGATCTTACTTTATTTTAGAATTTAGGGGTTTTTATCTTCTAAATTCTCCTTTTCCTATTTGATATCCCATAAATAGTTTTCATAAATACTGGTAGTAATGTGTCCTTACTATACTTTTCTTAAATTTAGTTGTTTTTTATCTTCTTAATTCTCTTTCTTTTATATATCTCATAAATAGTCTTCATAAATACTGGTATTAATGTGTGCTTACTATATTTTTTGAATTTAGTTGTTTTTAATTTTTTAAATTTCTACTCCTCATAATATTTCTTCATGGAAGCCTGGTTATATACACCTTTGATTCTACCAGAACCCATCTCTTTTATTTCATAAGTATTATTGTTTTTGTCCATGGATACTATATAGGGTCCAGTGTATAGTAGTAACAACTTCTTTGTTATTCCTTCCAGTGTGCTGGGTAATTCCCGATTTCTTAATAATATTTTTTCTCCACTTGTATAGGTTATTATTTTACCACTATTCCTTTGATATTTGTTTCGCCGTTTCTCCTGGTCTTCGGCCACCTTGTTGTAAAATTTAATCTTGTCGAAAGTATAAACATTATCTCTTGGGAACTCCAGTATTTCTTCGATCTCTCGTGGGGGTTGTTTCTCGTACATGGCGGAGTATGGGGTAATTCCTATGGCTGGGGGGGAATGCCAAGTTGAGGAATTCTTCTGTGGCTTCTAGATAGTCTTGCCACCTCCTCTGTTGACTGTGGCAAAATGTTCTTAATATCCTCCCCACTTCTCGTAACACCCGCTCTGCCGGATTACTGCTCGGGTGGTAGACCGAGGTTTTGTAAGTACGAACACCCATAGATCGTTCGGTATCCCGCCATTTTTCCCCTTAAACTGGGTTCCATGATCTGTAATGATCGAAACTGGTTTTCCGATGGTTGGGAAGTACTGGTCGGTTAATATTCCCAGAATTTTATTTGTAGTTGCCCGATTAGCTGGGTATAGCTTAATGAACTTAGTGAAATGGACCATCACGATGATCAGGTACTTATATCTGTGACGACCGCCACTGCGGGGAAATGGTCCGCAGATGTCCAAGAATACCTTTTCCAACTTTGCCTGTGATGTTATAGGAATCATTTGGCCTTCCTTTTTCTCATTACTGGATTTAACTAGTTGGCAAATGTGACAACCTCTGATATACATCCGGACCTTCCGGTTGACGTTTTTCATGTGGCAGCTCTCCTCCAGAGCCTTTATCACCTTTAAGGCGCCCATATGCCCATATCGTGTATGATAATTAATTATTAGCTCCTTTTCGATATGGGTTGGAATGATTACCTTCCATGTCTCCTTCCTTAAAGATGGTTTAACGAACAATATATCTTTATTTAGCTGATAATATTGGGCGATAGTTACGTCCCCTGCTTCTAAGCGAGTTTTAATATTTCTTAATTTCGGGTCTGCTTGTTGGTGGGTGCTCAGGTTTGTTAGTAATGTGGCTAGATCGGCTCTGGTTTCAAGAATGTGGTATGTTTTGAGTACCCTTTCTTTCTCCCCCTCGAATGTTTGCTTTTCCACGTCAATACGTGATAAGACATCTGCAACGACATTCTTCTTTCCTGGGATGTACTCCCACTTAAGGTTGTATTCTTGAAGTACAAGTATCCACCTGATCAGCCTTCCGTGACTCAATTTGCACCTCCTCAGGAACGATATGATTTATGGTCTGTCCGGACGGTAACGGGGTAACCTAGGATGTAGGTGCGGAATTTGCCACACGCGAATACGACACTTAACAGTTCCTTCTCAGTGACGTGGTAGTTCCTTTCGCACTGGTTTAAAGCTCTACTTGCGAAGCAAATCACTAGATGTTCGCCCTCCTTATCTTCTTGATTAAGCGTCGTTCCGAGGCTAATGTCACTGGCACCGCAATTTAGAAAGAAAGGTTTTTTAAAATCTGGGTGGCGAAGTCTTATGGGTTCCAAAAACTTGTCCTTAATTAGTTGTAAGGTCTCGTTCTGCTCTTTACCCCAGATCCACTTATTTTTGATGACAGTTCCGGTTGAAATCTGGCGGTCAATTCAGAATACTTTTCCTGGAACTTACGGTAATAATTACAGAGTCCCAGGAATGACTGTTATTGCCTTCTATTCTTTGGTGCCGGAAATTTTTGTATCGCTTCTACCTTTTCGGCCGACGGTGAGATTCCTTGGTCGTTTAAGTTAAAACCCAAGAACTGAATTTCCTTGGCAATGAAATGAGATTTTTCCAGTTTGAGCGTGATGTTACTCGCAGCCAATTTCTCCAGTACATGTTGCACACGGTAGCAGTGTTCCTCCCATGTTTCTGAGGTCACAAGCAAATCATCTACATACACGGTGGTGAATTGTAGTGCTTCCTGGCCAAGTATCTGGTTCATGCAGTTCACAAAGACGGCGACCGAATTCACAAGTCCGAAGGGAAGTCTCTTAAACTGGTAATTCCGCCCTTCGAATATGAATGCCAGATACTGGCGACTCTGTGGGTGCAATTCCACCTGCCAGTAGCCGCACACCGTGTCCCAGGTACTAATGTATTTGGTACCGTGGAAACGTTTTAAAATCTCTTCTATCTCACCGGGCGAGGTCCTGTCATTAACGATCATCTTATTTATTTCTCGCGCATCTAGGCAAAGACGGACTTGTCCGTTTTCCTTAGGAATAGCCACGATAGGACTGGTGTATGGGGATTGGCTACTCTCTATTATGTCACGGTTAATCATTTTACTTATTTCAGCAGTTACAGCTTCCTTTCGTGAATGCGCGATGGGGTATGACTTCCGGTTAAAATCCACCTTATCTCTAAATTGCAGCGTACACTGGTAGTTTCTTACCTTACCAGGTTCGTCAGAGAATACTGAGCGCTGTCGTTCATATATATTGATTCGCTTGGTGTATCGGCAACCTTCCTTTATTAAGTCCGCTCCGGAAATCCCTGATTTCCTGGATCTTTTAGGACCATAAATCCTCATTCGAATTATCGTATGTTATTTGTGTAATCATAGACGTATTGGTGATATGATTTATTTTACGGATTTGTTGGTGGATATCGCTGGGAATTACTGTATCGCTACCGACCAAGTCAGCCGTCCAGGTTTGTCCGTTTGTAAATAGTGATATCTTCTCCGTGCGTAAATCAATTATAGCGGAGTTCCGTCTGAGCACATCGCACCCCACTAATATGTTAAAAGGTAATCCGGTCGCAACTAAGAATATCATATCGATTGCTATACCACAGCTAATCACGTTGGTCGAAACTTGTCTTCTTATCGTCTTGTTTTGGCGGCCGGTGGCACCTAGTAAAACAATATTATTTAACGGCAATGTCGGCAATACTCTTCCACATTCCCTTTGGATTCTCTCCAACTCAGTTGTATTAATTTTGACACATTTGAACCAGTATCGATCATTAAATCTGCGGGGACTCCTTCTACTTCCGCATTGATATGTATAATTTCATTGTTTATTTTATTGAGGCTAGTGTCGTCCTCCTCCAATAGCTCGTGTCGAATGTTTTTCAAGTAGTTGCAACCTATTATTGTTATACTATTTGTATCAGTCGCTCCTTACAACTCGTTTAGATACCCAGGAGATAGGAGCAGTAAAGGGTCAAGGTGATTTATTACTGCCTCCTCCCGTTTAAATGTTCGATTTCATTATTGGCATTTGTCGCACTGACTGATGCATCAGTCGGGAGACCTTGAGTGGGTCCTTGCCGCTCTGTGCGATGATCCAACGGTTGATCTCGGTTTATTAGCCGTTCTGTATTTTCTAGACTGGTACTCCGTCTAGTCTGGCTATACCTGGGATCGTCACGTTCTCGGCTTCTCCGCCGATCCTCATACTCGTGGTAGCTGTTACGTCGCTGATGGTAGTATCTTCGTTGGCGACCGTTTTCAGCTCGTATGAAGTTCACCCGCGGTCGGGAAAACCTATTTTTACCATTATTCTGGTTTGGTGGATAACCTCGATTTTGGTTATAATAACGTTCCGTGTTATTATAATTGGGGTTTCTCTGACTATTAACGTTGGGGTTTGGGTAACACTGGTTTCTATTACCCTGGTAACCGTTATTCGTTCGATTGTTATTTTGGTTAGTACGAATGTTGTTATTGTCATTATTATTATTATTAATGTTGTTGGTATTATTCGGTTGATTGGCACGGTTTCCCTGGTAGCCATTACCGTTGTTGTTATTCCCGTTGTTGGCGTACTGCTGGTTCCTGGGTTCTGGCCGATCATTCCTCCTCCGGTTTTGTCTGTAATATTCCTCATTCTCGTAATTTTCGAGCAGTTCGGTCATAGCCTGTATCGTCTTGATTTAGCTGCCTCTCCTGGCTCGAATTACCTCTTCATCGTAATGATACGATAATTTGTTGATGAGGCACTCTTCTGGTATGGCTGGTTCCAAATGTTTAGCCATACATATCATGCCGAGGAAGTATGCAGTCATTGAGCTACCGATCTGTGGTTTGTATCGGCCGTGACAGATGTTGTCACGTATTAGATTCTGGGTAGTTTCAGACCAGTATTTCGCCTTAAACAAGCTTTTGATCTGCTGGTAATCCTCTATTTCGCTCCGGTTGGCCATCCACCAATGATCTGTCATTTCCCGGAATGATTCATCTAACAGCTCCCGGTTGTTGACCCATCTGTTGCCCCTATGTTTGGCAATATACTCCTCTATTCGGGCCAAGAACTCCATGGGCTTTCTTTTATACTGCCGAAAGTTTAACCACTCTCGATTCTCATTTATGGGGAAATGTGTGAAGTTATTTGGTCGGTTTCGGATCACTTCCATCTCTTCCTGGCTCTGCCGCACTTGACCGGTGATATTCGTCATTGCTACCTCCATTCCATCGCACCTTTCCGTAACTTGGTTCCGCACTTTACTTAGTTCCTCCTGTGTTTCCTTCCGGTTTTCTTCCAATTTCCTTTGATGTTGTTCTTCGATTTTGGTCATCTTGGTATTTACTACTTCCTTGACTTCCTGTACTTCGCACTCAGTTTGGCGACATCTTTCGTCAACTTCTCTGATTTGTTGGTTTATTACTATTGTTTCTTCTTCCAATTTTTTATTCATAGATCTCTTATTGTCGTTGATTTTCCTACTCAATTCCTCCTTCGCCAACTCTATTCTCTCGTCTACTTTGTTCATGTTTTCCTGGTTGACTTCCCTTAATTCTTCACTTAGTAGTTGGTTATCCTCTCTCAATTCTTCCAACTTCTCCCCCATCTTCTCTTCCATTTTCTTGTTATTTTCTTCAATCCTCTTGTTCGTATCCTCAATTTTATTACTCAATTCTTCCTTGGTTGTTTTGAATTCTTCCTTTAACAACTGGTTGTCTTCCTTCAATTCTCCTAACCTTTTTCCCATTTCTTCTTCCATCTATTTACTTTTTTCTTCCATCTTGGATTCTATGTTCTTATTTATTTCATTCAATTCTTCCTTGGTGGATTGGTTGTTGTCATCCATTTTCTTGCTTAATTCTTCCTTCGTGGATTGGTTGTCCTTCTTCAAATCTTCTTTTGTGGATTTGAATTCTTGATCCATTTTCTTGCTGTCTTCCTCTATTCTCTTATTGGTTCCTCCAATGTCCTCTCTCATCTTCTTGCTGTTTCCCTCCATGTCCTTTCTTCATCCCTCTTTCATTTGCAGGAACATTTCCATTAATTTGTCCATTTTACTCTCTTTTGTTACCTTGGCTTTCTCTACTTCTTTTCCTGGAGATTGACCTCCCCTGGTTGTGTTGGTATTTCCGGTTGTTTTTCTAGTGGTGCGGGTTGTTTAGGTTCCACTGGGGGTAATAACATTTCTATATTTTCCAAGGGTGTTGCCTCCTTGTCTCCCATATCGATTTCCTTTTCGGCCTCTGCCGCCCTTTTCTTTGAAGTCGCACGACGCTGCATGTTGCTTTCTTCTTGACTGTATAACCGCTGCCAAGCTTAATTAGTAATTGGGCAAATTACTGTAGCCTTTCAATCGCTAATTGAAGCCCTTCAGTTCGACGACAATTTGTAACTAGACATGGTTACAAATAATTATTTTCTCTTTTCGTGTACAATAATAAAAAAATTTTTGTTTTAATTTATTTTAAAAATTTTCAAAAAAAAATTTTAAGTTTGGTTTTTTATGTTCAATATTTAATAAATAATTCTTATAATGTGATCGTGTTGAAATTTTAAATTTCTTTGAGTTATTTTTATATATAATATCACTTGTGGTTTAATGTAAGTAAATTCAGCGTTAATTGGATTGTCTCGTTCTCTAATCGATTTTCGATTATTCTTCTTTCTCCAATATATTACTTTCACTGTAGTAATGGCTGCCTTTCTTTCAGCTGATGTTGTTCACTAAACTCTATTTATAGTTTAGAAATAAATTTAATACCAAAAAATGTTGAATTACTATGTTTATTAAAAATTATTTAAAACAGATCGATCAAAAATCGATTAGGTTATATTGTTCGGCTCTTTCACAGGGCGAATCGATTGTTGTTACATATGTATTTGATATTAATATTTTCAGGGTTCTTTAAACGGTTATGTTATATAGTCAGAGAAGGGGCAAGGCTCGAAAGTATAACATTACAATAAAAAATCTTAATAATTACAAATTTAGTTATGATATATAATGTTTATTAAGTAAAAAATCAGACCAATTGGCTGTGCGACGAATCTTATTCCTTGTAGGCGCTTTGCATGCTGGGAACCATCATGGCCACTCGCCTCGTTGACGAAGTAAAATGAGAATGGTGATGCTGGATTTTCTTTAAATAAAGATGCCTTCACTGCTGCTTCCTCGTCTCCGCAATATTGAATAATGTTTCTGGTGTTGTTGGATTATCACTCGTTCACTGTTCTGTTGTTCACTCGAGAAAATGTGCGTTTTATTTTTAAGATATGGTGTTGAAAAGTTCGTTTCAGTTGTCTGCAAATTATTAGTGTTAGTGGTTCGAATTGTTAGTTCACTAGTTTGTGTGGTGTATTCACTGGTTTCTATTTGTGTAGTTTTTATTTTCACTGCATTTATCGTTTAAAAGTGTTTTATCTAAATTTTCTAATTTTATAGTAGGCTATGTTTTAACTGTTATCCGCCATTAATCGTTCCGGTATACTGTTATTAGCACGAGCTTAATTCACCCGTACTCTTCGAATGTTAATTAAAAACTCTTTTACTTCCTTCGTTTCTGAAATCTCTTAGCCGATTTAATATTAGAAAAGTATTGTTTAAGTTTTATTCACTTCCGATGCGATCAATTAAAGTACATTATATCATAGAATATATTTTGGTTATTATTTAATTTCATGTAATAGCAAATACATAATCGGTTTCTTTAACTCCTTCTGCTTAATCTGATATACAATAATCCATTTTTATAAAGTTTTTTATCAAAATTGCTATATTTCTGTCATTTTGGAAAAGTAGGCTCAATATTCTGTTTCCTGTCCTTGTCCAAAATTTGGCCATCTTATGTGTTATAATTATGATGATATTAAATCTCAGGTTGGTGTAACTGTTTATCTTTCATCAATTTCTTGTAAATTTATCAATTGATCATCCTTTTAAATATAATTAATGAATTTCTGATTCCCCCTCTGAAATTGTTAGGTATTACATTTGCAAATTTTTGAAAATTTTATACATCATTCTATATTATTATTTTAAAGTATACCTTTAGTTATAGTATTTGGTGATTGATTCACCTTATATAAATCTCATTAGTTTACTTGTTTTATTTTAACTTAATTACTCAAATATAATGTTATTGGAATTTCCTATTTGGCCTAGATTTTCTGGTTTTACATATACTGTTTGTGAATAATACTATGTCTATACCCCTTCTGACTTTCTGAAATTAATATAATATAAATACTTATTAAAAGTCAAATATTCCCGTGCAAAGCCGCGGGTAAGTGCTAGTTGTATATAATCGACTTCTATGGAGATTTTCAAACAGGAAACAGATTGAATATGCATCTGTAGCGTTTCTTTATTATTTGATGGACTGTACGTAAATGTTCTACGGAACCGGGGCTGTTTAAAATCCATTTTATTCGTTGAGTTGATTTTTATCCATTTTATTCATAGTATAATATTAGTAACATCTACTATGACACATTGAGACGATTCCTTAATAGCTTAATATCAATTAACAATACCATTTCTTTTAAGAGATTTTTCTTGTTTTAATTGTAAATAAACTAAATACTTTTAACTTCCATAAAACCTGGTAATATCTCATCATTTATGTACTCGACACGTGTACATGCTTTTTAAAGGGTCTTCATACAGCTCTAAAAAATACTTCGTAGCTAAAATTATTATGCCATTATTGTCTTCTTTGTGTTCTAGTTTAGTCATCCATTTCTAATTTGGGAACATTATTCTCTTCACCGGTACTAAGTTTTCAATAATTATTATTAATAATTTCATACTTCTAACGTAATGTGTTTATCTTTGTATAACTATATCTACCTAATAAGTACCGCTTTATGTTTTTTTAATTCCAGATTAGCTTGTTTATGAATGCCAGTGTAATTGACATGTGTTCAGTAAAGTGCATGTTTTTATTTAAATAACTGTATTTCGTGTATACCTAAATTAGAAATGAAAACATAGTACTTTTTGTCGGTTTTGTTATCAACTTTTATAAAGGAGGAGTGAAGTAAATAAAAGATAATATTGTGGACAATAGACCGGCGTTAATCGTTGTATCAGAATTCCTAACTTGACTTTTTTTTCACACGAGCAACTTTTAAATTAATCAGTTTATGTTATATACTCACGCATACACACACGCACATTGTATTCATTGAAATGTTTAACCTTAAATCACAGAATACAAAATTTTTAATTATACGTATATAAGATTTTTCTATTTTCTTATTGTTTTTAGAGTAGAAAAGAAACAGAAGAAAAGAGTTTTCTTGCTCGCTCCCTCCTCTCTTCAATACGTTTTTAATTCCTGTCTGTGCCCATACCACTAGTCGTTTTCAGTAGGCCTATACATACTTTTTTGTATTACGTGCAATTACGTAATTACTGAATTAGTTCCAGTTATTGTTTAAACGCCTATTTTTGTTATTAATAAAATTATAATAAAAAATAAAGTGTTTGTGATTCCTTATTACATTTGGACAAAAATAATGCTTACACACACAACTATAAGTACATAGGCCTACATACCATATACTATATTCATTCCACTTATTAAATCATACGTTATACATATATATATACACACACACACACATAATATTAAACAATATATTATAACTTAATCCACCGAATATCTCATAAACTCTATTGTGTGGAGTATAGTTCTGAACCGCTTGCTACTAGAGGAAAGCCAAGGAACGTAGTACAGAAGGAGGAGATACAGAAATTTTCATGGAGGGATTAACTGTGAGGAATGTTGAAGTGATAGGCGACAAAAATAGTTGAGAGGGAACTACCGATAATTACCTTTAATTAAATCTGCGCTACTTGATTAGCTAAAGTATCTTAACAACTACATAAAGCCATATAGTAACTATACATATTCACTGTATAGTACGTGTTTGAGCTACCAGTGTTTTTACATAATTGATCTTTGCGAATGTTCAAAAAAACCTTGTAACAGGTGTTCAGAAGGTGAAGTGCTTAGTATCGCACTGCTGAAAATAATACAATTTGTTTAGAAAAGTAAGAAAGGGGGCTTCTTTGATAAAACCTATACTTTGTTATCTCAGTTGATAAAATACTGAACAGTCTTCTCTTTATCTAGGTGCCTTCTGATAATTCGTCAGATTTCAAGTATCCTACGTGAGAAGATTAAGTAGCTCTCTACTTTTGTACTCATTTAACGTGATCAGGCGAACAAAACGGCTCTTGGCTTCCAGTCTGTCTCAAGTGGTACAGGATTGCATAATACTATCTTAACCCGTATGGCAAAACAGAATTGTTAAATTAAATAAGTGCTTCATAATAAGGTAGAACATACGTCGCCTCGCCATGTGACGCTACTGGTGTCATAGTCTAAAACAATGTTTCCCAAATTTTTTGGACCCTCCTTACAAAGACGATCTTTTTAAGCATCCTTCTCGGAAAACTATGTTCATGAGTTTAATTGGAGCAATGCTGCTTCCCAGCAATAAGCTTATTGAAAATGTATGTCTATGAAGCAGATGGAAATTATACTACAAGGAGTTTCGTTGTTAGATATGCAAACAACAATTTTTTTACATAAATCCGCTAAACACTGTCGTCCGCATAATATTTCTAGACAATGAATTCGCTGCATAGATGCGACACTGACCTTGTTTGCATGTTGAAGGAAAGTTTGTCTGATATGTCTTACGGGACATAATGAGCCATACGAGATTTACATCAAAACATCATAACAAATTGAAATTGATGATAAACTATGTTATTTGCTACAAAATATTATAGCTAGATGTTTAGGATACTTAACTATATCGCCCACTTGCTCGTCAACCTGTTTTTATTGCCCCTGAACATCAACACATTCCCCCAGACCCCTATAGCGCCCGGTGCGACGGTAACGCCAACTTTAGGAAAGTATGGTCTCAGAAAGATGTACTCAGAAATAAATTTTTAGTAGTTTATTTTGAAGGATTGAGTTTATTTGGAACAAGTTACCCGTGTAAGACAGAATACATGAAATTTTTGGATTTTACATAATTAAGCTCCAGATCTTCCTTAATGCACACTTCCTATAAAGCCAGACGACTTTCTGCCTTAGAAACACTTATCAGTGCTGCATTGAACCAATAACTAAATGATCAGTGAATGATACGATTATGCAACATTCGGAACACTATTACACTGAATATCGTGTAAAGATCATTGGGAATCATTGTTACTCTAAAATCGAATTCTGGTACAAGCATAAGAAGGACTGGGTTTTTTAATACTTCTGTAATATTGATAGCAAATGTTACAGTGTGACTGTCTGATTTGAGCTAGGTTAAGAATGAGTGGCCTAGTCAACTGGGGTTACTTGAGGGTTACACCCGCTCCCACTAGGTAGGTTGCCAATTAGATCTTGAAGGTAAAATCTACAAGCAGATAGTAGCATACCTCTAAATAGGTAGGGTACTTATTACCGCAAACATTTCTGCCTTTCTCCCCTTTCATATCATTAATACATTAATAATTTGCTACCATTTAAAAATCCTGGAATATAATTCGCCTTGGAAAAATCTTGGCATTATCACTGTCTAGAAAATAGACTAACAATACAAGTTTGGTCATTTTATATAAAAATAATATGGTATCGTTTTGTACTGCATTTCTATATTCATGTCAAAAAAATGAATAAATAAAAGTATGAAAACCTACGTAAGATGAAAACTTTAGTTTTTTTAAACGTTTATAATATTCATACTATTCACACGGCTACTGAAACGTGGACTACAAGAGTAATTGGATTCAAAATTGGATTCAACGGATAAGTTGGATAAGTGAAATGTACACATTATTTAATCCAATATAAATACAAAATCAGTCAAAATTGAAATTATACCATAAATTCCGTTGCAAAACTATGAAAAATGGGTGATAAAGACTTTTAAAGACAGTGTATAATACCTGCAAAGCACTGTTGACCTTCATGCGTTACATACATTCAAATGATTTCCTTGGAATAATAGCACGCACATGCTACAAAATATAAAAGTTTAATATGCTAATCGGCATCCAAAGTTTTCAGTTAAAGAACGTTATTCTGCTTTGTTACCTTAGTAACCAAAACACTAATTATAAATTATAGACTCACGGTAATTATTACAGTTTTACAAGCCAATCTATCTCTTGCTTTATAAGCAACAACTCGGAACACCTGCAATCTTCCAACTTTTCCGTAAATCCTTCTTCTGTTAACGCTTCTTCTAAAATATATATATCTCTACTCTATCTAATTATAAAACAATTACAAATCAGTACAAATCATATTTTCCTCCCTTTACCTGACTTTGAGATTGGACACCGACAACATTGCCATCAGTCACAGTTTGAGTTGTCATCTACCGACAATATAGTTTATCTACATAGTATATTTACTACAGGAGCATTCAGTGAGCAGGTTTGAATTATAGGTCACACTTATTACTGGACTGTATAATCAGTTACACTGTCCATACATTGTGTCTGCGTGAATGCGCTCGCTTGTGTAAATGAGTCTGCATATAGCTCGTGTATGTAAATAGCACGTGCAGCTGACTGTGGGCTCACAAATTGTAGAATATCAACAGTTCCAAATCGTTAGCAGACAACACAAATTTCCACAGTCAATAAGAAGAGTTTATCTTATCCAACAGTTTACACACAAACCTGTGACTGTTTAGACTCAACAAATGTCTCAGTCAGTATCTAATATAAATATAGTCAGGCAAATGTGTGTACAAATACATATTATATAATAGCTAGCAGCACTTACAACGTCCATACTGCTCAAGGACCCTAGATCCAAATGTTCCAAAATACGCAGATCCCAAAACTCCACCAATTTTCGTAGGCAGCATAGAACAGATTCAGCCACTGCTTTACCTATTAGACGAATTAACAGAGGCCAAAGATTTCTAACTGTTAACAATTAAAGCACTAACGACAGCACAAGACAAAAAACGACCAAAGAAAATTCAAACATGTATTACAATTCCTTAGAGCTCTGAACGGAAAAACCAATTTTTGCGTCGTACTCTAAAACATATTTTCATAAAGATCAAACAGTTTGATCTGTAATTTTACAAAGTATAATGGCTGACTGGAATCGCTGTCCAGGAGACGCGCATATTGAAGTAGGGGAAATTCCGAAGAAGAACCGAGAGATGCTCACCAAACCCGGGGGTTCCAGTGCCAATCGCTGAACACCCAGAAAGAACAGTTTTAGGGAAAGTCTACCCTAGCTAAGTCAACCACAACTATCATGTAACCGTTCCTCAACTCATGAGCTCCGAGGGAGGACCCCGGCCGGGCAGATTTTACGATCCCATGGTACTACTTTTGATTACATCGCTGACCAACACTACGACCCCCGAAGCCCTGAATGGACGCGGCCTGAACTCCTGGTGCGATTCACAGGACCTCCCTCGGAGGTCTACGGCTTGTCCTCCACCTTCTGGTGGCGGCAAGGGAACACTACTCCGCTAGGCCAGTGGTAAGACAGGTTGCCATGACCTCTCCCTCTCGCGACAACTTAGGACTCCTGATGACTTGTTTGTGAACAAGTACTTATTTAGTACTTGTTTGAAATAAGGCTGCTTCACTGGAACCACCTTCTACGTTTTATTGTTTTTTTCACTCACTGTTACTCGTAACCCGTACTGAATAGACTATAACACTAATTACATTCAGTTTAAAAAACCTTTACCTGGAAACAGCTACAAGAAAAATGTATCACCTTTCCTTGTAATCTTTCCTTCTGAAATACTTGTAATTCCTTTTCTAGAATCTCATGCAATTATTTCTCGGAATCTTATCCATTAATTTACCGTAATTAACACGCGTTTTGCTTTTGTAATGTACAATGTAAAGCTAACTCTTTAGCGACCAAACACAAACAAGCACAACCTTTATACACCTTATGTTTCCAGAGTCGTCCTGTAAAGATACCATGTTCTTGTAGGATTAACCTTTTCATTTTAAAAACACGTATTGGACATTCTTCCGTTTAACTTGTCTCGCCAGTCTTATGGCGTTTCCGTTTTAAACTCATTCACATGTACTTTGCATAATCGTCTATCGGCGTATACTTTCAATGTTAAGTCTTTGTACAATTATATACATCTACAATGCTTTTGCAAGTTATCTAAAATATTTTATTACGCTTTATTACGATTGCATTTATCTTTAAAATTTGAAAAACTTAAAAACTACGTCAAGTTTTGACAAACTTTATATTTTATGAAACAGGATGTTATAAAACTGTATAAGTTATGTTTCTTCTTTGAAGTCGCTGCTTTGTGTATAAAAGTCTTAACTGAGAATTTTAATACTGTTTTTGTGGATAGTCTGTTTGGCATTTCCTACTGATCCAGGAATAAAATATATTTTTTATTCTTTCTACAAGGCTAAATATGTACATAAAAGTCTTTTTATCTTCTCTCTTCTAAAAACCTATTCTCTTGTATTTTGTATCATTGTTCAACGCATCCGTCTTTGTGCATTTTCCTGTAATACCTCCCAAATCCTCAAGTCTCCATACGTGTCTGCTATTCAAACGGTATAACTTTAATTATGGATTGGATTTGCAGTTTTAATTTACCGTCCAAAGATTCTTCTTTTACTCTTTTCTATCAGCTTGTAATCAGGTCTTCAAAGTATTAATAGACTTATTTTAAAGATCTTTTATTTTCATTTTTTAATTTATAATTTTTTTCTTCTCTCGTTGTAAAGACTCATTTTCGGAACATAGTTACACTCAACGTATTACTGTATCCTTCCAACTACCTTTAACCTTACAAAATACCCTACTACACCCTTTCTACTTTAAATAACGCAATACGTATATAATTTGAACTGCGTTCACAACTGAGACTACTATTTTATAATTTTTGTAGTTTTCATATCCCATAAACCACGTATAAAGCTCACAGAACGTTTTTCAACCGAAAAATAAAACTCAAAAAACTCTCATAAAAAACTTCTAAAATCAAAATTATATCTCAAAGGACAAGGCGTGAGGTGAGTATTGGCTTTAGATTTTTTTTTATTTTCACCCTAAAATTTGTTATTTTTTCGCATCCCATCCATCATTTTGTCAGTCTTTTATCGTGTTAACCAGCTCCAAGCCGTAAATTAGCTTTAATTTATTACTTTTTCGCAACCTTGTTACTGAGAAAAATTTCTCTTTTTTTGTACTGTAGCGATTTCCTTCTTTCGTTTGTCTAACGGAGGCTAATCTTACCATCTGGCAATGGTGTTTTTGTACTAACACATCCATCTTTTTTAGTTATGCTGAATCTTATCGTAAATATTCCAGAATAACAGTTTCCGCATTCACAAGACTATAAGACGCAAGATAGTTTATCTTGTTTTCACTTCCACAAAATTTACCACTTGTTAAGTAAGTGGCCCCTTTCTTAATAAAACGCTTGTAATATATCTTCAGGATTCTTTTAGTCTTCTGTGACATTTGTCGCCTATATAAGTAAGCTACTAACTCTGTAAGCTTCTGCCTCATAATTTAACCATTTCTCTTTACCTTTTTGATAATCTTCTACTAAACTGTGTTTCTTTATTCTTCTGATACTGAAATCGTGAACAAAAAATGACTGTTTTTTGGCTAAAAATAAAATATCTTAAGTCATTTATCACCTCGCGCTTTCTTTTTTGAAACATAATTTTGGGTTTTTTAAATTTTTGGTGTGATTTTTACTTTACGTTTGGGAAAGGTACTGTGAACTTTGTAGGGAGTTTATGGATACTCTAAATTTTATGGCTGGTGTAAGGGTGGAAAGAACACTAAGTCTGGTTAATGGTTCGAGCTTTCTATACACCCTGTTGCAAACGCGCGAACATACGCGTGTAAAAGTATTTTCTTTTCAATCGAGAAATATCAAAAACATTAATTCAGAAGACAAACCTGTTCCAAATATTTGTTCAAAGATGTAAGAGTAAGAGAAATTAACAAGATATAAAAGCCTCTGAAGAGCCTTCTGTTCATTAGTAAGTCTACAGTAAACTAATTAACGTAATATTATTTAAGATTTGCGGTTGTCGCTTAATCACTGTGCAGTATTCCCGCGGCGACTGGCTGTATTTTTAATTGCGAAACATCCGTTCCCACGCTCCAACAAACTTTTAATAACTACAACATCAATGTCAAACATACAACTTGATTTCCGGCTTTGTTTATTCTTTAAACAACAATCACCTCCTCCATTTCTCCACTTGCTCCTCTCCATCTCCTTCTGTCCATCACTGTGTGCTATTATTATGGCTCTCTACTAGTTCTATAGGTATAATCATTTTCTCCTTAGCCTAAAGGTTATATGATAACATGACAAGTTAGTACAGGTTCTTTCTTCGCTCAGTCTCTTCTTTTTTTCACAAGACTTTATGTTATTTGTTATCTACTTACGGTGCCTTTTTGCAACCTTCTTGTAGTCCGTCGCTCGACGAATATAAGAAACTAGACAAAATGTCAATACTGTGGGGATTACAGCTTTACTTGTGTTATTCTTCAGTGATTTAACATCGCCTCTTTCTATTCAACAAAGACTGTATACGACGACATCTTTGAAATTGTCTTTCATCCACTGCTGTGAATAGCTAACGTTTCTTCTATAATACATTAGTGTAATCATTACTGTAATGTTTCTTGCTATGTTGTTGTTTCATAGGTCCCAAATTGCATTCTTTAGAGGTTTTTGCTTTCTTTCACCCCTCCCATCATTAAGAATCTAGTGGCTCGCCACTTTTAGGGATAGACATCTCTAAAAGCAATAAATTTCCCTGATCCTGTAGCCGGTCATCTCGCATACCTTCCTTTCTCCACCAAGTACTTTATTTCTAATCTCGGGTGCCTTCTTAAGACCAAGTCACATCTGTCAACCAATGGAGGTAACTGTACCTCAGTTACAATTATTTTCGTGTATTACGACAAAATTGTTTGCTTCTAATTTTGTGTTCTTCATATTCTGATTATTCGTGAGTTGTGTTCTCGAACGTGCTGTGCTCAAATTATTCTCAAAATAATGAGAAAAGTGCAGCAACACTTCAGTTTAGTTGGTTGTTATTTCCAATAAATCATAAATTTCCAATTTGTATTCCATTTACTCAGACCCCTGTTTAAAAACTTAAACTTCTACTTATTACAAAGGTTTTTAAATATATATAAACACTTGGAACGTTTCACAGTTTATATTTAACTCTGACAGCCATTTTAGCTTATCAAGCTATTGATAACAGAGGATGTTAGGGTGGTGAACATCTGTTTAGGGTGTGTATCCGGACATGTGTGAGGTGAGAAGATGGAGGGGGTGTAGGAGCTAAGGGAAAGTCAGGTGTCTGTAAAAACTAAATATAATCTGAATGAAAAATATAAAAATTTATATATTTTATATTTATATAAAAATTTATGTTCACCACCCTAACATCCTCTGTTTATTTGTTCACTGATCTCTTTGACAATAGCTTGAAAAACTGAAACGACTGTCAGAGTTAAATAAAAACTGTGAAACGTACCAAGTGTTTATATATTTTTAAAAACCTTTGTATTAATATGTTTCACCAAGTGCCCAACGAGTCATGAATTAATTTCTACCTATTAAGGGAAATTATCAATTTTCAAAATCCTAAAACTGGGTTTTATTGGTTTTATATTCTGAAATTACTTAACGTTGTTTAAATTATCTACTTTTGAAAAGCCACCCCGTAATGCTGGTAAGTTTTACATTACTTTATCTTTTATTTTTTATTTTCTTATTAGAGATCGAATCTACCTTCTAATGTCTTAAAACAACGTGCCTCTTTCTTCATTATCACAGGTTTCCTTTAATTATTAGTGTAGTAGTCTTTTGCGACTGTGCGAATGTCCTACGTACTAGTAGACTTCTTTCGATCGTCTCATTCGTACAGACCACTTTTATTCCTCTTCATTCACATCCAAGATTAGACAGGAAGCTAATTAGATACCAAGCAGTAATACCCAAAACAGCCTACGCTGCCGAACTGTAAAAGTAAAACTATTTACTTAAAAAAAATTAACTCATGTTCTAAAAATTATTCTTAAAATTAACCTTAAACGACAAAAAAAACGAACGAAAGCCGAGATAGCCATACTGTGTTAGTAATTTTTATTGATGCAAATAAAACCCTCGCGATAGGACAGCAGCATAACTATGTAACCTGGACGGTGCATTAAAGGGGGCGCAGCAGATGGCATTTACTGGCTGGCGGCGGTGGCAAGGCGAGGAGAAAGCCATAAATTTTAATAACTCCTGCAACAACAAGCCCCCGGTGTGTGAGATTAGCTTTTGGTCCACACCATTATACCGCTACTGTAACGATTTTTTTATCTTGCATGTGAACGTCGTCGTAACGACACACACGTTGTTAGAGACAATAATGCTAGTGGCTGGCTAAAATAAAGTTAACAAAGCTCTCCGCCGAACAGCGTACAATATTTTATAACGAGCTAATCCTCTGACACAATCATAACGAAAATCGTTTCAAATTGTTTGCACCAAATGTTTACGGGATTCAATGTTTAATTCTCTCTGACGCGCAGAAACCGTGTAAATTACCACAGCACTCATTAATCCAATTGAAACGTTCAGAAATTCGCTTGGTTGTATGTGACTCGGTGCACGGAACATTCTCAAAAATAAAACTCGTGGAAATAATTGATCATAGAGTACAATCTACGCTGTCAAAACGAATAAAATACAAATAACATGTAGAATGTAATATACACTGTGGAAAAGTCACAGCAACAGTTAAAAAAATTAAAAACAAAGTAAGTCCCCTGGACCAGACAACTTTTAGGCCGAGCTTAAAAAATGTCTATATACTCAAGATAGTTAAAAGTACTTGGACATAACAAACAAATGCGGAAGAGTAAAGACTGAGATTGTAAGCCCGATCTTTACGTGAATAAAGCGTTCTACATTATTGTACACAAACGTTTTATTATAGTTGCTTAAGTAGAGGCCAGACGTCGCTCATACTACACTGTATTTTAGTTTAGAAAGTCAATCATTAGCCGAAATGTTACGTTACGAGAGATGGTGCAAAAAATAATGTATCGGGTGCAGACCTATTATTCTTCATCGACTCTAAAGCAGCTTATGACATCATTAAGAGAAATCTTTATGTGACACGAAAAAATCTAGGGATATCCAATAAATTAATAAAAACTAGTGAAATGACAGTGGGAGAGACAAATCAATTAGGCTTGTTGGAAATATGTTAGATGCACTGAACATTAAAAACGGGCTTTCATAAGCGGATGTTTTGGCTTACCTCCTGCTTAATATTACACTAGAAGTCATAATAGAATCACATAATACAGTATTCTCTAAATCAGTTCAGATGTCAAGTCTGCTGACAACCTGGACATTATTGTAAGAAGTACGAGTGCCATGAAGGACTGACGACCTGACGATGAATGAGGCGTCTATGAAAATGGCGCTTCATAAAAACCGCCAACCACATGGCAGCAGGAAAAGTTTGCAAATCAAATAGCCTATACCATCTGCTATCATCGACAACTACTGCTTTTAGAGTGTAGAGAACTTGACTTACTTGAGATTCTTAGTAACCCGGTTAAATTAGAACAAAACGCTCAGAAGTACAAACAGGGCTTTCTTGGTGTTTTACTATGGTAGGGATAACTTTTTTCCTTCAACCCTAAGACAATGTTCTAGAGAATCTGAGAAGAAGGTTGAGGACGGCTATTTTTCAGCGGGTTATGGGGGGGTTATAGAAGCCCCGCGGCTGCTAAGTTTGCTTCCGTTCCTTTGCCTCCTACTTATATAACTAACCCTGACTTTTTTCCGCTTCTTCTGCTATTCGTCAACGTTCTTCATTGACGTCACTCTGCTGTTCCACTGTTTGTAGTATCAGTATTCTCTGTCTTTTTTACATCTAGTTTTGCAGATCACTTGTAACCCCTACTTCATCTTGAGTAGTTAAAACAAAAAGAATATTTCTTTTTGTAAAGAGGGGCCACAAGTTAATTAAAACTAGGCTAAGGCCTAGAGAAGCTAAAAATTGCGCTGGATCCAGTGAGACGGGACTTGCAATGAAAACTCAAGAATTAAATAATTAACAAATCCCTTTTTATTTATTCTATCTCATAGCCAGTTAATAATAAATAAATAACAGTGATCTATAATTCCCCTTTAAATAGTTAAATAAAGAAGTATACTCTCTCAACAAGGCCACCTGAAAAATATTAACTGAATCCAAGAAAATAATTGCTATGTCACACCATCAATGAATTGAAATTTAAAATAATCATTAACCTCAAAATAAAGCTCCCATTAAACTATTTAATAAAAAAAATTTATATTATATGTTCCTTTTATAAAACTGTATATAAATTAATGAAGATAAATGATTTCATTCCTTGTTACTATTAATAATAAAAATAATTACTCAACAAATTAAATAAATTTTAAAGGTGACAATTCCTATACTTGTTATACTGTTAAATAAATTAAATAATTTCCTTAAAGAAATGATCAGCCACGATTATTGAGATAGAATACCTTCCTTAAAAACAAATGAAAAGGATATACCCACATGACTACATGTGTTAACTTTCTGTTGTAAAAGACATTGAATAATAAATCCCTATATCCCAAGTTCCCACCAAAAGTACAGAAAATGTATAATATTTATAACCCCCAAAATGTACACAGAAATATACACACATAACATGTTCCACAGGACAAAAATACATTATACAACAGTATACATGAAATACATAAAGGTCTCTTGCCACGCCCTTTTTTTTATATTACCCTTCTGGTGTATATAAATTCTAACTTTTCTTTTTATAATAATCCGAAATAGGATTAGAAATTTACATTTATAATAGTACCCACATGGTGTGGCAATATTGCACGTCATGTGTATAAGAGAATGTATAGCATACAAATGTCCCCAGGACCTAATAAAAATTCAAAAGTAAGTGCCTAAGTGGCTAAGTGCTTAAGTATCTAATTCCGGTGAGAAATAAAAATTGTTTTAAAATAATTAACGCCCCCCAGTTATCGTAATGAGTATAAAGAATTTATATATACTTAAATAGGGCCAATTAATGAAAAGAGAAAATTGCACAATATTAGCACCTTATAAAAAAATACACTTGGGTCAGAGACGGACATGTTCATTCAACTTTCGGCTTGTTTCAACAAACTTGTCTCAACAAACAAGTCTCGACAAACAAGTTGAAAAGTGTTTCGACATGCATAGCTTGGTTGAAACTAGTTAAAAATTCGCCTACCTCCCCATTAATCTTTTTATACAAATGAAATAAACTGATTTTAAAAATAAGAGAAAATATATGTTTTTATGCATAGTAAATTAAACTTGAGAAAATTACTAATAACAAAACTGACTTTAAATCTGTAGCGATAGCCCTATAAAGAAATGAGTGGAAATCTATGTTGGATGCTGTCTTGTAACCATATCAGTCTCTGAACTGACAATTTACTATAAATATATTGAAATTTTACAATTAATTCTTTTTCTTAGTGTACACACTAAACTGTCCCATCAATTGGGGATCCAAATGAATGTTTAACTTGAAAGGTAGAAACTGATGGTTATGTATAACTGGTGGTGCCATGTTGATTCTACGTGTTAATTATAAATGGTTGTTTTTCACCTGCTTATGGGTCCAGAAGGGTGGTCTTTTATTGGTAATGTGGCGATCTCATGATTGGCATTTGGTGTTGTTGTTGTGGTGATCTACTTCTCTTCGGTGGCGAGTGTGGAGCTTTTAAGATGGAATTCGTTCAGCCATGTCGCAGGACTTTGTCTCTGGTCGGCGAACCCTGTTCACACATTATATTTTTAGTGAGAGACCACACACAAATGCCCCCACTGTTTGGACACCCTCCAAAATACATATATAAAGACAACACCTAGTTATGTGCTACATAATGAAACTTGGTAAAATTATTTTGGCCAACATGCCTTATTTAAAAACTCTCTAACAATGATTCTTTAAATACTGAACCTCACCTAATGTGAGTTACTTTTTGCCATATAAAAAATTTATTTTGGCTCTGTAACATCTTATAAACTTATTACTTAGAGTGAATATATATAGTTACCACGTGGTGAAGGATTTGTTTAAAACACATAGTTTTTTACTACACATAATTTGATAGGGACATCATTTATATTTAACGTGCCTGAGTAAGTTCCCATATATATGTATAAAGTTTTACTGCTAAGTGCAGCAAAACCTTATAGCACTTTACTAACAACGTATTGTGCAATAGGTTAAGTGTGCAACCCAATCTCGTTACATCGGTGTTAATTAAAGTTTAAACTTAATAATTTTGTTGTTAATGTACTTTAGGTTTTAGGGCCGAGATTCTGATACTCCAATAATCTAGTTTTATTAGCTTATAAAAACTTTATGAACAAATTACGTATCGCGCAATGCACGATTCAACAAGTGGGCACGCTTACTCAGGCTTACTAAAAAAACCGTTTTCTCCCGTGAGATATAGTATTTAATAAATATAATGTAATTAAGACTCACCGCAGTCGTTTAAGAACTATTTTTCCATAGCTGTTAGAAGATGTAGATGGAATTAATTCTTCTCTCCACCGAAGGAATATACCACGAGGCAATCACTTAGACTTCCATGTAGAGACAAGAAAAAAGGAACGCCGTCCTTCAAGTATCGCCCGTTATCAGTATTTAGCGACAGGGAGCACCACCTGGATTTTATAATGCCTCAGCAAGCCGACAGATGGCGACAGCGATCGGGCACTGTAATAAGTCTCTCTTATTTCGATACAAGAGCGCAGCACGAATTATTGCTTTAATTCCGTACTGCCCTTAACTATCAACGGTAGATACATTAATTTCGCATCGTTTCACCACTAGGTATCGGTCCACTCTCCGATTGTAAAAATGACTGACATAGCTGAACGACAAAGTTCAGCACACACTGATTACTAATCGTCTAATAACGCACAATAAAGTCTCTTAAAAAATGTTTGTTCTCTCCACAGTGTCAGTCTCCACTGTCTCACTTCTGACACCATTGTTAGAAGGAACGCATGGTTATAAGCTTATAATAGCGAATAAGTTATTGAACAGCGGAGAACGAAACACAACTTTAATAACACTTGTCTAAAAAGAACATTAGCGTTAGATCTAGAGCAAAAAAACAATATTTTGTCATCAGGCGTATACAGTCGTCCAGTATGCAGTATACAAACTATGATTCGAAGTCTTAAGTTAGGAAAACATAAGACTTACATAAGGCCAGGTAAGAGGAGAGACCTAATAAAATTGGGTCGGGTTATCTTTTGCGTAAATTGTCATTAAACACCTCATTGATATTACCGCACAGTCTTTTTCGCCAAACTTGCTCGTCTTTTTTTATGTTGTGTGTGTGTGTGTGTGCCGCTACTTTCAATTAAACAAGATGCTCAATCAAATAAGGCTTTTATTTTTTAAGCATGAATATACACATATACTCAGAGCAAGTGGCACATATATATTAAAAATTTGTACTAAAAAAAATAGTACTACTCAATTATCTTCCTTTAAATTAATACAACAGTCTATTAGCATTTAGTTCAACTTTAAATTTTTTAAATTGCTTGGCTCAGAGTGGCTACTCACGCCACTAGATCGTGCTGCCATTACGTACACAAACACACAAAATAGCCCAGACTAAAATATGTAGCCAAGTTTATATTTATTTTCCACTTAAAATCTACGTGTTAATGTTCCTTTTACACAGTTTACCTTAATTGTTGGTTATTTGGAATACAACAGTATATATTATTGTTGTGTTGGATACAACTCAATAACATAATATAATGTCTGAATAATCTGGTCCATCACTTATTTCACAGATGAGGTGTAAATGTTCAGTTTTTGGGTTATACTTCTGTTAATCCTTAATAACATCAGTATGTGTTAGCTCTTTGGTTATACTTCTGTTAATACTTAATAAAATTGGTGTGTGTTTATATTGCGACAATACAAGCATATGCTGTAATGTGTATGTATTAAATAAAATAAAATATTTAAATTAATTTTAGTAATATTTAATAGACAAGCAGGTGTGAAATTGAAAGCTGAATTATGAACAGGAATCAACAGGAAAGATCACGCGATTGCCGCTAAGAGCGTGTACACGAGTAAATATGTGTGTGCCTGAGGCCTGTTCAAGCCTGAAAGTTTGCAATCTCACTCCAAATAGATACTAAATTAAAGTTTTATTTAATTATAAGCAAACCGTAAATATTAGAAAGATTGTAAAGAATTCTAAAAATGCATAAAAATCAGACACATATGCAGTGCAAATTCTATGTAATTATGACGTTCAGTGCGAATTCTGTGCGATTTTTAGAGCATAGTAATTACACTAATGATGCGATCATTATGATAATTACGTATAATATGCGTAATTTAATCAGACAATGTTAAATCACTTTGAAATCCACATTAGACATTGCAATTGGCAAAAATGTGCGAATGTGAAATTGGACGATGGTGGAGGAACTGACGCCACTGACAGCTTCTGATCTGCAGAATCCTGTAACGACCGGTGTGATTTCTTTTGGTGAATATAAATACGAGCCCTTCAATCAGTCTTCAGTCGTGGCGGTACGCTATGTGCGTCAGCGATGAGAATTTTTAATACTCTTCAATCAGTTTTCAATTGCAGCGGGCGAATTTTAATTACTTCAGACATAGCTGGACGCTATGTTCAATATCAACAAGATCTTTTGTTTATAAACTGTAAAGTCTAACGGACAATACGTTAGTTCAAGTAATAAAAAAAAACAGTAACTACAATTATCGGACGTCTGCAAACAGTCTACAACTACAAACATCAACACTCTAGACAAATAGCGAGAGAACATCAAGCAGAGGAACGCTATGCAGAGCAATAGAGGCGGTTAATAGAACAACAGCAGCTGACAGCTGATTCAGAGCAACACATCATTCCATTCTACAGCCAGCAGATGGGACCATGAAGGACGAGTGACAGAAGGACGACCAGTGGAACCGGAAAACGCAAGAGGACATCCAATAGGATAGGACCGACAGATCACCGGAGGACATGGGTACAATCTGCAGAATTGAGGTGACGAAAACCCAATTTATAATTATAAAAGGATAGAGACATTGAAAAGACATTAATTAAAAAACTCTTAAATTAAAGAAAGATTATGTAGATAGAGATAAGAGAATGTAATTTAACTGTAGTAAGAATTTTCTTTAATGATGACCAATTAATTTAAAGATAATTTAAATCCTTGCTTAGAGGATCAACAATTGATTTAATAATTTTAAATTTTCATTGAAAGCATATAAAGTAAAGTAGTTGGAAACATAGAAAAAGACTAACGATTCGATTAGTTTATTTAAAATGTTATAAAGCCTTAAGATGTATGCCAAGCATAGAATAATAATGTAAATAAGAACAAATTTATAAAGCACACATTCAGACTGAGTAGTCAAGTATTTATAGTGTAACGAAGAAATGTTAAAACATAGAGTTTGCTAATATAAGATATAAGATATAAGATTTATTTTATGATGAGTGTACGGCAACAAAGAAACATTGAAACAATTGATAATGAATATTTTATGGCGAAGTAAATATTATTATATTTTTTTTTATTTTTCGTTTGAATAAAGAACTGAAAACATGTTACGATTCATAAAAGGACTACTCTTATTATGATTACACCTACACTTCAATTATACATACACGTTATCAGTAATGTAGTATGAGCTACACCACTACACAATTTAGATTACATTTAATTAATACATTGTGTCGTGTTGTATAATTTTGGCGTCCCAACAACGTGGGGCTCCTCAAACACAACAAAATTTGTATTTACAACCTGCGTTCACAAAATGTGTCGTTGTAATATATAGTATTACTCATTTCCTGTTACGTATTTTTACAATTTTACTTTAGTTTATTCTTTCTTACTATATCTTTCTTTACGGTTAAAATTATAATTTTTCTTGTAAATTTACGGTATTTCTGTCAATAATTTTAGCAACACTCTTCTTAATTAATATTCTTATACATTAATATTAACTATTGTTTTTCTATTCGTCATTGACTATTTCCTTACTGATTTTCAAAATTTATTTTCACTCAATTTTTTTTCACTCAAATTCAATTTTTTTCTCGTGAACATTCAAAATATCGGTATGGAGAACCATACATGACTTCCATGTTTTAAGATGTATATTTAAAATCATTTACGAAATGAAATGTTTCCATAGAAACTACTTCTTTCCACTTATTGCTTCAGCCTTAACCACAGTACTGTGGTCACTAACGTATACCACCACACGTTATCGCACTCGTTTTTCACTGACGATAGCAGTCGATGGCACTGCCGAAACGTCTGGTTTTGCAGAAAACATTGGACTACGGCCAAACAGCCCGGGAAGGAATTTTAACGACAAACTACTACTTTGTTGCCGATAACGTAGTACACATATAAAAATTATCCCCTCCCCTTCAACTATAATTTTCATTTATAGAAAATTACCCCCACCCCGTTCAACTAGCCTCTTCATTTATAGATATTTCATCTACGTTTGTACAGTGGATTATTAATATCTTCTTATCAGGAGATTTTATTTATCAAAATTAAGTACTTTACTCTTGTTACAACAAAAAATGTTTCTGGTAAACTGCTCTTTCCCCGTAACCGATCTTCACCAAAATCAATAGGCCTAGAGTTTACTACAGATCAGGCACATACGTAAAAAATTATTTGATTCTGTTTGAATTTACGACAGTTATCGTTCGTCATGAAAAAATTTCTCTTGTTACAACATAAAATGTTGCAGGTAAACTACCCCTTTCCCTTAACCGATCTTCACCAAAATCAACAGGCCTTGAACACTCTATAATATAGGGATGTATGCAGAAACTTATTTGATTATGTTTGAATTTACGGCAGTTATCGTTCGTCATAGAAAAAATTACCCTTGTTATCATATTAAAAGTGGCTGGTAAACTACCCCTTTCCCTTAACCGATCTTCACCAAAAAAAAAAATAGACCATGAGTTCTCTACAACTCAGGCACATATGTAAAAAATTATTTGATTCTGTTTGAATTTACGGCAGTTATCGTTCTTCATGGAAAACGTTCTCTTGTTACAACATAAAATGTTGCTGGTAAACTACTCCTTTCCCTTAACCGATCTTCAACAAAATCAACAGACCTTGAGTTATCTACAATTGAGGAAGGTAAGCACAAAATTATTTGATTCTGCTTAAATGTGCGGCAGATATCGTTCGTCATAGAAACAATTACTCTTGTTAAAACATAAAATGTGGCCGGTAAACTACCCCTTTCCCTTAACCGATCTTCACTAAAATCATCAGACCTTCAGTATTTTACAATTGATGAACGAATGGAAAAAAATATTTGATTCTTTTTGAATATGCGGCTGTTATCGTTTGCCATAGAAAATACCCTTGTTAAAACATAAAATGTTGCTGGTAAACTACTCCTTTCCCTTAACCGATCTTCAACAAAATCAACAGACCTTGAGTTATCTACAATTGAGGAAGGTAAGCACAAAATTATTTGATTCTCTTTAAATGTGCGGCAGTTATCTTTCGTCATAGAAAAAATTACCGTTATTAAAACATAAAATGTTGCAGGTAAACTACCCCTTTCCCTTAACCGATCTTCACCAAAATCAACAAACATTGGGTTCTCTATAGCCCAGGAAGGTATGCAAAAAATTATTTGATTCTGTTTGAATTTGCGGCTTTTACCGCTTGCCATAGAAAAAAATTTATAGACAGACAGACACATAGACACACAGATAGACACACAGACACACACACACACACACACAGACACTTTTCGAAAAATGATTTTTTTTCATCTTATGAGGGTATTACAATCAGAATCTGCAATAATCTCGAACACGATTTTTTTTGCCATCACCATACTTCCATTTCCTTATGGAACATGGAAGTAAAAAGAGCGAGTTTGCTTGTGAATATTGTTAATATTGTTGTGAATTAACCTTTTGTCTTCTTATCTTTGGCCTAGTTTAACAATGTCTATCCCGTAGTTTTTTATGTTCAAAATATAAGTTAACTAGACTTCTTTTTAAGTCGTTTACACTCTTCTGACATATTACAATTATTTTTAAATTATAAAATTTGTTATATTGCCTAGGTTCGCATAATGCTTGTGATCCCTTGATTAGGCCTACGTATTATTTTAATTCCTATTTCTTACAAGTCACTTCAACATAATTAATTATGATTAATTGCGTTTGATTATTTACACTGTTGCGCGTATATAATTTTATCTACCGTTTTCGTACATACATTGACTAATATTACTTATTAGTATTATTTTTAATCATTCACCAAATTTTCTATAGACACTATAGTTTGACATTTCACCCAAATTTTATAAATTTGTATTATTTAATAGGGTCTATGTACTGTTACATTTTACAACAGTACAATACACTCGCTCGCGCACATACAATGTGTGTGTGTGTGTGTGTGTGTGTGTGTGTGTGTGTGTGTGTGTGTGTGTGTGTGTGTGTGTGTGTGTGTGTGTGTGTGTGTGTGTGTGTGTGTGTGTGTGTGTGTGTGTGTGTGTGTGTGTGTGTGTGTGTGTGTGTGTGTGTGTGTGTGTGTGTGTGTGTGTGTGTGTGTGTGTGTGTGTGTGTGTGTGTGTGTGTGTGTGTGTGTGTGTGTGTGTGTGTGTGTGTGTGTGTGTGTGTGTGTGTGTGTGTGTGTGTGTGTGTGTGAGAGAGAGAAAGAGAGAGAGAGAGTTTGTGTGTGAGGTGTAAAGTTCCAGTTGCCGGAGAATAATCTTTAGAAGAAATATAAGAAGCAGCAAGAAAAAACGAGAATGTTCGGCTTGCCATCAGCCAGTCAGTCTCAAAATAGGGTGACCAGCAGCACAAGGGTATTAAGCATGTTGCCTATGGCGTTTCAGTTACATTGTATCCTTTCTATAGGGTAAGTGGAAAGTAATAACTTAATATTTTGCGGCACTTTATATTCGATATGTTGCTCGTTCTATTTAATCTTAGTATTTGGAACTGCATATTTTTGAGTGTTCATAACAGTTGTATTTAAGTGGAAATAATAATGGTATCGTTTTGAAAGGATCAAAGAACATCAAAGCCATTCAGTCTAACAACTTAATTCAACCAGCATTTAGCCATTACAATCACTTTTAGGCAACAGTTTTAGAATAAAACAATCGTACTAAAGAGTACTGAATTAAATTGATAGGAAACGATAGGCCTATAATATAAAACAATAACTATAACCCGTATGTACCCGCAAATATAGTTCTGACCCTCAACTTAAATACTATTTAAGTTGAGGGACAGAAAAGCGTTACTACCCTTGCTGCTTATTTCCATTCATTATTAAAGTTACAGTGCCCTTGAAAACGATCTTTTTAAAACTCACTTTTCGTTTCGTGTACCCATTTATAATTTCAAGTGAGTACAGCGTTGATTTCTATGAGATCTGATACAACAACCCTGATTCTACTCACAATTAATTTAAAACTTACAAACTACCTTTCTTGTCTGACATTTTTAGGCTAGAACGCCACACATGCATAATCTCAGCACCCTGTAGATTGTGGAGAAATTTACACTGCTTTATGAGTGCAGATATTTATGTACGTTATAACAAAAGAAAAAGATATATATATAGTGTAATGTAATGTAAAAATGTTGTATGCTGTCGGGCGTTACCTCCGCGCACTTTTTGTTACTTACTGTTGACTGGATCCTCTGCGGTGATGTAGTCCTGTAACACAACTTAATACTATGTTTTTGTGGGCGCCACTTGGAAACGTTTGTTCCAAGAATAAAATGTGATTATTAAAGAAATTAAAATTTTTAAATCTTACTTCTATGAAAATTATAAACAAGTCAGTTTAGCTTGAAAAAATCAGGTAAGTTTAATGATTCTTCAAAAACAAACAAATCGTCTGAAGGACTAACATTCATAAAAAATTATACAATTGCAGAGTTACTAAAGAGAAAAAAAAATTCACAAGTTATTATTATTATTATTGACAATTTTCTTTATCCAATCAAGTATCGGCTAGTATTTTCAATTTTTTACTCAGTTGAAAAGCATGAGTTTAATACGTGAAAAAATCCTTACTCTCAGGACGTGACTCCTTTGAACTACCAAGACATATCAATAAGATGCCTTACAAGAAAAATTAAGTGATTTGAAGGTGTGTGTGGCGTGTGCGGTACAACTGTGTGATAAATGTAACCAGGTAAAAAAATGACTTTAATTTTGGTAACTCACGTTCCAATGGTTAATTAATCTCGCACAGGACACTCCTCTCGGGTAGTTTTTCAATCTCGCCTCTTCATGTGTGCACTGAATCTATTTTAAGTCAAAATTGCGATCATTTACAATTTCCGCACTTTTTGTGAAAACGTTTGGCAGTAGATTCTCGTTCAAACCCCGCCACTACAAATCAGCTGCTCCGCGTTGATTCCCAAATTGGCCGCCACAGCGCTGATTCCCATGTAGTCGAGAGAAAGGCTTCGTGTTTGTATGTTTACGTTAAGGGGGTTATTGTCAAGTTAGTTTGTCTTTGCGAACACAGCAGAATTGGTTCTCTATTTAAAGTGTTGGTCCCTCCTGGGCCGTTGACGTTCTGGCTGCGTAATTTCTATTAAAATTTGCCGTGTTGCTGCTCTATTTCAGCAACACATTGGTGTTTTCACCTGAAATATCTCCGTTTTCAACTGAATCTAGTGATACTAATTATGATTGGTTTTTAAATAAATTAACTCTAATAAGTAACACAATATACAACTCCCACCTTGGGTTGTTGTCATTGAAATTCAATTTTTTAGAACAAAAAATTGTTGTGAAACTATTATGTTTCTTCCACAATCTGAACATATAACATTACTATCTTCCTATAACAAAACAAACAAATTTTAACATATATAATACATAGATAATTACAATTTTACCTGGCCCCTGTCCATGGCCAAGGTTTTTGTCAATGTTATAACACAATAATTAGTCTCTTTCTTTAACATATGTAGTATTTCACTAGTGTACACTCAGAGTTTATTATATTGTCTGTCTTTTGTGATACCTGGTTACTCTTTACACATATTATTTTTATTACAGGATAACATAGCATCACATTGATTGGTCTTGAGATGTCCTTCTTCATGGTGTGACAAATCTCACTCTTATAAGTTAAATTCTTTCATAATTGATCTTATTTTCAACTGAGTTTGTTCGTTTTTAAGGTATACTGAAGTATTGTACCATTCTATTTTATTCTTGTCAACATTTTGTAAATATTTAGCCAGATATGACTATTTTTGTACTGGTTGATTGGATCCAGCCATACATGGTATAGGTAAATATGTTGCTAACTCGATTATTACAATGTTAAAGTTAGTCAAATATATTAGTATAGTCGCTTTATATTATATTTCAACTTTCTAATGCAATTTGGTTGCATTTTGGCAACATTAAATCCATAAATCATACAATATTATATGCCTACCACATGTTTTTAGTTAATACTGTTTTTGGCTATTTTGACTGACTTTTATTCATTTGACAGCTTTCTTTAGTTAAGATAAATTGTTCACTTTTGTCTGCTTGACAATTACGTATAGTTTTTATTTCAATCTGATAATAATTAATTTTTTCATGAAATCTGAGTGTTTGGTCTCAAATCCAACACATTAATTTTTTTTTTTGTCATAACAAATATATAATTTCTATTTTAACTTAGATTCTTTCTAATAATGTATTTAAGTCATTTAATACATTTATTTTATTTACATTAATATAATAATGGATCATGTCCATTCATTCACAAAAAATAGTTCTTAATACTCTATTCAGAGTTATAAAACTTAATAATTAATGACTTCATTTTGGTTGATTCTGACATTATTTGTCTCTCTTATAGTATCTTATGGTTTTTTCACTGTTATTCACTTTAATAATATATATGGGGTTTGTGTCTTAGTCAGTCTGGTCGTTTTTTCATGTCCGTAGTAATAATTATTAGACAATATTACACAATTTTTTAGGACTACTTGGGTTCGATACTGTTCACCTCGCTTTCCTCTTATGATAAATTGCTATGTAAATGATTTCCTTTATGGAACGTTCCGTGACGTTACAACGTTGAATTAAATCCTTTTCGTTAGCCACTATCGAATACTATAAGTGAAACAATGGACTCGGCAGAGAAACAATTTTAACAAAATGTTACCTTTGTTTACCATTACAGTCAGTTACATTCAGTTGGAATGTGGCGCAGGCGCTACAAAGAGCCGGACATCGTCAGGATAATCAAAATATACAGGCTAAAGTGGGTTGGCACATAGAGAGAACGGAGGAAAGACAGGCTAAGAAACATATTTTCTACCAGAAACCAATCGGTAGTAGAAAATGGGGAAGACACCGAAGTAGATTCTAAGACCAGGTAGAGAAGGACCTTGGAAAGTTGAACATAAGAAACTGGAAATCCAAGGCACGCAGTAGGGAGGAATGGAATCGACTCTTGGAGCAGGCCAAGACCACCAAGGGTTGTAGAGCCACTTCTGATGATGGTGATTACCTTTGTGTCCCCTAATGTGAATGTACCTTTGTGTTATCTTAGTTGCCTTTTGTTTTCAACTAATTAACTAATACAAAACAATTTTAATTGTCAAGAAACGTATTCAGTTTGAAAGACGAGCACGTGTGAGTAAGCTTTGCAGAGGTTCAGAAATTCGTAACAATACATCGGTTTAAACACTTTATCAGCGTTTCAAATCACTTGAAACGGTATTATATAAATTGCACGTTTTATATAATTTCCTTCGCCGATGCACTAGTAACACGAAATTAGGTCAATGGAATTATTTTCTCCCTTTAGCCTCCCATTATTTGGCTCGGTACTGTACTGTAAACTGTTCGTATAAACTGATTCCACTTTTAGTTCGTAAAGCTCATATAATTTAAAGTCATCTTCGTTTTCCTTGTTCAGTAATTAGTTGGATATTAATAGTGCTAAGAGTTACGTAGTCACATAGTAGTAACGTAAGACGCCTCTTCTATTATCTCAAGTGAGCTAAAGTTCATAATTGTTTTTAATGACTTTCTTTCGAGGAAAACTATATCTTTATTGTTGTGAAACAACATGTACTTGTTTTCTCGAGTTCTACGTATTTTAGTACGTAAGCTTTCACGGCCGGTGTCATTATAATTATTTAAAACTTCCGGGCTGAAAGGCGGTGGTCGAATGCTTGATGTTCTGCAGCTAGACGTTTCGGCCACACCACCGGTAGCCATCTTCAGTAGCAAAAATTGTTCGAAATAGGGTGGTATGCCGAACAAGTCGCCCAATGAACTGGGAACAAGCAACAGTGAAGGCTACATTGTTTCTATTTATAACTCTGATTGGTCATGGAAAATAAACCATGCCAGACACTATTTAAGGCGATGCTTTTACCTCGGCGGTTCAGTGACGTCTACCCTGAGCTGTTGCCAAGGTAGGCTGCGTTCGTTTTTTGCTCTTGTGTGTGGAATTTTCCATAGCACAACACTGGCTCCAGCTTGTCTGGAGTGCAATAACTCAGTAATTACTTATTCTATCAAGCTGAAACTCTCACAAAGTGTTTAATACAATTAGTGCTCTGTGTTACAATTGTGCGGGCAGTGGTGAATTCGTGTTTTTGGTGTTAGTGGTGTTTTGGTGTTCTCCGCTGCTGACTGTTGCCTGGTAAGTGTTGTAGCTTGTTAAGTAGTATACCACACTACCCAGCTAACGATCCCTAAAATCTCACCAGCCTAGGCGTAGGTTAACCTCGCCGATGGCCGCACCCAACATTCCCGTCGGTCCTTCTCAGTGCCACGAAATCCCTCCTGGCGCTTTAGCGCAACCTTTGCCGTCCGAACCCGAGACAATGTCGGCTGGGACGAGTGCCATGGATACCGAGGAGTGGCAGACTGTGAGTAGCCGGAAACGGCGAAACAGTGGCGACTCCGCGGGATCCGGGCGGTCTTCCTGCCACGGACAGACCCGCTACGGCCACCTCAATACCTACCCCGCCAGGGCGGTTGCCGCCTCTGAACTTTGACCGGCCTGTTGACTGGGATAAGGTCATGCGACGACTTCACCGGGCCGCTCCTGCGAATACCCTGACTGCAGTTTGTCAGAGTGGTCGCTCCGTCAGAATTGAAACCATGACCATCGACAGTTTCCGGCTCGCCCAGAAACTGCTGACTGATCGTGGTATCCCTTATTACACCTACGCCCTGCCGGAGGAGAGGGAACTCAAGGTCGAGATCATCGGCATCCCCGCCGATGTTCCCGTGCCTACAATTTCTCACGCCCTTGAACTTTTGGGCTTTACTGTCAGCTCTGTGACTCCTCTCTTCTCCCCCGGCAGACGCATTTCCAGAAATGCCTTCCTTGTGAAAATTCTCAAGGTAGTGAATTTCCAAGCCATATACCAGGTAGACTCCTCTCTTTTACCTCCGGGTAAAAGTTTCAGCTTTCGAGTCCCGACCCGGACCCAAGCAGTGCTACAACTGCCAGCGGTACGGGCACAGCAGTGTCTATTGTCACTACCCGACACGCTGCGTTCGTTGTGGTGAAGGTCATCACAAGGGCGATTGTCCTCGTGAACGTATCGCCACTGCCACGTGCGCAAACTGTCGCGAACCACACCCAGCAAGCTCTCGCCAGTGTAAACACTATCAAGACGCCCTAAAGAGCATCACCAAGGCCCAAAAGCCTATCCCACCTGCCCCCAAGAAACCCTCAGCCCCAACATCTGCCGCCCCGGCGGCCCCAGTTCCGGCTACCTCGTCTGCGCCTGCAGCCGCTGTAGTCCCCCCGACCTGCCCAGCGCCTACCGGAGCGCTCAGTTACGCGGCAGCCGCCGCCTCCGATGGATCTTTCCCTCCTTTTGCCTCGTCGCGAAAGCAACCCGCGCCAAAGAAGAAAAAATCATCTACCACCATCCTCACGCAGCACAAGCCCGCTGCACCCAGGTCAGCATCTGCCCCAGCTCCCAAAGAGCCTCGGCAGCCTACACCTAAACCTCGGCCCGATAATGGAATCATGTATCGTGTGCCCCCGCCCACGCCGCAGGCGCCTCGGACCCGACCTTTGCCGATCGCTTGCGTGTCTGGGTTGAAACCCTCATCCCTCAAATCTTGGCTGCCAAGGACGTCCAGTCTCTGCTAGTCACCATTCTTACCTCCCTCATGACCCTCCTGCCTTCCAATGTCTAGGACTCTTCGGCTGGTGGCATGGAACGCACATGGCGTTCCGTCTCGCCGAGCCGAATTGGCTAACTTTGCCACTGAGTATGACTTAGATGTCATACTACTCTCTGAAACTTTCCTTACCGCTGCTGTTTCTTTTCAGCTTCCGGCGTACACTACATATCGCACGGATAGGCCTCGGCTACCACCCCCCGCTCATCCCAGCGGGGGTACCGCCATTCTCGTCCACAGGCGCACTGCCCATCGTCTCTTACCCCCTCCAGATACTAGGTATTTGGAGACGACGGCGGTGGCCCTCTGGATCGGGGATAGGGAGGTTCGCCTAATTTCGGCGTACCTCCTCCCGGGCCCGGAAGGCTTCCGCCGCCTGAGGAGTGAGACGCCCTCCTCGACCACGAACTACCTACTATAGCTGCCGGAGACTTCAACTCCAAGCATCCCTCTTGGAACAGCCGTGTCACGAACCCGCGTGGCCGCTCGCTCTACAGCTACGTTCAGCGTCATCTGCAGGTCTCAGTTATTGGTCCTGACTCACCGACCCACGTGCCCACTAGGGGCCTTCCGGATGTCCTTGACATTGTCATTGTCAAGGACCTGGCCATTCCTATCACTGTAAGTGCAGTGTCGGACCTCTCGTCCGACCATGACCCGGTACTTATCACTGTTGGTGCCCCGTTGGACACACCTCTCCAACCCCCCTCTCATCCACGGAGAGTCAACTGGCGCTCCTGTCATGACGAACTCCAGCGAACAGTGCCATCTGACCCCCCGGCCCCCATCGCCTCTACGGCTGATGCGGACCGTATGGCCGACTATCTTCAAGAAGTCGTAACGTCCGCTATGGACAACCACACCTATCTTGTCCCAGAGACAAACCGCAGGTCTCAACTACCTGAAGAGGTGCTCATCTCGCCATCCAAACTCGGCGCCAACTCCGCCGGAGATGGCAACAAACCCGGGATCCTGCTATCAAACGCAGGTTAAACGCCCAATCTGACCTTGTCAAACAGCTTCTGCTTGATGCCACTGCACATCGTTGGGACTCGTATCTCGAGTCTCTTGAAGTCCGGCCCGAGTCTGTCTGGCAGGCTGCGAGCCGACTTAATGGCGACAAAAGGACCCGCCATCCCCTCAGATCACCGGACGGCATTGTGTACTCCGCGGCCGGCAAAGCAGAAGTCTTTGCCGCAACCATGGAGGAGCAATTCACCGTCCACGGAGGCGTCTGCGACCCCGTCCACTCGGCCGAGGTTGCAGACTTCCTATCTGGATATTTTTCCCGCCCTCCAGCTGACATCCCTGACCCGTTCGACCGAGCCGATGTTGTCTCGGCTATTGGTTGACTTCGCCCTAAGCGGGCGCCCGGCGATGATCGTATCGGAGCGGCGGCGCTACAACACGCTCCCCTAGCCTCGTCAACATGGTCCACGAGCTGTTCAATGGATGTCTCCGGCTCCATTACTTCCCTAGCCTGTGGAAGCGTGCGAAAATCATTATGATCCCCAAGCCTCGCAAGCTGCGTATTGACCCCTCAAACCATCGACCCATCTCACTGTTGCCAGTCATATCGAAGGTACTCGAGCGACTCCTGCACGGTCGTTACGCGCCTCTGCTGAATGGTTTCATTCGGCAGGAGCAGTTCGGCTTCCGCAGAGAGCACTCGACGACCCTTCAACTCGTCCGGGTTGTTACCCATTTGACGGACGCCTACAACAAGCATCTGTCCTCCGTCGCTGTATTGCTCGACGTGAGTAAGGCCTTCGATCGAGTCTGGCACGAAGGCCTTCTCTACAAACTGGCCCAATCCCCCCTCCCTGCCTCATTCGTTCATTTTCTCCGTTCGTACTTGTGCGATCGCATCTTTAGGGTATGCGTCGATGGGTCGTACTCATCCATCCGACCAGTCGCCGCAGGCGTACCTCAAGGATCTGTCCTTGGCCCCGTCCTGTACCTCGTGTACACGAACGACCTGCCTGTTCAGCCTGGAGTCACTCTCTCGCTCTATGCGGATGACGCTATGTACCACGCCAGCTCAGCGAATCTTGATTTCGCAGCTGGCCTGGTGCAGCGTCAGCTCGCCGTACTTCCGGACTGGCTAAGGAAGTGGAGGATGGCGGTCAATGCGGAGAAATCCGAGGCGATCGCCTTTTCTCATAAATTAACTTCCCGCTGCCAGTCCCTCTCCCTTGAAGGGAGCCCAATCGAGTGGAAACGGACTGTAAAGTACTTGGGCGTCACTCTTGACCGACGCCTAAGCTTTGCACCTCATGTCTCTCTGAGTCTCCAGCGCGCCAGAGGCGTCAGAGCCAAACTATTTCCCTTTCTCTCTCATCGGGGTTCAGTGCCTGTGCGCACTAAACTCACCATCTACTTGCTCTTTCTTAGGGCAATCCTGACTTACGCAGCCCCCGCCTTTTGGGTACTACTCAGCCCATCCGTTGTCGCCCGTTTGGAAGCTTTCCAATCCCGAACCCTCCGCTACATCTCCAACTCTCCCTGGTTTGTCAGAAATGATGCCATCAGGCGAGGGTTGAAGGTTCCTTCACTCACCGAATTCGTTCGGTCCCTAGCCCTCAAACTATTCACCCGAGCCTACGTCTCGACCCATCCTCACATCCGTCGACTAAGCACAGATGTCGGCCCACCACCTAGACGACACAAACGCCCCCGAGCATTGCTCGACGACCCCACATAAGCAGTTAAAGAACATCTGCCCAATCCCCCCGTCCTTGAGTATTCTCACGCTCCTACTCCTTCCTTCTTTCTCTTGTCCGTGCTGGCGCTCGGCGACAGACTAGGGGGGGGTCTGCGCTTGCCCTAGGTGTGCTTAGTGCCGCCTCTGGTGGACGCTGCCTCCTCCTACGCTCTCTCCCGTGCGCCGACATTGCCGCTTGGCAGCCCTCGGCGACATTTCCTGAGCGGCTAGGGGCGCCCTACCCGTTGTGGGAGGGTAATTCCTGCTTCTCAAGCGAAAAGTCTTCGAGATCTCCCCATCCCGTCACGGGTCTCTTTGAGGTCCCAGGGTCCAAGAAAATCATAACATCCTGTCCCTCCAAAATAAAATTGATGGAGGCTCCATTCCTTTGAAAGCGCGAGATCGCTAGCCAAGGTAACAAGCAGGCAACATGCAGTCATCGGGTATCACCCGGACACTGCGACCACAGGAGCACGACTAGCTGCTGCTCCGTTCAACTCTGGACTCTGGACTCGGCGGTTCATAGCGACGGACGCATTCTTATGAATATTGTTATAAAACAAATAAATAGAGATAAATAATAATAGAGAATGATAATGATGCCCCACTGTTGTGAACGCCAATTTGTGATAATACAAATAAATATTTATATGGGGTTTAAATAAGCTCCACGTTGGTATGCGCCAATTTGTTATAAAACAAATAAGATTTGATTTATAATGTGTTGATGAGAAAAAATTTTGTTGTTATTATTTTTTTTTAATTAATTAATTTAATAATTAATTAATTGTATATTTTTGAATTACTTTCAATTAAATAAATGAGATTTTGTGTTTCTGAAAATATTTGTTTCTATAGATAATCTATTTATGTAGTTGGATCTATTATTCTCTCTTCTAACTTTGCTCCTCTTCTTCTTCTTTTTGGTATATTTCTCTAATAACTCTAAATTAGTTTTAGAAGAAAGAAGAAACTAGTATTTACTGTACAAATAATTATAAACGCATGTAACTGAGTAATTATGATGTTTATTTCTTAACATTTGAAATTGTGCGTCACTCTTATGCGCATGGACCAGGCACTGATTGAGATTCGCTCAGGTCGATTGTGAACAAAATGACAAAATATAATGCTTATAAATTAATTATTTCGGATTCTTTTAACTGTCGAAATGGTCAGAGAGGGCAAGGAACAAGATACAATACTTACAACTATCTTATAATAAATTATTATTTACTGAAAAAAAAGTAACAGGATTATGAAAATTGTCAATTTTTAAATAAATATCGAACCATTCGTAGAATGACGTCACCGACTTGTAGAGGCCGTGCTCCGTGCCGATGGCTAGTAAAATGCAAATGGCCGCCGCTTATTTCGTTGATTTCTGCTACACAACGGTGACGCTATTCTTCTCCCTCAGAAATAAATGAGAATTCCTTCCTCGGCGAAGCTGTAGTATCCCTGGAAAATTGTGTGAACTGTTCTTCCCTCCTTGGCGATGTCGTTCTGTGATAATTTATTGGTGCAGTGTTCTGTGTTCAAATATGTTGAGTTCGTGTCCAGATAATGTGGGTTGAATCTTGCTCAAAATGGTGGTTGATTTCTCGTTCTAGTAACTGGATATTACTATTGTAGTTGTTCTGGTAGTTATTGGTGTTATTTATAAAGTAGATGTGTTGTTTTCCATTTGTTAACCTCAGTAACACTTTTGGAGGTTGTTCGTCATTGCTTTTACACTATTCTGGTTTTTAAATCTTCCGTCATTAATTCTGATCTGTACTCGTTCACGATTAACAATAGACTGATGACTTAAAGTCGTCGTTTTGTGGTAATTTATAAAATGTCTTTTTCCTCTTCCCATTGTTTTTTACAAATTTACATGTCTTGGATTTGATTTCAACTCATAAACATACATAACAAGTTTTCCTATTTATTGCTGTAACTTAATTATTTATTAATTTTATGAAAATCTAACTATTCAGCAATATTCTTAAGCTAATTTTACATAATTTGACATATAACTGGGTCTGTTTTAAGTTCAAATAAGCCTAAAATTTACAATTTTTGATATTTATTGTAGGCCTTGTATTTTTTACAAATTTAGTATTTAAATGGTTTACAAGTGTTTTTATGTTAATATTTCCATTAAATAATATTACTCACTCCATGATTATTGTTTGTTGTTAATAATGTGTTGTTATAATACTCCAATATTGATTAATTTACTTTTTATCTGAGTTGAGTACCCTTTAGGCCTAGTATTACTTATTTCCGAATAAAGTTAATTTTTCTTCTTTTGTCATTACATTTGTTGTTATTTGTATCTGTACTGATTACATTTTCATATCTTTGTGTTGTACGGACTAGTTTCTATTCATTCTACACAGTTTCATTGAATTTATTTATTTGAGTTTGGTTCTATGATAGGTGATTTTGGTTTACTATGCTGGTTTGTTTTCCTATTGTGGTGTGTTTGTTAATTTGCCTTATACTTTCTAGATGGTTTACAGTTTAATAAAAATACAATATTCCTATTACCTACTTGCCTTCTCTGCCTTAACAAACTTGGAAATTACTGAACATTATTTTAAATACAATAGAACATCTTATATTTACTAATTTTTATCCTGAAAGCTATCGACCAATCTCTCTCTTGCCAGTCATCTCGAAGGTGTTCGAGCGTCTCCTGCTGGCTCGCATCTCGCCGCTGCTAGATGGTTTCATCCGCAGCGAACAGTTCGGGTTTCGCAGACAGCACTCGACCACGCTTCAATTGGTCCGCGTTGTTACGCACTTGTCAGACGCCACCAACAGGCGAGCGGCTACGGCCGCCGTACTGTTGGACGTGAGCAAGGCCTTCGATAAAGTCTGGCACGAAGGTCTTTTCTTCAAACTTGCCAATTCCCCTCTACCATCGCCCATAGTGTTTTTCCTACGGTCGTATCTCAGCGACCGAACCTTCAGGGTGAGCGTCGACGGGTCCTGTTCTACGGTTCGACCCGTCGCCGCCGGCGTACCACAGGGATCTGTCCTCGGCCCCGTTCTGTACTTTGTGTACACGAACGACCTGCCTGTCTTGCCCGGAGTCACGTTGTCTTTGTTCGCTGACGATGCTATGTATCACTGCAGCTCCCTGTCCCCGCGATTTGCGAGTACAAAGCTGCAGCGTCAGTTGAACCAGCTTCCGGACTGGCTACGGAAATGGCGGGTGACGATCAACACGGACGATTCACCCGTAAGTCCATCTCCCGATGCCAGCCCCTCTCCTTAGCAGGGAGGCCCATCGCCTACAAAGGATCGGTGAAGTATTTAGGCGTTCGGCTAGATCGTCGCCTTTGCTTCAACGCCCACGTGACGGAAACCCTTGCCAAGGCTCGCGGGGTCCGAGCCAAATTATCTCCTTTCCTCTCGTGTCGCAGCCGCCTGGCCATGCGCACGAAACTTACAATCTATCTACTATTTCTCAGGTCTGTATTGACCTATGCGGCACCCGCCTGGTGGTCTCTTTTATCCACCACCAACAGATGTAGGCTAGAAGCTTTCCAGTCCCGAACACTCCGATCCTTGACGGGGTCCCCTTGGTGTGTAAGGAACGACGTGATTCGAAGGGGTCTCCGTGTTCCTACCTTGACTTCCTTTGTCCGGTCGCTGGCTCTAACTCTCTTTGCCAAAGCCTCGACCTCCACCTTCCCGTACCTACGAACCATCAGTGCATCAGAACCACCACCGCCCATTCGGGTCAAGCGCTCTCGGGCGCTTCTTGATGACCCGCCATAACGCCATCCTCTTTACATTAAACACAAACAAGGTAATCATCAGTCCTAGACCAGAGTATTTCACCTAAACTGTCCTTCTCTCCTGCCTGTCCACCTCCTAGCACGCTGAGCCGGCTGCTTGTCGCTGTCATCAATCATTGGCACGGAGGCTCTCCGCCTCGCGGGGAGCGACCGACGCCCTCAGGGCGTCTGCTGACTGGACTTGAAACGGGCAACATCTGCTGCTCGAATCGACACCAGCGGCAGTGCACCAAACAAATAAAAGTTATACTCTCCCGTCAGTTAACTGGTTGGCGGTTTCCTTTTCCAGTCTTAGGTCACCAGTCGACAATGTACCAGCACTAAGTTTACTTCTGGCAGCCATTGGACACGTTCCAGATGCTGCAATCAAGCCACGGGTGCAAAGACACCCCGCATCCATAATGCAATGCACTCGGCGGTTCATAGCGACGGACGCATTCTTATGAATATGGATGGACTCCAGATGCAGGCGAGTGAAGTAACCCCGGACAGAAGACAACACCCGGGCTTCATCAAACATTACCCGGTGATCGTCGTGGGAAAGAGCGTGTTCAGCGACTGCGGACTTCTCCGGCAGGCCCAGGCGGCAGTACCTCCGATGTTCAGAGAGACGCGTCCGGACACTACGCTTCGTGGTGCCTATGTATACCTGGCCGCACGTACAAGGAATACTGTACACCCCGCACGACGAGAGCGGATCCCTGGCGTCTTTTACCGGTCGCAGGAACTGTTGGATCTTTTTGGTTGGCTTAAAGATCGTCCTGACGCCCCGTTTACTCAGCAACTTGCCGATGCGGTCAGTCACGCCACGGATGTAGGGCAAGCCAGCGGAGCCAACAACCTCGGGCAACACCGACTCGTCCGGCCTACCAGATCTTCTCGGCCGGGCAGCTCTCCTAACCCCCGCAACAGAGTAGCCGTTGGACTGCAGTGCTTCCTCGAGATGCCGAAACTCATCTTCGAGATACCGGGGCTCACAGATTCTTTTTGCGCGGTCAACCAGAGTCTTCAGCACCGCCCTCTTCTGCCTAGGATGATGATTGGAGGACTTGTGTAGATATCTGTCAGTTTGCGTTGGCTTCCTATAAACTTTATGCCCCAATCTGCCATCGGTCCTTTTCAGGACCAACACATCCAGAAATGCCAATTGATCACCGCTCTCGCGCTCCATCGTAAACTGTATGAGCGGATGCACAGCCCCAAGGTGTCCAAGGAAGCGTTCCAACTCTTCATCCCCATGGCTCCAGACCACGAAAGTGTCGTCAACATACCGCAGCCAACACTTCGGCTTCAGTGGCGCAGATGAAATAGCCAACTCTTCAAATTTTTCCATGTAGAAGTTTGCAACCACAGGGCTGAGAAGACTTCCCATCGCAACGCCATCCAACTGTTCATAGAAGCCGCCGTTCCACTGGAAGTAGGTCGTTGTTAGGACCTGCCGGAACAAAGCAGTGATGTCCGCCGGGAACAGTTCACCTATATACCCTAAGGCCTCCTGGACAGGGACCATCGTGTAAAGAGAGACCACATCAAAACTCACTAGCACGTCGCCAGGCTCCAGCACCAACTCCCCGATCCTCCGGAGGAAATGAGAAGAGTCCTGGACAAAAGAATCTGTCTGCCCGATGTGCGGCTTGAGCAATCCAGTGAGGTGCTTAGCCAAGTTGTACGTAGGCGAGCCAATAGCACTAACGATGGGCCTCAGCGGAACGTCCTCCTTATGGATCTTTGGTAATCCAGAGAGACGAGGGGGAATGGCCTCCGAACACCGGACGGCCGTCTTCACATCAGACGCTAGAGAAGATTGCTTCACTAAAGAATCCGTTTTTCTTAAAACCGTAGAAGTCGGATCTTTGTTCAGCCACCGATAAGTGGCCGGATCTAACAAACCCTCAATCTTCCGCTGGTAGTCTTCGGTGTTCAAGACCACCGTAGCGCTCCCCTTATCCGCCGGCACAATGACAATGGAGTCATCCCTTCTCAAATCCCTCAAGGCTCGCAGTTCCGCCGACAGAAGATTGCATTTTGGCGGAGCGGCCCTTTTAAGGGCCCTGGCAGCTTCCAACCGTATCTCATCTGCCTGGTCTCGAAACCGTATCTCATCTTTGCACCTTAAGCGGCCAAAAAGTTATAAATAGAAACAACGTAGCCTTCTCTCACTGTTGCTTGTTCCCAGTTCATTGGGCGACTTGTTCGGCATACCACCCTATTTCGAACAATTTTTGCTACTGAAGATGGCCACCGGTGGTGTGGCCGAAACGTCTAGCTGCAGAACATCAAGCATTCGACCACGGCCTTTCAGCCCGGAAGTTTTAAATAGTTATAATTCTACGTATTTTAATTTAATAGTTTTCTCCATTAATATGCTTAACTATGTGCCCGCGCCCGGTTTTGTGTGTGGGGGGGAGTGCGCGCATGCATGACTGCATTTGTTTTATTTGCGAACGCTAGTATTTTCTTCATCGTCTTTACCCCATACTGACTTATGTCTCAATTATTATAATCTCTTTACTTTCCGAAGGCGAGTGAGCCGAGAGACAACCCTTATTCAAACACACACGCACACACACACACACACAAATGCAGCTGATTAGAATCAGGTCCCTCGCCTAGCGGCATGACTTACCTCTGGGAATCTTTTTACACAACATCAACGTAGTAATTATTCAATTGCATCATAAAGTGCTTATAATTTTCAAGTTGTAAGAATGTCAGCAAAACGTACTGTATGTATTATTTTAAAATAATGAGTAATACTGTAAAATATTTTTAAAATTATTATGTGTAAATGTGTGAAAAATTATTTTTAAACTCAATGTATGATATATTTGTAAACAATATTAAAATATATTAGTAACATTCATATTATCCCACATTATTCTTTATTATATTTTTTATTATTATTAATAAATAACACTTTTCTTACAAGAATATATATATATTTGTGTGTGTGTGTGTGTGTGTGTGTGTGTGTGTGTGTGTGTGTGTGTGTGTGTGTGTGTGTGTGTGTGTGTGTGTGTGTGTGTGTGTGTGTGTGTGTGTGTGTGTGTGTGTGTGTGTGTGTGTGTGTGTGTGTGTGTGAATTAAATTTAGCAGATCGCTTAATTATAAATAATCACACATTTTCAAATTTAAATATCACTTCATTAAAGCACATTTTCAAAGGTCAAAAAATTACCTTATGGGAAAATTTAGAAATACTTAAACCTAAAAGAAATATAATAAATTAGTACCTGAGCAAATCCAACATAATACCAAAAATGTTTGTATTTTCCAAATTACTAATTTAATAAAATAATAAGTACTTATATTTTACGGTGAGTTTTACAACATATTTTTTATATGAATATATAAAAAACATACGTACAATAAAATTAGTTTACATGTAAAACAGCTGTTATATTCTGATGATGATAGTTTAAACTATGGAAACACTGTAAAATATTCAAAAAATATATAATATATTCTTCTAAGAAAAGTGTTATTTACTAATATTAATAATAATAATAATTAAATATATTAAAATAATATTTGGATGCGTTGTACAGTTTTAGCCCGCTGGCCGGCTGGGATTGTGCATGAATTAAAAGGATAGCGCAGGCAAAGATCACAACTGCAGCCAGTGTGCAGTATAGAGTCCAGTCATTGTGTAAAACGAAATTATAGTCGAGTTACGATTCGGATTTTTAAAAACCACAACCCACTGAATCAACTTTTATTTAAAACGTAGCGAATTGTAAATAACCCGTCGCAGTGTTCATTGACACAAATAAAGTGAGTAATTCGATTTAGCCGTACCTGTGCGGGGACAGCAGTAGCAGTAGACGGTGGTGGTTCATAGCATGGCGATGGCAGGCAAGGCGGGGAAAAAGCCATAAATTTTAATAACTGCAGCAATAAGCCTTGGGTGTACCATACGAGATTACCATTTCGTCCATGCCGTTATACCGTAACGATTTTTGCACGCGAAGCTCGCCGCTAGCGCACACGTTTTTACCGGCGACGATAACATTTTTACGAAAACAAAGTAATCAAAACGTTTTTGTTTCTGTAAGACATTAAGTGTCGCAAACAGGCTGCAAGCTACGTATTCCTCTGCTTACAACGGCAACACGCATACGTGATTCCCACTTGCGCTTTATGTGCTACTCATGCCTGAATATATCTCTGTTCCTCCTTCCTATTCCTTGCGGCCAATCAGGTAAAACCTTTTTTATTTAAAATATTTATTCTTTTCTTTCAAAAATATTTAATATTCTCTAAATTTTTTCTTCAAAATATTAGACAGATAGATTTACAGATGGATAGACATACACACAACTAACAACCCACCCAAAAACAAAATACACACACACACAAATTACATGTTACATTTTAATTGCACATTTGAACATGAAATACGCAAAAGGTTTGAGACTTATATATAACGTCCTACGACCGGCAATGTGAGCCTCTTTACTCTATCTTCAAAAATGTATATACTTTTCTTTATTTAAATTTATATTTATTTTACCTCAAGATGTTATTTTTCCTTTATTTGGAACATGTTTCGAGAACTCCTGTGTTCTCATCCTCAGCCTTCGTGATCTTTGCGTCTGGTGAAGTATTTGTGTGTTGGCTGGATATTATTTTGGTTTCTTGTTGGTCTCTGGTATTTTAAAGTGGTATTATTGTGTGTGATTGTGGTGTATGTATTAGTATTTTGTGTATTTTCGATGTTCAGTGCTTTGAATATTGTGTCATGTTTTGTATTGATTTGTATTTTTTCAGGTATTAGTTTGTTTTGTGTACAATTTTGAAATATATACTTTTCTTTATATAGGCCTATTGTTACATTTCTCGTCTTCTCGATCCCTTAAGACAGCTATAAAGCTTTCTGGTGTTCTTGTGTTTCAGCAGCATAATCACAGTGATGTAAGTTTACTGTATATTTTTTATATCGTTTTTCTATAGTTGCGTTTAACTTTGTAGATGGCGGTGGTTAATTTTTTTTTTTTTTTTTTGACATTTCACTTTTGATAGTAAACAAATCTCGGCTACGCTTAAGTTTGTTTTTCAGTTATTAAGTTGACTTAAAATATTACATAAACATCTCCATAACAAAAAATACATTGAAATGAAGTCAACGTTTCCCAGAAGCTTTCCCCACAATCTTCTCCTCACCAATCCTCACTTCAAAGCATGAGTTGCCAATCGTACTTTTGTAGCGCACGTACGCGTATTGTTTTTCTTGTGACAAACTTAACTGTCAAAATTTTTTTGACAACGAAGTCTAGTTTTACAGCACATGGTGCAAGACAAACAATCATTTTGAACAAATGTCATACGTCAAAATTAATCATATCTTCTAACGGATAAGATTATACCTATGCGAAAAGAAAAATACAAAAATTACGTTAAAGATACAGCGTACATGTATGTACACAACTTTTGGTCTCTGATACCAACAAATTGCCACAAACAAATTCCGCGATTAAAACAAAAGGCTAATGATCTTGATATGGCCGACAAAAACTGTTGAAAGCTCTTGGACGATGGCAATAATACCACAACGTACAATTGTAAACAGACTGTCGTATTCAGTAAAGTAACTCGTTATCTTAAATCAAAATAATTAATTTAAACCATACAACGGAAACAAAAGGTAAACGGAAAATCCAGAACTAACAAAAACTCGTGCTGTTACAACACCATAAGACTTTTCCAGATTAATACGTTTTCTTTATAAGTAACTCCACAAGTTTCTTGCAGTGTTCTTGATTAATATAATCAAATTATATTTCTTCTGCAAGTTATTGATATTATTTCAATTATCCTGACGTACGTTTCACTGATAGATTCAGTATCTTCAAAGGTTATAAATGAATTGACAATAATCAAAATAATTCTATTTTAAAATCAATATTTTGATTGAAATTGGATTATTTCGATTATTGGTAATTCTTGTATAACCTCTGAAGACACTGAATCTATCAATGAAACGTACGTTAGGATAATTAAAATAGTAACAATAATTTTCAGAAGAAATATAATTTGATAATCTTAATACTGTATACAGAATTTTCTCATTTCTGTACAATTTTGACTGAAAAACGTATTTTTATTTCCACAAAATAAAATTAAAAGCTATTATCTACACAAACTTGCATTAAAAATTCTCTTCTTAATCTTTTTTCTTTTTCTTTTACTCTCTCTATTTTACGAGTTCTGTCTTTTTTACCTGTCTATGCTACCTCTGTCCCTACAGCATCGCTCTGTCTTTTGCGCGATGGCCTAAACATTGTCTGCCTCTTGTTTTTTATCTCGTGCTATCGTGATAATTCCGCATTCTGTCATTCTGTTTACGTGTTAATTCCATTCTGTTTTATACTGACTTTTAGGCCGATCTGGTGTAACCTTAAACCTTTCTGGTTTGTTTACAAGTTTTATTTTTAAACAGCGAGTAATGACTTTCTACGTTAATTAATCGATTTGAATTCGCTCGATTTACTTTACTTGTTTTATATGTAGGCCTACATACTTTTTAAGTAATCCTTTATGATTCACGTTTATTGCAGTATTTCTATGTTTATAATATTATCCAATAATAAATTACTTCTGTAAATGTAATTTTAGTTTTTATCGGTACATGTGTAAACCTGACGCATGTTTCACAGTTTTATTGTAAAACCTCTGATGATACAAATTAATTTTATGCAGTAATCTATTAAATTAATAGATTATATACGTGTGTAGTAATCTGTGTAAATTAACCACTTCGTCTGTTATTATGTGTGTGTGTGTGTGTGTGTGTGTGTGTGTGTGTGTGTGTGTGTGTGTGTGTGTGTGTGTGTGTGTGTGTGTGTGTGTGTGTGTGTGTGTGTGTGTGTGTGTGTGTGTGTGTGTGTGTGTGTGTGTGTGTGTGTGTGTGTGTGTGTGTGTGTTTACACGCGTATATAATATTTAAATCGCAATAAAAACTAACTTATTTATCAGTACCTTGGTTTAAACAAGCTTCGACAAACTCTTGGCTAACCATATAGGCTTGTATTCACCAAAAAGGTTTAAAAACACAAACCCTTGGTAGTTTTACAATTTATTCTTATACTCTGACAATTGTTTCAGCCTAGTAGTCTACTGTCAAAGAACTGCTAAGAACAACTAAATACAAAGACTATGTGAGGGGGTGAACGTGTGTTAAGGGTGTCTATGTGGACGTCTCTCTCTCTCTCTCTCTCTCTCTCTCTCTCTCTCTCTCTCTCTCTCTCTCTCTCTCTCTGTGTGTGTGTGTGTGTGTGTGTGTGTGTGTGCGTGTGCGTGCGTGCGTGCGTGCGTGCGTGCGTGCGTGCGTGCGTGCGTGCGTGCGTGCGTGCGTGCGTGTGTGTGTGTGTGTGTGTGTGTGTGTGTGTGTGTGTGTGTGTGTGTGTGTGTGTGTGTGTGTGTGTGTGTGTGTGTGTGTGTGTGTGTGTGTGTGTGTGTGTGTGTGTGTGTGTGTGTGTGTGTGTGTGTGTGTGTGTGTGTGTGTGTGTGTGTGTGTGTGTGTGTGTGTGTGTGTGTGTGTGTGTGTGTGTGTGTGTGTGTGTGTGTGTGTGTGTGTGTGTGTGTGTGTGTGTGTGTGTGTGTGTGTGTGTGTGTGTGTGTGTGTGTGTGTGTGTGTGTGTGTGTGTGTGTGTGTGCGTGCGTGCGTGCGTGCGTGCGTGCGTGCGTGCGTGCGTGCGTGCGTGCGTGCGTGCGTGCGTGCGTGCGTGCGTGCGTGTGTGTGTGTGTGTGTGTGTGTGTGTGTGTGTGTGTGTGTGTGTGTGTGTGTGTGTGTGTGTGTGTGTGTGTGTGTGTGTGTGTGTGTGTGTGTGTGTGTGTGTGTGTGTGTGTGTGTGTGTGTGTGTGAAGGGAGTGGAGGAGCTAGTATAGGGATTGTCAAGAGACTGTAAAAGCTAAGTATAATAGAAATGCAAATTCTAAAACTAACTAAACTAAATAATATCTTTTAACAAAGGAGATACCAAGAATTATTTCTGTTTTTACAAAGAATTATTTTTAATTGCTTTCTTAATTTCTCTAATCTCCAATAAATCCATTTTTTGCCTTTTTCAGAATTATGCAGTAATTTTATGTTTGTTGTGTCTAAAAAGTGGTTGTGTTTTTAGCAATGATCTGTATTTAAAATCGCTTACTTGCGTTCATAAATGCGATGTTTCAGAGCACGGCCACATTGTCCAATGTAAATACCGTCACGTTCTGATGGATTTTAAATGTGATAGAATGTGATTCCATAAGAATGCTGTTGTAGGTCCCATTCATCACTACTAGATTACTTCATCTCCACTATTGCGAGTTATATGTTTTCGCTAATAAACATTACTTGTGCAATTGAACTTTCAGAATCTTTAATTCAATGTTATTTCCATTCACGTAGTAACAAGCACGTGATAGTTTCGTGTCACTACTTAACAAGTTGTACCTACTTTTGACTTTAATCTCCATGACAGAAAACGCTTTCAGTCGTAAGACTTATTTTTGTGGAAATAGGCCTAACTGTTTCATTTCCAGACGTGTAATAGGCCTACTATTTTTATGACGTCTCTTCTCATCATTTAATAAATAAATAAAAATACACAAAAATACAGAAATTTGGAAAACATTATACCGTTTTATATAGTTTTAACTTCAAAATAATAATGATGAATTATTAGCCTATTTAAATGCTAATAAAAAAGGAAAAAAGTGTTAATTCTTTAATTATATTATATTATTTATTATTAATTTTCGTATGAGCCACTGTGGACTACGTTTGTTTTAACTGGTTCCTCCCTTCTTCTCCTCTCTCTTCCTCCTCTCCCGTATCTCCTTCGTTCTTGATCGATGTCTCTCCCTCCTTTCGCCAGTCCAGATGGCACCTGTCGTCTTCTTGAAATATTCCTGAAAACCTTGATCATTTTTTAATTTCTTTTTGATTGGCATGCATTCTTCAATGCCTTCTTGAGTAATCTGGAGTTCCTCTATGTCTTTTTCTGTTTCTTTGAACCACGTATTATACATTTTGAGCTTTCTGAAATAGTTAAAAAGCTTTCCTGTTAGTCTGTCAGGATTTATTCTTTGAACATGTCCGTAGAAAGTACTTCTTTTTCTAATTACGTCTGTGATTTTCTGAACACGTGTGTACAGTTCATTTTTGTGGCGTCTGCTGTACTGTTCTACATATTTTATTGATCCCAAGATCTTTCTTAATATTTTCCTTTCTGTGACTTCCAGTTCTTCCATCATCATTTTCTTGTTCAGAGTCAGACACTCAGCTGCATAGCCGTGCGAATTACTGTTGAATAATGCCAAATTTTGGCATTAATGGATATTGATTTCTTGTTATATGTGTCCTTGGTTAAATGGTAAGCAACTTTCATCTTATTATCGCGTGCTTTAGTGGTTTCTTTCTCTCAGATATTCTGTTCAATAACTTCTCCAAGATACTCTAACTTGTCTTGTTCCATTAGTTGTATATTGGATTAGCTGAAATAGTGCTAACCAACCAGCAAAACTATATTCTTTATGTATATATTATATATTTTAAATTTATATATTTATAAATTTTCCGAGAGGTTCATTTTTGTTTGTTCCCAGAGAACTTGGGTGTTTGTTTTAATAAAGTTATATTTTCTAAGTTTGGAAAGAATGATTATTTTTAGGAATGAGCAAATAACTTGGATTTATAGGTTTCTTGTTTTCAATAATAATTTTTGGTTTGACTAAATCTGTCTTTTAAATTAAACAGAGTCTTATACTTCTTTTCCATTTTATACTGTGGTAACCGATTATTGTTTCCAAATTGGCTTATTATAGTTATGTATATTCACATAATTATATAGTTTCTAGTTGATATCGAAATGCAGTTTTTATTCGACATTTCGAGATTTATTTATCTCATATTCATGCCTACAACATTAAATACAAAGTAGTATAATTGTAATGATAGTTCTAATTATAGTATATAAGTATGGAATAATTATATATATATATATATATATATATATATATTGCGACAGTAAAAATAAGTGATGTACTGAGCATTGAATATAAAAATTTAAATTTACCTAATAAACTGTAAATAATTAATAATATATTAGAAATAAGCATGTCAGGGATTGCAAGCTTGGCTCAGACAAAAATATGAACAGGTGTTTCGACCTGAATCGACGTGCACACACACACAAATGTAACTGAAAGTGTGTACACCAGTATTTTGCTAGTGTGTGTGAACGCAGGTCTATGCAGGCGAGTTTACCACCCCAAGATGAATAATTGCACAATTACTGTTTTTCCGTAATTATTCATAAACTATAATTAAGAATTAAAATCCAAAAACACAATAAAATGTAATAAAATTTACTAAATACTGTGTACGAAAACCACGCGAAAGTGCCACACCGTACGAGTGTAATAGTGAAATAACTGTGTACAAATCGAAAGGGTTAAGTTGCAATGTCCAAATTTACAGTGAACATGTGTTGTAAAAATAGTTATAAGATAAGTATAAGAGTATACTTACAGGACTCTGCAATTCGCAGAAATATAAGAAATAGCGAATTTGACAAAGAGTGGGGGAACTGAATCCAGAGACAGTTTCTGACATGTCGATTTCGTACCACTGCAGGTGTCGACCAAGACATGGGTATAAAAAGGACACGCAAGCTACAGTGGTTCTCTTTCTTAAATCATCCACGGTGCAGCGGGAGCTTATGCCCGTCCGCACGGCGTATTTATTTTCTTGTAAATAGTTTAAATTTTCCAGTTACATACAACTATGTAACTAAGTTGTAAATACAATCATTTTTAAATAATAACAGCAGTACATAAGAAGAATTACATAAGAAGATCCATTGACGTCAGAAACAGCACGAGGAGAGTTCCAGAGAGTGATACGACGCTGGACAAGAAGAAGTGATACGACGCTGGACAAGAGGAGAAGAGAGATTCGACGCTGGACAAGAGGAGAAGAGAGACAGCCGACGCTGGACAAGAGGAGAAGAGAGACAGCCGACGCTGGAGTGCGAGACGAGGACGACTACAGATGGATAAAAATGATCGAGTATGATTGACGACAATAAGGTGATAAACAACTTATTTATATCTTAATCGTACAATGAACTCAAAGACAATTAAAGACATTTCTATTTTATTTAAAAGTAAGACCCAATGTTTCTTGTAAAGTAGAATTAAAATCATAGATGTTTTAGAAATACGATTAACGTAACCAGCGCTCAAATTAATATGAAATAAAATGAATAGAAATCATTTAAATGAAAACAATTAGTATTTGAGATAAAACAGTACTGAGAAACAAAAGATAAATTCAATAACTATTAATATTTTGAGTACATTACAATATATAAAAAGAGATTTAAATATTGATTTTGAAACACACTAATTGACTGAGTAGTCTGAAAATGAGATTTTTCTTTAATACAATAATTAGTAGAATAGAATATTTAGTCAGTAAGGATGTATATAGCATATGCCTTACGGCATAATAACAAATAATAACGAATGTTTTAAATCGAAATCAGTGCCATGTGCACAATTTTTAATAATATTAAATAAATTTGAAATACCGTTACAAGTTACATAGAGTTCTTATTGCAGATACACCTGAAACCCAATTTAAATGTTATATTGTTACATAATTTGTCAATCTTGAACGTGAGGCCGGTCACGCTAAATTTGTGTATATGTATACGTATTTATGTACATGTATTGTTGCATATTTGGTTCCCAAAGAACGTGGGGCTATATAAATTAAAGTACATATAAAAATTCACACACATAAATACGTTGCATATATTTGGCGCTCCAAGATCGTGGGGCTCCACAAATTTAAATTATATTAAATTTGCAATTTGTTACGTTGCAATATATATATATTCTTTAACTTCACACTTTCTGTTTGTTATGTGTGTTGGTTTAAAGCCTCTCTTTGTTGGTGCCAATTCTATAACACACGATTTCTTTGTGTATTATTTTGTATGATCTCTCTTCTAATATTTATTCGGTTCATTATTACTGACTTTATATAATAAAACTTGGGATTACCTGGTTAAAATCATTGATGTCTTGGGCGCCAATTTGTAATAACATTAAATTACAAATAAAATATTGTGTTATAATTATCTTTACTTACTAGTAATGGTTTGGTTAATTAATGGTTTAATTATTAAATGATTTCCTGGTTACTTCTTCTCCGGTTGGGTAATACGATTCCCTAAGATTAATTATAAAATAATAGGTTGGTCATTTTATTAAAATAATTAGAATTATGCCCTTATGCTCACTGGTATGTAACTAGATGGTTCTAATTTTTTTTAATTTATTTTTATGTTTTAATTATTATTTACTTGAGATATTAAAAGTTTGTAGTAATGAGTATTCGTAAAGTTTATCTAATCTATTCTCTTTATCTTATTAGAGTTCACTGACCTAGTCAAATCGACACGGGTTTAAATAGTTTAAATAGCACGGGTTGTTCCAACATGAGTGCTGCCAACTAATTCTTCTGGAGTTGAAGTAAACACTAATGTTCAAAGTTGATTATAAAATGTTAATTATTATAAAATAATACGTCATACACCATTAATCCTTTTTACTTTTTCTTTATTTTCTTTTAACATTTTATTCTTCTACTATTAAAATGAAGAACATTTCTCATAATATGAATTAACCAGGCTTGTTGTATTGATAGCTCAACAGTTGGTATCATGAGTTCAGAATTCTCAGAGATGTAGGCTATTGTTTACGTTTTGAAAATGTAACCCTTATGAGTTCTTTTGACCACAATAATTAACAAAAAATACCTTTTTTGAAAAACAAAACATTACAATATAAAATTAAATATGATATTATAAAACAATAAAGTAAAATCTAAAGTGACGAACACTTCGTACTTTCGGACAGTAATAATACAAATAATAATTTTTATAGATTGATTTAGTCTAGTATACTCTATAAAATATTAATTTTTCTGTTCCATTATTTAATTCTTAGTTGTAGAATTGGTTTTACTTTAACATTATATGGTTTACCAATAGTACTAATAATTATAAACATCAATTTATTTTAAGAACCTAGTATTGCCATCTAGGCGTAATCATGTCCATGTTCATTGGGACCTTAATTCCTTTCTCAAACTAAAATTACTTAATTCTACTACAAAGTAACAACTCTGAATTATCACTTATTATCTACTTGAACTTTTACAATATATTTTATACTTCACTACAAGCTTTTTCCCTTGTACTGTCCATTATAAACTTCCACATTAGCTGTATGAAGTGTTTGTCAAAGCTGACAACTTATTATTTACATTATGCCTGGTCAATTCTTGACATTTCTCATTATTACCTTCTTACGCCACTCACACACATTATTTTATAATCTATACTATATCATTTAACAGGTTTTATTTACATAAATATTCATCATTTTTCGTACCCAGTATATTTAGACTTTTGTCTCATCAGTTTCTTACTATTTACATTATTACTTAGTTCCTAAACATCAATAGTCAATTATAATTGTCTTATTTATTATTCTGATTGTTGTTCATACTTTTATCATGAAACTATTTATCTTACATTCTTCTTTCTTTCTTTGTCTTGCTTTAACATATAAATATGGTGCATAACCTAACTTACATCATTGCACTTTTATATACAATTAAAACTGTTATTATTCACTTATTTTGTACTAATCATTCTCTGAATTGTTTTAGTGACTTGATTCACACTCAGATATGATTATACTCTGACTTTGTAGTTCCTTTACATCAAATTTATAAATTTTCCTGATTGGTAAACCATTTAAGTTCTGCTGTATAGGCTTTCACCTATTTTTTACAACATTACATATGCAGTTTACTAGAGGTATTTACTGTTAAGTTCTAGATAGTTATATCTTTTATTTTACATTTATCTTAAATTTACTATTCAACTCAGTGTAAGTAAATTCTTTTTCCGTTAAGTGTATGAAGCCACACGTTGTTGGCGTCAATTTGTAACGTAACTGTTTACGGGGTGTTAAGGACTGTTTATTTTGTTTTAAATTTCAATAACTTTTAGTTTAGTTTATTTTTTTTTATTGATTTATTTAATTCAATTCAATCTAGCATTGAATCCAATGTAAATAAATCCGATGCATGCACTGGAAGTTAGTTAGCGAAGTGTTTTCAAATTCGTTTAATTTATTTTAAGTTGTTATTCTTCCGTCGACTAGGCGAAATGGTGACGTAGATTCCTCGCTGAAAGCATAAATATTTGGTAAGAATGGTCACTTACTTGTGGTAAGCCTTGTCGATCTTGCAGGGTCGATGTAGCAATCTAATCTGTAGATTGACTTACCGTATTCAAATTCGGCGCGGCGTGTCGGGCTATCCAATAAGAGTCGTTCACCTATTCTGAAAACCTAGTCTATTGAAATTAACTAACTGACTCCGCTTGCTAGTATAAAATGATAATTTATTCTGTTTAACACTCCTTTTTAATGATCTGAAGTATCATTAACTATTTTAATTCAAAATTAAATAACATTAGTTGTTTGTTTTATGAAATTTGTCTCAGGGTGGTAAAACTGATTTACAATATCAGTGTATGGTTACAATGCTTTTTGGTTAAAATAAGTTAATTCATATGTGGGTTCTTTTAGCTTGCAGAATACCAAAGTATTTCTAGAACTCTTATTCTACCGTTATTAGGCAGTTTGAAGACGATTACAACTCAATCATCTCTTATAATTAACATTTTAAAATTATAACCATGCCTGCTTTGGACATTTTAGGTTAACAAAATTATTAGTCAATCGACAATAAATGATTTAAAGAACGTTTGTTAACGTTAAAATAACTCTTGATAAAACATTTAAAAAGTGAACAATAAAATAATAATTTGAAATAGTGTTGTTGAATGGAACATCTGAATCATCATTTGACTCTACAAAAAGGTAATTGTATAGTTGTAAGTATTTATATAGCTTGACAGCCTTAGTTTCTTATTCATAGTAGACATAAACATTTAGATCGTAATAGTAGTAGACTCTTCCTAAATTACAAAACATAAATAGCATTTGCATTTTTCATTAACTTTCGTTAATTGTTTCATACAGTTGACAATTCTCAATCGCTCATGAATGCTTGTTGGTTTGATCTATGTTTAGTAAACAACAACTTTAATCAGGTGTGGTTATATCACACTCAGTATTTATACATAATAAATGATTAATTGTTTGCAAAATTCTTAAAAATAGAATATTCAAATTAAGTTGAGGATTGTCATTAGTACTGTTGGTTGAATAATATTAATAATGCACCTTAATCTACATATTTTATTTACACACATTATTAGAATGTGGTTCGATTATATCGTCTTTTCAAATTCTTAATTAATATTGAAAAAATCACTGTACTCCCTTTTTTTAAATTAAATCCCGGAATTGCTATGGATTATACACTTAGCAATCCTTATTTACGCACTGTTACACTTAAAACATCTTCAATACTAGTGTAGTTATGTTGGCACAAATTTAGGTTATGTTGCTTTGTTGACAACGATGACGCGCACAAATTATGCAAACAGCTGTGTCCTAGTGGTGTCGAGTAGACGTCTGCCTTCCTCTGAAGTTGATTAAAAGTGGCTCGAAATGGCATCTCAATCTGCCGTTCCGTCTTGTGATCGTTGTAAATTTGGCTAATTTCTTGGATCTGATTGGTTGACGATCTTTAATTTGATGCATATACCCCCTCCGCGCAATATTTTAATTGTTGTTATTAGCGCGGGATGGCTGGGTTTGAGATTATAAACATTTGCTCGATTTGACACAAATATCTTATAATTGTAATAACTTTCTTATTATGGCATAGATTTAAAATCCAAGCTTATCACTGTATTGGTAACACTTGGCTCTTTATTTTTAGTCCACTCATGGTGTGCTTCTGTTCATTATTAAGGGAGTTAATGTTTGAGATTATCACAAAACACTATTCACTATTAATTGTATTTATTCTTAAATTTAAACTATTTAATGGCAATCATATCTCCTTGTGGGCATGCCTTCCAAGTCCTTCAACACTTCTCACTTATTTGTTACTTATATTTAATGACAAAATATAGTGCTTATGCTACCATTGACTTAGCCTAAGAGTCTATCAATTGTATTTACAAATTACTTATTATATGTTGCCCCAGTTGTAAACATAGAGTTGTTACAACTACTGTTGGTCTTTGTTTGTTTGGAATGTATTGTTATTCCTTGGTATTTTTGTCATTAATATGACCTCTATATGGCACTATTAAGTGTACCTTTAGTTTAACTCTTATTTGGGATTGTTGTGTCCTTTCAGACCATCATTTAGTTAGAATAGTTTACTAGTAGTAGTATATTTGTAGTTAGTCTTGTGTTTTTTAACACACTAGTCTGCTCCTTAGCGTATAGCATTGGATAATAGTAATTACATCTGGTGTCACATGACAGGTGTGCTTAATTATTCTTATTACACATTATGTCCTTGCTTATAATTCTCTTATGCTATTATAATAGTGATTTTACATCTTACTTATTACATACGTATCCTTTTGTTATCCCTATTTAGCATTACAATGTGGTTTTGTCTATGTTTCACACAGTGAATGTCATTTTGGCTGGTTTTTTTCACCTTCTTTACTTGAATTCTTATATAAAAATTACTCTTGGTATCTTATATTGGTATTGGTAGAAACCTTATTACTTCTACTTGATTTGGGGTACAAAATATTTTAGTTTAGATATGTTTTACCTACTATTAAATATGAAATTAAGTGGAAAGTACCTGTATTTAGGTTATGTAGTTTTATTATTTGTAGCAACAATGGGTGTATTAAGTTGATACAAATTTACATCTTTTAACCTTGTTTATTCAAGTCTAATGTTATTAATGACAACTGGTAATTCATTATTTATTTCCTTTTTCTATCTTACATGATTTTTTGATTACTTGACTAACGAGTATTATAATTATGAGACAATTCTAATTCTTCCTTACATTACATTGATGCTGTGCATAACATGTCATTATGCTTTTATTTACAGCTTCTTTTATGTTAACATTATTGTTACTTCCACTCTTTGTCTAATATAGGGTGTCCTACTCATTTACAATATTATTAGTTGTATATGGGTCATCTAAGTTAGTCAGTTATTGTCTATATCTTCAATCTGTAAGTTCTTCAGTTATTATATACAGATAAGGTGTTAATCTATAGTTGATTGGCTCTTGGAATCTATATTTTATGCCATGGTTGTTAGGTGTCTTTCTCGTAGTATGTTTCTTCCTTGTTTTCATTGGTTCCTTACTGACCGAAACTATTGGGTTATTGGTTCCTGTGGTATAATCATTGTTTGCTGCATCTTCTTTCTTCTTATATGTTATGGTTATTGTTATTTACCAGTAATTTTATTAACTCTTGTGTTGTGAGTTTATTCTTCTTGATGAGTTGCTCATGTAGTTTCATTCTTGGCATTTTAGATTAAACACTTGGTATGTCTTGTTGACTCAATTATTATGACATGTGTTAATATTTTGGTTACTGAAATATTGGGCTCATATGTCTTGTTACACTCAGATTTAACATTATAAAGGTTCCTTACTTAATTATTATTCTGTTCTTCATTATTATGATAAGATAATTATTTAGGTTAGGGTCTATTCTTTATGTAGAGGGAAACATCACATTACATCACGTATAATTATATTCACGTATAAACTTTAGTGGCAGGTGTCAACGGTGCAACCTCGCAGCCTCGAGGACTAGGGGAGCAACGACATGCAGTATTTTCTGCCAGATGAAGTTGAAGGTTTCAGAAAATTTCAACACCAGAAGAAAATGCACATGAAATATGTTTTAATAACTGGTAACTGAGGATAAATAACATGTCTGAAGTTAACTACAAAGAAGGTCAGACGCAGTACCTAATGAAATCCGAAAAGAAACTTCAAAATATAATAAAGAAGAGAAACATACATGTACTCACACAACCTACGAATATATTTTACTTGCACGAGAAATGTTTTTTGGATATTTACGTATTTTTGTACGTTCCAATAAGTAATTTTGTTCACGATAGCGAAAAAACTCGTTATTTTATTCGAAACATTATTATAGGCTACTAAGGAGATTAAAAATATAAACTTATTTATGAAAAATAAATTTTTATTAAACCCTGCATAATCAAACATTTGTAAAAAAAATTATGAGAATATGCAGGCCTACATGTCTGTGATTAATCTGTCTGTCATACGTTGAGAATATGATGTAAAAACGATTTTACAGTTGTAAATTCGTTCGTACAAATGCTACAAAATGGGAACCGGTTACACATGCAGGTTGCTTAGTAAACACACACACACACACACACACACAGCATAGCAAAGCAAAAACCAGTCGCTCCCGATTCCTCGCAAAGCCGTATTACCTGACTCACTGACGCCATTGAACTTTCGTTAATTCTATCGGTGACTGGTCTAAGTGTGTTTTTACACTGATAACGCTAATACGCTTTCCAAGGATTATTGAAACGGATCAGTGAGAGAACACGCGTACACGCGCGCGCATCACTAAGGGATTTCTGAGCAACAAAGGCATGTCAGAGTGGATAAATATGTTTTGTCTGAGCCAGGTAATTCACGGTGTAGTCTACAGAGTGAGCTACAGTGTTCCCTGCTTTTGTCATTTTTTTTACTGCCCCAAATACCAACACGCCATTCAAATAATCCCTTACAATGCAAACATGTCCTTAAAGAGTTCTACTGTCTGACTGTACGCAAACAATAAACAATAGGCTACACATATCTGAAAACGAAACAATTCCTGCAAACAGAAACAGAAACAGAAACAGAAACTTGCAATACACTTGCATATTAAATTTACATTCATTCTGTAGGGTTTATATTTATAATAACTTTCATCGTTCTTTGTTCCGCTCACTACATGGCTTGATGTAATGTAACTGAATTTTATGTAATGTAATGATGTGAAAGGGAGTAACTAGGGATTTTGTAGTTACCACCTCCACTACAGTAAGATACTCTTAGGCTCTTACCCCTCTTAAACTATTCTGTCCATCATTTCTCAGACGTCTTTTATCATAAACACAATAAACACCCTATACGAATATTTAACACCACGTCTTTATAGAGATAATATTAAACAGTCAAAAAATTACCTTCTATAACTTACTTTTAAAGAAGCAATCATAAGAGGAATATAGTCTTAAACCTCTTAGGAGTATCCAATTATTTGGCCCATTAAATCTTTCAAGAACGAGGACGCTAGTTACATCGACTAGCGTTGCAGTCTGAAATGTAATATCGACCGCAGATTGTCTGTTTATTATGTAGGTCACGGCATTGGTCACGTACACAAGAAATAAACGACGTTCGATTAATCGACAAATTGCATTGACGGTGTACTCATAAACTGCACTATTATGGTTCCGTATCGATTACTGAACACTTTTGTGGTAAAACACACAGCACGTAGGTGAGTGTAGTAGTCACAGAACGAAACCTCTTGTAATAAAGTAAAACAGAAAAAAAAAACAGAATTTCATAGTTATAATTTAGTCACTGAGATAAAAAAGTAATTAGGCCTATGCAAGGGGAGCGACCTCTTCACATGACCGTTGATTCTATGAGCAACGTTGCTCGTACTTGGCAAGCAACACAAATATTGTGGCGTCTTTTCACACGACCGAGATCAGGTAATAATAACGAAATTTGTGTCCAGGACTGAATACCAAATCTTAGGTTCAGTTTTCTTAGTGCATACCTAATCAAACTTGAATATACCTAAGCAAACTTAAATATTACAACTACACGAAAAGTATTAAATAAAAAGTAATTCATTTTTTTTACACAACAAAACTAGTAAAGAAACACTCGACCCCATTTCGTCTGAACTACAACAGACCATCAGCTTGTAACTGTTACCTTTGCGGCTAACAACATTGTTATTTGTTATACAACAAAGATAGATAACGACTGTTTGAAACGTGACAGCCTTTCTTGGTCGCTGAGCTGCGCCGACCCAGCAAATTAATTACCCCCACTTAAAAGTATAGCTAAGTTATCTAGAGAGAAATTAGGGGAGACAACGCAGATCAAAATTCACTGTACCACTTTACATACTAATTCCCTCTCTGTCACACACATGTTTCCATTGTTCTCGCCAGTGTTGCAGCCGATGTTCACAATATGAAACACTGTATAATACTGTTGTGAACATGTGCGAAATGAATGTAAATCTTGAAGCCAGTGTTCATTTTCTATCGTAAGGTGTACAAAAACGGTGATAGCACTGATGAGACAGAAGTTAAGCATCCTCAATGTCAAGAGCGTGAGCTTCGTCCCGGTACACATCACCAATACATCTCAAACATATGCAATGTTGTAGTCCTTGTAGGACTAGTAACATACTCGTGTCTTTAAATTCTTATCACCATATTATTAAACCATGTTATGTTTGATAAAGGAAGACAAGTTTATATTGTAAAAGAAAATACAAAATTCTCGTTTATAACTATCTGAAATAATGAGAACAAAATAACGTCAACATTTATGTCAGATAACTTTAGTAATGAAAATCCTCGTTTCTTGTCACCTTAAATCTAAAAAAAGTGATTAAGCTGCTAAAAAATGCACGTCTAAGGGATCGAATGCGTAATGAACATATAAGGCCGAACTGGGTATATTCGCCATCAATGATAAAGATAGAAGAGCGAAAACAGCAGTGGATGGAACACGTCTACAGAATGGTCCACCAGAGGCTAGTAAAGCACGCTGAGACTACAAACCAGTTGGCAGAAGATCTGTGGGTAGGCCCTGGAAGAGATCGTTGCAGTTAAGACGGAACAGGTTATAAGCCTACACCGTGAAGTGACGACGACGATTTCTTCCGTATTTCTTATTCTTCAAGCAGTTGTTGCTTAGATCGGTCGTTAATTAGCGATAGCAGTTGTTTTTGCGTAACATCCAACGAATCACTGGACAGTGTCCATTCGATGCTTGACAATCAACCGTTGCTTACTTAAACACTTTCGTAATAACTTCGAATACACAATTACGTTAATATTGATTTCCAAAGTATAAATAATTTCGAATTCAATAATCAATCTGAGTAGTAGAACCTGCGGTCAGTGAGTGTACTCATTAACATGAGTATATTTTCACAATGTGCACCTTGTACCTAGCAAAAATATGGTCCATTTTAGTCTGATGTAAAGTGTATAGTAGTGTGATTTCTACTAACTGCGGACGACGATCCGGCTACCCACTCACGGTTTTCATAATCAGATCTACAGATGAGCTAGTATACAGGCCGCCCGCCTGCGACGTCGAACTCAAACGCCGTTCACTGTCGCTCGTAAACTCTTGTTAACACTGAAATCAACACGCAGCAGCTTTCAACATAGACTCCGTATTTGGCGAATAAGGTTCATAGCGTGAAAGAAGAACTATTTCTGCATGGTAAAAAAAATCCATGCGCAGAGTAACCGGGTCATTGCAAGTCAGTTTCAGTGTGTGTAATCACTCGGTTTTCCAGGCATGTCTACACATTGTTTAAATAAAATTAGTACGACTATTTACTTAAATACAGACTATAGGCCCTACTGTTTACTGAAAGCACTCAACAAAGAAACATTTATGTAAATAGTGAATAATACAGACAGAAATTTACTAATATTCGTTTAAGTGTTAATGATAATGTTGACGACAGCCTGAAAGTCTTCCTAATGACAGACAATTTAATTCCTTCGTGCCAGATATATAACTTAACAAGAGTTTTATATCCCACTGTCGATGCCGTTTCGTTTTTAAGCTAGTTCAACTGTTGTCTGACCTCAATTCAGACCGATTTTCTGACTGTTTACCAAATCTGAAATTCAATCGAAAACGGAGTAATTGTAATATGAAGTCCTCTCAATTATACAATAAACAACCTGCCGGATGATCTAATTAGAATTAATGATGATGCTTGAAAACAAACAATCTGCACGATGATTTACTTCTAGGTCAACGAAATTCGTGTTAACACCGCTGATTCACATTTCATTTGCGCCATTCCGGATCCAACTGAAGCCAATAGATGTGCAGTTGTGTAGTAGCTTTAACGTTACAAACTACAAACTTCCTGTACTGAGTGAATGTGTGTGTGTGTGTGTGTGTGTGTGTGTGTGTGTGTGTGTGTGTGTGTGTGTGTGTGTGTGTGTGTGTGTGTGTGTGTGTGTGTGTGTGTGTGTGTGTGTGTGTGTGTGTGTGTGTGTGTGTGTTAATTCAAAAAATAAATGCAATAAAACCGGAACACAGTAACGATCAAGATGTGTATCATTCTAACAAGCGCAGAACGTACACAACCCGGATTACGGATTACGTACAGTGTGACCTTTCATTCTCTGTTATGCAACTGTAATTTACCGCTCTTTGCCGAACATTTTCAGAGATTAAATCAGCATTGTAGGTTTTTACTATATATACTCGACTCCGATTATTTTAATTGTAATTTTTATCTTTATTATTAATTTATTTTCGTAAAAATCTAGAAAAGAACTTTTATTGCAGGTCTAAATAAAAAAACATTATGCACTATAATATTTCTATAATTTTCTAGTAATTATACTATGTTAGTATGTTACTCTAGTAATTTTGTTGTCTGTACTTTGTTACCCGGTTTCTGCTGGTGCAGGCGTCTAAAACACCAGCATTATGTTAAGGTTTTAAATTATAATAACATTAATCTCGACGAGATTCCATTCTCAAAATATAGTTTTTGTTGGAGGCAGTGGCGCGCCAGTAACGTCCAGCGACTGTATGCAGAACTTTAGTTGGCGCCCCAATACACTCTCCTTACAATAAAAAATCATTTTATAAAAACGTATCAGTAAGTACAGATGAAATACAAAATATAGTAATTAGGCCTATAATTTTATTGAACAAAATCAGGAATTACAAAAATATGTATACAAAATATAAACATACAAGAAAGGTATATAACAAAAACATCAAAAAAAATTATTGGAAGAAAATAAAGTAATTAAGTTATTTGTCAAAAAAATAATTTGCCAGTTGCACCTTATATAGTTTTATGTAAATTAATAGATAAACTTACAGTTTTATAAAAACAAAAACATTAAATATTTTTTTGTATATAATTAAACTTACTATATTTTATTTGGCAAGAAAATCACTTTCACATTTGTACAGATTGAGGCACATTTGTACTTTGTATAGATATCATATAAATAGATAAACTTACAAGTATATAAAATAGAAACACATTACAAACATTATTTGATAAAGAAATAGGAGGTAAATATTTAAACAGAAAGAGAAATTATTTAGTGAATTGAACTTTCTAGCTATCATTAATGAAAACTCTCGAATAATATGATGTATATCAAGTCTATCCAAAAGATCAGACTCTATTAATATAATGGCAAGATCTGGAAGTCTTGTGGAGTGCAAGTAGTTTTTAACAATTTTAAGTTTAGAAAAGGATGCTACAGATACTGGTAATGGCAAAATTACAAAAGCAATTGTAATGTTTGGATAAACTGTGATTAAGTCATTATGATTAACTAAAACTTCCGGGCTGAAAGGCCGTGGTCGAGTGCTTGATCTACTGTAGCTACTGTAGCTACTTTAGCTACAGTAGATCAAGCACTCGACCACGGCCTTTCAGCCCGGAAGTTTTAGTTAATCATAATGACACCGGACGTGAAAGCCTACGTACTGTGATTAAGTCGTTTGAATAAATCTACTGAATTAACTGATGCACAATGCTAGTCTTGTTAGTTACATCCATAGGCATACGCAACCGTTCTGAGTATTTTACCAACTTAAAAGTACATGCAACTTAACACGTCAGGAGCACTATACAGTCATAAAAATTTAGCGAGAATACCCGTCCAGAGCACCGAAAAGGTTAGGCCTAATACAGTTAATTTAATGAATAATCTTTTTTTTTTAATATTTCCTTTTTACCTGAAATTTTTGGTACCTTTACTATACTGGCGCTTGTATCCGCCGCACACTTTGCACACTGTGTCGGGGCGCCATTGGTTGGAAGCAGCACAGCAGCTGATTACGGACGTGGAAGCAAAAAAAGCGAGACAACATGCTTAGGGCTCTCTGTGAGGAACGTCTCAATCGAATTACAGGAAACCTTTTACTTTGTGATTTTGTCTTGTTGTGAAAAAGTACTATACTCTTTTGAGTAAGTTAGGTAAAAATTAGATTTGCATTTTATTTTTGTTCAGTTCAACCAAAGAATTAAGAGAATACAAAAGAGAATGTCACAAAGTAAAATATAAATAAAAATTTTTAAAACTTTTATGCAATAAAATACTTCTTTTTATAATATATTCTAGTGAAAAAATGCTGTAAAAAGGGCCGCGATAACACACATATGAGAGTGGCCATTCAATATGGTGTGTCATATGCCATCGAGTCGCCCTCTGGAGAATCCGCCCAGGTGTAATTGTTAGATGGTTTTACGCTCAATGTGTGGTCACATTTGGCTGAAAATCACAATGTTTTGTGCTCTTGTAAATTAAATAGAAAGTTGTAAGCAAATTTAAAGTGCATTGTGTGTTGTCTTTATTGAGTCGTATAAAAGAGTAAATGGTTTGTGTTCTGAATCCCAAACAAGTTCAAATTATGTGCCAAACGCCATTTTGTGTTTTTCAATGAAAACTTTATATCTCCAGAAGAAATTGAGATATTTCAATACAACTTGTTACACATGATTACAATAACATTAGGCTAATTTTAATTCCTGTGATTCAAATTATGTTGTATCAGTAGTTGTATTTAAATTTGTTAAAATTTATTAATTTCGTTGAACATCAATTCTTTATTTTGTTATAAATTACTGTTGTTAAATAAATTTAAGTGAAAAGTGAAATAATACAAAATTTTAAATAATAAAAGGCCAAATTGTCAGAATTGTCACTGTTTTCCACTATAACTCAGTTATTTGCTATCGGATTTGAACGAGCAAGATAGCATTGTGCACTCTTCAGCCAGGAGGTCGTGCTTGAAAAAACTAGAGCCTGTTCAAAATGCTAGAGTGCGCTACGGCACAGGGGCGTTCCACACTAGCCCGGCACAAAGTTTTTATTGTGACGTAGGAATGACGTCCTTAGATCTGCGACGTCAACTGCGGTTCCTGAGGTATGTTGCCAAAATTCTAACTCTACCGACGCACATAAACCACGTGTTGCTTGCAAACCACAGACTTGCGAGAATATGCCATCGCCGTTCTACGTTCATTTGACCACCCGGCATCTGTACGCTCGAAATAGCCTGGCGCTACATCTAAGCGCCGCGCCTACGATCCGAGCTCACGTTCCGTACGAAGTACTCCCCTGGCTGCTTCGCAAACTATATTGCCGTCTAGTTGTCGCCAGTAGAAGCAAGAAATCGTCCCACCCAACTGAACTGGAACTCCTTTTCAGATCAGTCCTGGAAAAATACGTCGAGGAACATACCACTGTGTACACTGATGGGTCGAAGAAGGACAGCGGAGTGGATACTGCGTTTGTCGTCGAAAGCACCTCCCACTTCCGGACACTGCCCAAGGCGGCAAGTGTATACACCGCCGAACAGAATCTTCGTTTCTGTGAACACCGAGGTGAGGAGAAATTTGTTATCTCTACTAATTCGCTGAGTTGTCTAAGTACCTTGGAGAGTCCGGGCACAGTGGATCCAATATTCCAGCAGTTGATGGCGTTAGAAGTCCTTGGTTCATCTTTTACTTTTGTTTGGTGTCCGGGTTATGTAGGTATTGAAGGTAACGAAAAACCTGATGCTGCAGCGAGAAACCCTGCAGACAGCCCACGTGTCAATGCGATTGCCGTATGACCTGACGACGCAAAACTTGCTACCACAACTACCATTATTAATGTGTGGTAGCAGATATGGAATGGACGGCAGAGAAAACTTTCTGCCGTGAAGCAGAGCATCCATAAATGGCAAATAGCTGGTGATCGCAGATGTCGTGAACAAGTTTCCATCACCACACTGCGAACTGGGCACACGAACTTGACGTCTTCATACCTCCTACAATGACAAATGATGCAAGAACCACCCAAGACAGAGTAAAAGGTAACCTTAAAGAAGACCAAGGAAACGAACAGTTAGCGATAGACAGAGCTCTGTCCTTCCTAGTAGTTGAGACTTAAAGGCCTTAGTTGCCGAGCTCTTAAAACATATTTTTAAAAAATGCTTATCATTTTACTTCATAAAGAATAAGTTGATAAAATCAGAATTTATAGAGCTGTTAGTAAACATAAAAATTAAAGAGACAGAAATTTTAAAATTTTAAATCACAAAATAACTGTTAATTTTTTATTTATTAAATAACGTTAATACCAACATTTGTACCAAATTTCATTAGCGGTAATAACAACAAAGTTTTCCGGTTTAACACACGTTGATTTAATTCTATTGCAACCAAATGTTTCACCCATACTACCAAACGTTTTACATTCTCAGTGGCTCGACTAATGCTTACTCTATGCTTTAATCGGTCTCAATCGAGCCACTGAGGATGCTTCATTGTAGTATGGGTGAGACGTTTGGTTTTAATTCGAATAAATCAACGTGTGTTAAATGGGAAACAATGTTGTTACTATTAACAAAAACCACGAAAGTTTACGAGCAAGGTTCTCATAACCGATGTTCAATCTTGCAAAAAATAAATTCAATTCGGGTCTACTGAAACACCATTTTTTAAATTAATGTATACTAAATCAGTGGCGGCTCGTCTATAAGGTTAAATGGTTTATTGAACTCCCTAAATAATTTAAATATTTTTAAGAATTTGTTTTGCTTTTTAAATAACGAGATTTGTGAGACTATTCGTGTTGACTGACCGGTAATCGATTCGCCTAATATAAGCGTATTGCTCTTTGCTACTGCTCGAGGTGCAAAGCAGCTCTCAGCACCTTCTAGGCTATGTAGAGAGTTTTGGTGGAGGAACTCACTATAAGCAAAATTACATTGAACTTCGCTAACATTCCAGCTTAGCGACCGAGACGGATAGTTCTGACGAGGACCAAACCGCCCCGACCGGGAATGTCAACATTTTCATACCACTATCATTTTTACCAAATGATAGTCCGCTTACTTTCAGTTTTGTGTCAGATTTCTCTATTTCATACATTTTACAATGAAAATGTGTGCAGTGAAGTCTTAAAATTAAATAAAATGCTGTCAATGGAGAAAGAATTTGTTCCCCAACTTGTAGATTTCAATGAAAGTGTTATTGATAACTTTGGTGCTAAAAAGAAAAAAAGGATGAATTTTTTACATAAACATTTAGCAACTTTAACAACAAGCAGTGTTGTTAAAAGATGCTAAACAAGCACAACAAGCACAAAGTCTAAAAGATGCTGGGAGCAGCGTACCAAGTGGGTCTTGAACAATTTATCCACAAAATATACGATTCCAAAACAAGGTAGGCATTTAACTACCCTCATATTTTAACTATATATTTTTAGAATAATTTACAATTGCCACAAACACAACCTAATAGTACTAATACAACAGTTACTTCTCCATGTTGTGACCCACCCTGTTGTTATTTTGAATGTGGTAAATTGCTCTTACTTTAATAGAAACGTTCAGACACTGAACCCCCAACTGTCAGAACCATGAACCGCCATTGTACTAAACATATCTTGTAATATACTATTCAACCATGAATTTTTTCCAATTATGAATTACGATATTTATTTAATTTCCTACTGTTAGTAAATGTTTATGAATGTACAAAAAATATATTATCTTATTAGGAGTTTTTCTAGTGCTCTAATTCAAGCCCGCGACTTTGTGTGTTTTTTTCAAGATCTCATTTCAAACCATAATAAAAGCGTTCTAATTGAATTAACGGACATTCTGTAATAATCAAAAAGCTTGTCTGATTTTCGTTTAGTTTATTACGTAGCCGCACAAATTTCCTCTTTGCTGACGTGTCGCTTAATGCTGGTTGATCCCAACGTTTTCTGTTATGTCTATGTCGACTCGATAAGCACCTAACGCGGTACATAAATCAATAACTGCGTTCTTATTTAACGAAATTTCATTAACATTTACAAGTGTACACAGCTGTAAATATTTTTGTCAGTCCATAGCCCCATGTGGCTACAGCAAAGATTACTAGCGATGTAAGGAAAAGCGAATGAGAGAACGCAGGTGCGGCCGTAGACACAGGATTTCCAGCAGTTACTGACTTATACAATGTGCCTGCGTCATAGTAAGCTACTTCCATAACTGAGGCAAGATGGAAACGTGTAAAGGTGATTCTTTGTTATTGTAGACGGCAATTTTGAAGATAATTTGTTTTGCAATCAGACAGTTAGGTTTATCAGTTCATAAGCTGTTATTTACTTATTATAACGTGTTCATATACGTATCTTAGACGTTTAGTGAGACTAAGTGTAATAAAACATTTCTAAAGGTAAAGTATGTTCTGCGCACTGTTCAGTGAAGCGTTGCATACAAATCGGATATAGGTCAGTAAGGAACGTACTCAATACAAGACAGCATTGTTTCATACCACGACCAATACTGCTAAAATCCCCTCTGAAAGCAAAAAATTGACAGCACCATTATAATCTCCATTCTTTCAACGTTTCTAATATCATCTCTGATCCTACTCCAACAATACTGCTGATAGTACCATGGAGAAAGAATTGCTCTGTGTTACCCATATTTCACGTTAATCTGTGCCAACGCCATGTTTAAATACGGTCACTGCTGACCACATGTAGGCCTAAGCTCTGTGTTTATTCGCTGTCCTTTTTTGAATTATTTTTCGCATGTATATTAACTACCTTCGCATGAATTATTATATACTTTCGTCTCACACATGGGCTTGCTATTTAAAAATTAGTGATTAATAGTTCTTCGGCATAACGTAATCCCGATTAAGTTTGGAATGGCTTTTATTCAACTGTTTCCTCTTTAACGCATATAAGTACAGGCCATGAGTACCCATGAGTACAGGACAATACGAGGGTCAGTTAAAAAGTACGCGGAGCGACATCTATAGCTCGGTGGTAGAACTAAAATCTTTCGTGTGCTGCAAGACGTATATTTCGCCTGAACACCTGTCAATTTCCAGATATATCTACTATACCAGCGGTTATTTACTATTTACCAGCGGTTTGAAATTTTCCTGTCACGCGTGTTTTTAAAATGCACAAAATCAAACATCGTGTTGTGATGAATTCTCTGTTAAAAGCGGTTTAGCGCCAATGGAAAATCAAAACGAAATTGTAAATGTGTTAGGAGATGCTGCGCCTTCAGAAACAACGGTAAGTGGGGCACACTCGAGTTTAAACGTGGTCGTACAAACACTGAAGACGATCCCAGCAGTGGATGTCCAAAAAGTGCAACAAAAATGACATTATTGAAAAATTCAAAGGGTGTTAGAAGACAGCAGATTGAGGAGTGGATGACGTTGCTGAAATCTTTGGCGTGTGCATCATACTTTAACTCAAGAACTTGGTGTGAAAAAGCGTTGCACAAGATGGCTGCCACATCTGGAGGTATTGCATTTGGGCGTCCAGTGCATCTTCAATGCTCGTACGACCGCGTTTAAATGAAGTGCCTATTTACAAACCGTTCGTTTTGAAGTCGCAGCATCTCCTGACACATTCACAATTTCGTTCTGAATTTCCGTTGGCGCTAAATAATTTTTAACAAAGAATCACACCAAACTGTTAGATTTTGTCCGTTTTTCAAAACACGGATGACACGTTAATTTTAAACAGCTTGTAAACAATGAATAAATTGATAGATAGATTTGGAAATTAACAGGACTTCACATAAAATACAAATCTCGCAGCACACGAAAATTTTTAGTTTTACCGGTAACCTACAGATGTCGCTCCGCGAACTTTTCAACTGACCCTTGTAGGTAGACCTACTGTGTGTTGGTTATTAGGATATACTGTATGTCTGAAATTGAAATATCGAAGTGTACATAACCCTCTTTAAAATACTAATACTTATACACAAACTTGAAAATATCTCAATTTATGACTAGGCCTAAGTAACAATTAAACAATTTATATAGCAAATAAGTTAAATAAATATTTTAAGAAAATCAAGTGGTTTAAAGCGTTTTAAACTTGTTAATCTGAGTTTTATCATTTGTCTATTGGTCAGTTTAATGTGATGTACTGTTATTTACAATGTATTTTTTATTTTCTTATTTCACTGTTTGTAAACTTAAACTCGGTGTATGGTTTCGATTGTCACACTCCATGATGCATTCACGATAGCTCGTAATATTTTATTTTAAAGTCGATCCAAAATAACGCAACGTAAGTGATGAGTTAAATTGCACTAACACCTTTAATTCTGAAATGAGAAAGGCAGAAATGACACAGCAACAAGATAAACCTCTCCATTACATGTGGCGTGTATATCAAATTTTAATTTACTGAAGCGATGCGAAAAATGACATAGGATGACAATTAGGGAGCGAGCCTCTCAGAAATAGAACACGAATAGGCCTACTACATTTTACACTCACACTCAACTAATCAATATTAGACCTAAACTTATCAAACTACTTTGTCAATTAATAGCACAATTTATACAATTAAAAATATATATTCATCAAGGGTCCACATCTGGTGGATGCGGGCTTAGCGCACCCGATGTACACTAGCTAGACTCTCACCTTGCTTCACCCTGTCTTGGGTGCAATCCCTTTCATTAATCTTTCCTCTCTGGTCTCTCTTGAACAACTCTTGGTCTTTTCGACCTCGGCGTTAGGAGGTCTTCGAGGGCTAGGAAGTCTTTCACTTTTTCATACTTCAGCTTACTATGTAATTCTTGTTTTCTTGTTTTCCTTTCGTACTACCCGGTAAGGGCCCGACCAGGATTAAAGGTGGCATATGGTCAACGATCCTACAGGCGGAAGAAAGTTTCCCAACGGCACTAGGTACGGAAAAACCTGGAAGGTGGGTTTCCGAATTAAAGGATATAGAAGATTACATGTAGTTGTATAGTGGAGTCTCCCAGAACAGAGGAGCATGGTCTAAAATACGTATATTGATAGACTAAATTGGAGAAATCGCATTAAATCGTATACGCTTGTTAACGACAGAATTTTAATGGTTAGAATAAAAAATAATAGGTTGAATGTTTATATCATTGGTGTACATGCTCCTAAGAATATGGAGGAGGAAGAGTCAGATTTATTTTACGATGAGTTGCAGAAGCAGTTGGAAATGTACAATAACACGGACAATGTAGTTGTAGTTAATTACCGTAATGCTACTGTTGGTAACCAAGCTATTGAAATTGTTAATAGTCTTTTCTGAAAGTCACCTGTTAACGGAAATTGGATAAGATTGGGGTAATTTCCTAACACAAATAAACTTGCAGTAACTAATACATTTTTTAGAAAAAATGTCATTCACAAGTATACTCGGTCAGCCAGAGGACTTCAATACATAAGCGTTAATCAAAAGATGGCTTCACAAGTCAGGAATACGCATGTTCTTATAGGTCCAGAGATTGACTGATCATTGACTGATCAGAGATAGGTCCATACTGATCATTATATGGTTGTCCCTAAAATTGAGATTTGGACAAGATGGAGAAAAGTTAGGAATACTTGTACCGGTAGGGAACAATAAAAGAAAGCTTTTAAGGTATATCTACTTCCTGAAGAGAGATCCGTGAGCTGTACCAGAAGAGGTTTACACAGTATACAGAAATTGTCCCTACTAGGAGCAGTATAGAACAGTATAATCAATTTGTAAAACCGTTATGTTTAAAAAAGCAATAACGTCTTAAGCCCATATTAGCTTTGGAAAAATGTCAGAAACGTTAGGATAATTAGAGGAATTTGGTTTTCTTTCATTGTTATGTTTTAAAATAATAATAATAGTAATAATAATCAAAGTAATTAACTTAAAAGTAAGTACGTAATATTGCAATTACTCAAAATCCAGTTATTCGTAATTTACTAAACGTTTAAATAATTTTTAAGAAATACAAATTAAAATGATACATAGGCCTAATCAAGTGCTCACAGGGATTATGTGAAGTCAGGTAGTATAACAAATGATACATAGTCTTAATCAAGTGATCACAGGTATTATGTGAAGTCAGGTAGTATAACAAATGATATATAGGCTTAATCAAGTGATCACAGGGCTTATGTGAAGTCAGGTAGTATAACTAATGATACATAGGCCTAATCAAGTGCTCACAGGGATTATGTGAAGTCAGGTAGTATAACTGATTATACATAGGCCTAATCAAGTGCTCACAGGGATTATGTGAAGTCAGGTAGTATAACTAATGATATATAGGCCTAATCAAGTGCTCACAGGGATTATGTGAAGTCAGGTAGTATAACTAATAATACATAGTCCTAATCAAGTAATCACAGGGACTATATGAAGTCAGGTAGTATAACTGATTATACATAGGCCTAATCAAGTGCTCACAGGGATTATGTGAAGTCAGGTAGTATAACTAATGATATATAGGCCTAATCAAGTGCTCACAGGGATTATGTGAAGTCAGGTAGTATAACTAATGATATATAGGCCTAATCAAGTGCTCACAGGGATTATGTGAAGTCAGGTAGTATAACTAATAATACATAGTCCTAATCAAGTAATCACAGGGACTATATGAAGTCAGGTAGTATAAATAATCATACATAGTCCTAATCAAGTAATCACAGGGATTATATGAAGTCAGGTAGTATAACTGATTATACATAGGCCTAATCAAGTGCTCACAGGGATTATGTGAAGTCAGGTAGTATAACAAATGATACATAGTCTTAATCAAGTGATCACAGGGATTATGTGAAGTCAGGTAGTATAACTAATGATACATAGGCCTAACCAAGTGCTCACAGGGATTATGTGAAGTCAGGTAGTATAACAAATGATACATAGTCTTAATCAAGTGATCACAGGGATTATGTGAAGTCAGGTAGTATAACAAATGATATATAGGCCTAATCAAGTGATCACAGAGATTATGTGAAGTCAGGTAGTATAACTAATGATACATAGGCCTAATCAAGTGATCACAGGGATTATGTGAAGTCAGGTAGTATAACAAATTTTATGTGTTACTAATAATTGTAAATGTCGAAAACAGTGTAAATCATATTAAAAGAAGTTTAGTTAAATTATATTTTGAACATAAAAAATTATGTGATAAACAAAATTAGGAATTAAAAGAAACATAATATGTAAAACTAAGTCAAAATGAGATGAAGAAAGGTGATCATCTCTAACCCACAACAATCTAAAATAGAAAATTCACTTTGAACCTTCGACGAGAATACACCTAACAAGACGCGTGCTTTAAAAAATTTGAAAGGAATAAGTAAAAATTAATAATAAACAAAAGACGAATAGTTGAAATTAATGTATAACCATATCAGTAATTAAGAAGAGTGCCGTTAAGGCAGAAACTAAAAAACTTACAAGAGAAAAGTGCGATGGGTGCGATACGTGGGATCGTGTAGTGCGGCGCTATACTTTTCGAAAATGAAAGTTTAAACAAACTTAGTTTTTGCCTTGATTGTTATGAGAATAATGAAAAAAAAAATACAGTCCCCGAAATAAGGAACAAAAATGTGTAAAAGGAAAAGAGTATTTAATTAAAAGAAAAGAGATTATAAATTCAGAAGTGATTAAACGTTCTCATTTTTATATCTCGTATTTAACCACCGAAGTACTATACTATCGAGGGAAGCTGCGACCAATCTGCGAAAACTCATACGAAAATGTAAGCTGTGGATGATCTGTCACAAAGCACGTATTACAGCAGGTGATCCGATTGTAGAAAACAAACTGATCCTCCACACAACGGTGGAGCTGCCGTCAGGCGCGGAAGTAAAGGAAGTGTAACTATTAAACTCAAAAATAACTGTAAAAATACCCTTCGTGTTTATTGTTTGCCAGTTAGTTAAATAAACTGCAGAAATAAGCTGCTTCTAAAATAACGAGTGTGACAATTCTTTGCCAGTTTAAAAGGGGATTGCTGCCTTTTTCTCACATTTTTTAGACAGGATAATAGCTTTAGTGCATTGTATGCAATAAAAAGATACCAGGCCCTCATAAACGAGATGGAAATTTCAAACCAGTATAAAACAATTAGAATTTATTTAAAAAGACAATATTCCTCTATGTTTCGAAAATACACAGACAGCCGTTCTGTAAATGTATAATTCAGGAATGATGACAATAGCTGCTGGGTTTGTTGACTTGTTTGAAATTAGCACGTTCTTGTTTTAACTAAACGTTGACTCAAAATTAATGCATCACTTTTTTATATTATTTAATACTTTTCAATTTCTGCAAATTGATCCAATAAAAATGTGTAGCCTACTGCCATTAACAATTTTGAAATGCAAAATTCAAAACAGAAATAGATAAGTTTTTTAACATTCCATAAGTTATATAAAAGGTAATATAAGATGAGCTGTCTGAAAATATTTAGAGGGTGCTATTCCTTACGATTTAATCCGATCCGCCACTGGACTCTTTGCTTAAAAAAAAAGAAAGATTGTCTAATCAAATAATACGACCCGATGTATAAGAAGCAGTGATAATGACTTCTTTTTAAAGAATTAAGCGTATTGTCAGATAAATGTTTCATTCTTTTCATTATTATTAGCTGTTATTAAATAATTAGGTTAAATAACAGTTTATGCTTATTAAAACAAATTTTTAATATAAAATTCAATAAGTCTTTTCATCACTTCATAATATTAACAAGTGTATTCACAAGAAAATAGCGTAAACTGTTTTGCGTGGTAGAGTATACACATTGCCAACAAACTGACAGATCCGTGCCGATACGCAGCATGCGTTTGTGCTAGATATCTCGGCTTTTACTGATCCGATTTCAGTAATACCGCCGACGCATACCAAGAAATAAGTGTTGTCTTCCTTTCTTTACTTTACCGTAGACTACACACTTCTCCTTCAAATAGTATTATTCCCTAAGCTCTTCTTTACGTTTTTTTTTCTTTTTGTGTACTACTATCTTTTTCATAGGGACGTGTATAAATAACACCGCCGTGTTTCCCTTTATTACTAAGAATCCCAGAATGTGTTTACACACCTTGAACAGTTTCTGAGGGGTCTCAATAAACTACGTAACATAATAATAACAATGGGTTTACAAAAAACTGAAGGTCTTTTCCTTTCTCTCTCTCTCTTTTGTATAAACACAATAATAACAAATGTCTTCTACAAGTATGTATTTTTCTGTTTCTTACGCACGTTTCTCAAACAGAATAGCCACAATCAGAGAATTATAATAAAATTATAATTTATAATAATTATAGTAATAATGTAATTATATTCCTCTCACTGTGCCAACTCTGTTTGAGAAACGTCCGTAATAAACAAAATAATACACACTTGCAAAAAAAAGTATATTATTATTGTGTTTCTACAATACAACGTGTAACAACCAGTAGACACTTGAGGAGACGCAAAAAGAAAAAAGGTGTGTGTGTGTGTGTGTGTGTGTGTACACCCTAGTCTGGTACACCATTCAAATTGTCGCCGGTGAACGTCGCATGTTTCCCAGCTTGGTAGTGCGTATTGTCGAGATGTCTGACAAGGATGAATCACAAACACACGCACAACGTTCAGAAGGACCAGCATGGAGGTTCAGGAGGTCAGAGTGGTCGATGGTGGTGGTGGAGACGACGACGACAATGATTATGTCAGGAAAAAAAGGAGATGGTGGAAGAGGAGGACAAGGAAGTGGATTATCTATTTCAAAAAGAATTATTTATATCTAAATGTATCTATACATATTTAAATTTTTATTGTTAACTTACTTTCTTCATACGATAAAAACGTTCAAATTCATTTAGAAAGTAGTTTTGGCGCCCTAAAAATTATACAGACCTAGTGTATAGTAATAATAATTATTGTATTATGTAGTTACTACAATTATAATAAGGAAAATGTCGTCGTCACATTGCGTCCATGTGGGCGCGTCGTTGCCGCTTTAGTATTCATAAAACACAACTTATCACCTTCCGTGAGACAGACCTCAAAGAAGAAACAGTATGGTTGGTCACCTGCTACGCCATTCAGACTGGTTCACCGCCTGGTCGAGGGGCGTAGTGGGACGGGAAGGCCGAGACAGCTGTATATGGATGAGAGAAGCGAAGGAAGAAGGGGACGCTAATCATTGAGATTCTCTTCGGTAGGAAAGAAATTCCAAGCCCACCAATCTCTGGGTTGAGGGGAAGAAGAAGAAGAAGAAGAAGAACAACAACAACAACAACAACAACAAGAAGCCGACTGTCGTTCTACTGTCGGTGTAGGCGTTTGTTAAAGTAATATACAGAAATATGCCAAAAATGCAACTATATGGATGAGCTTAAATTATTAACTAATGATAACCTTGTTACGATTTTGACTGACGTTAATGGTAAAAACGGAGCAGTAATACCTCCTGTAAGATGTCGAAATAATATTCTCAGAGACATGTATTGAAAAACAGAAATAATTAATTACATAGACCTAAGTAATTACATAAATACTTAGAATTTATAGAAGCGGCACGCAAACACACACACACACACACATTCAATTATAAAGGCCTATATTTACAATTAAACTGTTTTTACAAACAGAATTATCACTGTTACACACCACTATGGAAAAATTATTCCGATTAGCGCTTTCAAGCTTCTCAGCTCATCGTCAGATCAAAAAAAATTTTCCGTCAGATTTTTCCGATCTGACGATGAGCTGAGATGCTTGAAAGCGCTAATCGGAATAATTTTCTATAGTGGTGTGCAACAGTGATAATTCTGTTTGTGATTATAACTACTATCACAGTACCATTTGTGATTTTTAACTCTGATTTTAACTCAGTGGTAATATATTTAATATTGACTGTTACAAATATGAAATCTATAATTTCTGTATAAAATCCTACGAAACATAGGCTACTATTTGGAATAATCTTTGTCACTTTAATAGACAAATGTTTGTGTAGACGATGACGCTTTTAACAAGTTTGCATTTTTGATTTGTTTAATTTTCTACCCTCAAGCAGTTGATCTCAAGCAACTCTCAAGCATCTAATTAATCTGTGTTGCTTTATGACACTCTTAGTAGTCTCTTCCTTATGTTTATTTATTTCTCCATGCAAATGTTTCTTCACTGATTTTAACAAATAAACGGTTTACAATAATTACAATACATTATTTATAATGACTGGCAAAGTGTTATAGCCCGCAACGAACACTCTCTCTGTAATATCTTAAAATCCTGATACAGTATTATTAACTCTTTAGGCCTTCAAAACATATATATTTTATAATGTATAGTTGAGATGCTGCGTGAATCGTAGCCTTAAAACAGTGGAATAAATTATTGAACGCCAGAGTATTCGATAGTCGCAATTTTTATTAACATTTCTGTAAAACACTGTGACGAATGTAAGAGTCTGTGTCGTATTAAAATAATTCTCTTTGTTATACAATTGTCCAGTACGCGTTTTACACAACGAATAACAAAAGTCACAAAACTATATATTTACAATAGTTTGCGACACAAATGAACAATTAAAATTTGGTAATTTCACTAAATACCGCTATTCAATATGACTCTCTTCTATCATACACTGATGTCAACATACAATTTGTTTCGCGGAACACCCAAGCTCAACTGGCCCCGGCTGTCATCGCTACGTTTATTTATAAGATAATTCGGGGTGAGATGCCCCACCGGTAGAGACGCCCCAGTCATCATAGTTTCCGTATCAACCGCTGAAGCACTCTACCGCTGCAACAGTCATGTCAGTTGAAGTGAAAACAAAGCGCAGTGATAGTTTCGTCCGAAAAAATTTATGTTTACAGCTTTTGGAAGACAATTTAAAGTAAGTACGATCATTTTTCTTGCTTGTTATAAGATAGAGGTTCAAACATGTGCATAGCATTTCTATATTTCAGTAGAATTTTTTGTTTAATCAATTAGAATTGATTAAGGTGGTTTAGTGCTTTCACGTTCTACATGAGCAGCCATGTTTGTTAGCGTTTAGTCGGCAAGCCTCATCGGGGCATCTCTCCCGTACAAAAAGTCGGGTGAGATGCCCCACCAAATGTTTCAAAGAGTTATACAGTTTAATGTTTTTCTCTTAAAAATATGAATAATTAGCCGTTTTATGTTAAAGAAGTACTATTATAGATTATGTTCTCATAAAAATATGATATTTAAAACTTCTTATTCATAATTATAATTTACAAACAACATCATAATAAATAATTATTTACCATTATTGGTTTAAGTTATATCTTATTTATTTCAAATATTATAATGATATTTATTATAATTTATAATTATAAACTGCCAAAATAAATTAGTTCACATTGATCTTCACCTAATTTTATTAAACCTTTATAAACATGTTTTACCTTCTTATAGTAATCTTAATTTTTTTTTACCTTTATTTTTCAGGGAAGATGCCTACCGAGTATAAACGTAAGAGTACTGGAGCGGTCCGAGGGGTCTGGACAGAAGAACAGTTAAAAGAAGCCATAGCCAGGTTGGAAGCGGGAGAAATTGGAGTCAATGAAGCTGCAAGATATTATGGAATTCCGTCCCGGACACTTCGCCGCCGAAAAAAATCAGGCAGTACTGTAAAGCTACCTCTAGGTCCACAAGGTGCGTTTGGAATTCAGAACGAGAAACGTTTAGTTATACACATTCAGTCTCTGGAAAAAGTTGGTTTTGCACTTGGCCGAGAGACAATAAGGTCTGTTGCTTTTCAATTTGCAGAAAAACTTGGGCTGAATCATCGGTTCAACAAAGACTCTGGAATGGCTGGTTATGATTGGCTGCAGTCATTTTTACGACGAAATCCAGAGCTGAGTGTAAGACAAAGTCAAGGATTATCCGTAGCAAGAACCGAAGGGATGAACAGAGAAGCAGTTAGTGAGTTTTTTAAACTTTTATCAAATACCTTTGAAGAAAACCAGTTTTTTACGAAACCAGGACATGTGTACAACATGAACGAGACAGGCTGCCAACTTAATAATGTTGCAGGCAAAGTTATTGGCACCAAAGGCGCAAAGGATGTACATGTGTTGACGTCTACGGAAAAAGGAGAAAATATTACAATAATTGCTTGTTGCAATGCTGAGGGACAATATCTTCCGCCGGCAGTTATTTTCAAAGGTATTCGAGCAAAAAAGGAATTTTCTGATGGACTCCCCCGTGGATCTACGGTGTTCATGAATGAAAAATTGTCGTACATCAGCACGGATATTTTTTTTAAATGGTTGAAAGATCATTTTGTTCCCAGGAACATCAGGGAAAGACTCTCCTGATTCTGGATGGGCATGCATCACATGTAAATTCTTATGATTTACTTGAATTTGCTCACCAACATGATATTATAATTTTATGTCCTCCCAGCCACACAACACAAGCTCTTCAGCCTTCCTTCTTCAAGCCTTTAAAGCATTACTTTAAAGAAGAGGCCAAGACATGGATTCTCCATCACCCAGGAAGAACGATTTCTCGGATTCAAGCTGGTGACTTAATTGGCAAAGCTTGGAAGAAAGCAGCTTCAGTTAATACAGCGATTAATGGATTTCAACAGACAGGAATATTTCCTCTCAACCAAGATCGTATTCCTGATCACTTCTTTAGTATAAGTGATGAAATGAACAGCTCCTCAACCGCTTCCTTAAATTTGTCTCAACCTAGTGTCTCTTGCGATCAGGAGCCGACAGCAGGAAAGTCAAAAGGAACTCCGACCAAGCTACTGCATCAAATTTCGCCAGTTCCTGCAATAGAAAAGAGATGTGGAAAAAGAAAGAAACAGACAGCCAAACTTCTCACATCCAAGGAGCATAAAATCACATAAGAGCGTAAAATAAAACGCAGTGCTGTAATAAAAGCTGGTAAAATGCTAAAAAGATTAAATTATGAAACAACACATGTAAAATATTTCCAAATGATCAAGACAGCGTTGAGGACAGCTGCGATGAAAGAGACAATAACTGCATCGAATGCGATGAAAATTATTACAAAACAAGAGAAAAGGTAGACTGGATTAAATGTTTAAACTGTGCGAAGTGGATGCACGAATCGTGCACAATGTACGGTAACTTGTGTAACATTTGCGGAAGAGAACAAAGAAGAAAAATGAAGAATAAATTTGGAAAAATGTTTTAAAAACTTTAGAAAAAAAAATTAAATCAGTTTTTCTAAAACGTGTTAGTATGAATGATGTGTTAATGTGATATGTTATTGTTTTTTGATAAGTTTTAAAAGATTATATGTCAATTTGCGTGTAGGGCATCTCTCCCGAGTGGGTGGGGCATCTCACCCTGACACTCGGGAGAGATGGCCATTTGAAGTGGTGTTACATTTTGACCTTTTAAAAGAAAACATAAATTTTTACGGCTATGTGTTTTTGTAATATAGAAATATAATAAATTTTCTATCTTCTCATATAATATAATATTATTTTCGAAAATTCAGAACACTTTTACAGCGCTTTTTTCTTAGGTGGGGCATCTCACCCGGAATTACCTTATCAGTCAAGCTCTCATGTGTAGTGTCACGCTGAAAAAGGTTTCCAGATGACATTAGGTTAATCAGACAACCTCTCCGAAAGCGTAGCTTTAACTAGAATTTGCTACACTTCTGAACGGTTCCTTATTGCATAATACAAGACAAGCGTCACCCAGGCTCTACACACGTTACTTATATTGCATCAATGCAACAATATGTTATGAAACAATATTGCATAAAACACTAAAAATAAACACTTAACTGTTGTAACAAATAATTGAGGTTATTAGTAATTGACGTTAATGAATATTTGTAAACAAGGAATTTAAATGACAACATTAATGGCGTAATTATTTACAAAAAACGTGTTATAATAATTGACAGTCGAAACCTCCATCGTCTTACGAGAAAGATTAACTAATTGCATTTAAAGTAATATTTTTTACCTGTATCCCTGTAATCCGACCTGGATGATCTACAAGCGACCAACTCTTCTCGGAAAAACAGATATTAAGATGCGCATGGGAACGTGATATTGATGTGTACCAAATCTTTGTGGACTTCAGGCAAGCGTATGACTCTATTAATAGAGACAAGCTTATTACTTACTTGCTTAAAAAAGCTTTCTTATGTTTACAATTAAATTATTTTTCTAATCAATTTAAATCTGAACGTTATTTAAATATTTCTGAATAACTTTCTGAAGAATGTAAGATATGTGTATTTTCTTTATGTAAATCAGAATTTATTATATTTAGAATTTATTTATCAAGTACACATTTACCAAAGAAATATGTTTGCGAAACTATTGATTAATAGTTTTCTTATTTGGTAAACTTAATTCGCCCCTGCCCTGAGGATCTACAGGAAGTTACCCTGTCAATCATTGGAACTAGCCGTGTCAGAGTTTACGAGTTACCCACGCTGAATCACGTTCCTCGATGGAAGTATGGACTTCCTAGTCGGTTCAAAACTGTACCTCCATGCATAAGAGATCGGGGCCGAATCTCTTATGCATGGAGTATGCAAGATTTTATGCAAAATTGTATTGCGTGCTATGCTTCAGTTATTCATTTATAATTAACTCTCGCTTGTCTGGAGAAAATCTTATTTATGTGTATGTACAAGATTTTATTTCGTTGTCAAATAGAAATTAAAATTAACGAATCCTTTTTTATATCTACAAAACCTGCTTCATAGTATAACCCCATACTTTAAATATAGTATCTACAATTACACGGGTACACGCCCGCGAGAAGGACATTAGTTTTTTTAACGTTCTCTATACTAAAGTAATACATTCACGCCGCAAACACGGAAACCTAATATAACTTCAACAACACGATAGAAAACTACAAAAATAAGAGAAATATTTACATGTGCGTAAGAGCAGTAAGTGTATTGCGGACGAATGGAATTAAACCGTATTCCCACTGATATACGGACGATTGGCTCACAATTTACGTTTGTACCGTGCAAAACAAATTTTCGGCCATTAGACTCTTCCTTTAAGCTAAACACTCCATTCTTCTTAAACACAGTTCTATGTTGCTACTACATTACTAAATTTGCTCCAGAAAAACATGCCATTGTTGCTTCTGCGTTGCCCCCCTCACTCACTCTCTCTCTCTCTCTCTCTCTCTCTCTCTCTCTCTCTCTCTCTCTCTCTCTATCTGTCTACAGTATCTAAGGGAATTATGGTGCCAGTAGTGACAAATCTGGTATAAATTTTGATTATATTATGTTCGTAACCACTGTTCAAGCGTAACGTACTTCATGAGACTGAACTCTGTGTCTCTGTTTGAGGGGATAAAATATGAGTGGGTGTGTTTGTGTTAGGAGCGTTAGTTAGTCAAGGCCAATGATTCGTGACAGCTACCACGCCCTGTTCACAGCCAGACTAGCATCCACTCGCTTAGGATTAGTGTACTTTTAGTTACTTTCAGCTAGTGAGTGAATTATCCCGTTAGTTATTTATTTGTATCTGTCTATTCGTAATGTCTCTTCAAGGGTCATCAAAAGAAAGAAAATGAAGATTCGTTGTTCATAGTGAAGGTCTTGAAAAAATTAGTAATATAATTATAAAATATGATGAAGAGAAACAACGAAACTCGCTTACATACCCACTGAATCAAGCAACAAAACGAGATGCACATTACTGTAATAAATCGAAAGGCTTTGTTAAATACTTGAGAAAGCAAAGAAAATGCAGTCCATAATGAAAACTCTCTATACCGGAGAAAAACAAAAACATGTGAGAAAAGGAGACTATTTCTTGACGATTTAAATAAGTTTGTAGTAAGAAATATTGTTCAGAATCTTATAAAAATCAAAATGTTTTGCCCACTGGTAAAAAACTACTTCTTCTAGTGAAAAAAAGAATCCATTTCCCATGGGACGCTAAATCATTAACGCGAGTGTTTAAATGTGTGGGATTCTAGAAAAAAAACGTAAAAGTAAAAGAAAAGTGCTAATTGTAAAACCAGAATTTGCAATGATGCGTTACAAATACTCTGTGCAAATTAACTTTTAGGGAATTTGGGAGATAAATATTTTTCTAGATAAGAGGAAAGTGAGAGTTGAATGAATTTTGATAATGTAATGTGAATCGGTAATTCTCAGTGGCCGCTGGTTTGTTTACACTACTTCGTGTGCCTATGCGTGTGTGTATCTACGCTCTCTCTCTCTCTCTCTCTCTCTCTATGTCGCATTCCTTTCAGGTACGTGTGTTCAGTATAAAGCAGTATATATCCCTACATTCTAGAGCCGTTTCAGGGGGAATGTAGAGGGTTTGATTCTCACTAAATTTAACCCTACCCAGGTTATTAGCTTTGTCTTAGTTCAGACAGCTGAGACAGCAAAAGGCGTTATTCATACGTGGTTGCTTTGAGACGTACCCTTTAAAGTGACGTATCAGTGAAATCTCACGGTTGGCTCGCTAAATAGGCGTTGATAAAACTTTCATAGCACAGTTAAAAGGACCATGAGATATGGCACGCGTCCTTTCACGTTGGCACCTTATCTCCGCAAAGTTGGCAGCCGTGTTCCACCATTTAAGTAATCAACTTGCTCCCAGGACAATAAAGACGACTGAACTTTGCACACAAACTTAGGTTACCAGTTACAACGCTGTGTACAGTCCAATAGTAAAGTTATCCTGTACTTCTCTCATATCGTCATCGACATTTTCCTTTCCTCTTATTCTCTCTTTCGCTCTCCGCACTTCTCCGCGATCACTTATCGTTGTATTTATGTAAGTTAGAACGTTCTCAACTTTTTGACTATCTTCTCTTACTTCTTTTTCATTCTTTCATCATCTGCTAGCAGTCCACACAGACTGAATTCCATAGTATATGTGAACATGCAACATCTCTTATCCATTTCATTAGGTTTCTCTACGATTTTTCTTTAATGGCTTTTTCGACAGTACTTTAATTTAAGAAACTATTGTTCTCTTATCCAGTTAACCGCAGCCTCTCTAGTACTCTGAGTCTCTTTTCCTTTGCGATTAACCTTTATTTATTGTCGCTGAGATTGTCAAAATTTAGGCTCGCAGGTTCGAGTATTGCAAGCGCGCGCGCGCGCGTGTGTGTGCGTTTTAGTCTATATGTTTATACCTTTATCCGTCGGATTCTTCAACTTTCATTATTCCTTCCAACTTATTTCTGAAGTGAAGACCAAATGAGCGGATTGATGCAACCAAAGCTAAATGCAGTAATAATTCGTTCACTCCAGTAATTCCGATAATTTTTTACTCTTTTCTTTAGTACGTCTTACCTTTTTAATAGCCTTACACTTTAGTTTAACTTATTTTTGTTTCCTTCTTAGAAAAGGAAAAGATCATTAAATTGCTCTTGGATAATCATTACCATATTTTCGGATAGAATGATTACAAATTATTACATTCAGATTTCTCAACTTATATAAGGAGGCGCCTGTTCCATGAGAAACCCGTATATCATTATAAACGAAACGTGTAACTACTAAAAATTCATACGCGATTGTATCCAACAAATCCAGGTCAAATGTGCAATAAAACGTATGTCAATGGACAGCCTTAGTAAGTAAACACAACCTGTAGTTTAGCTTAAGTGTCCATTATTGACTTATATTGAAGTATCCACTAGTGTAATTGGTGTAGAAATGCTCCACTGCGGTTCCACAGAGACAGTGAGGCGTCCATTCGCTCATGTTAACAGGTTGCTTGTTTATTAAACTAATTTTTGTTTTTTATGCACGTGTATTTACCTCAAGTGAATCCATTACCTTCTTCTTCTTCTTCTTCTTCTTCTTCTTCTTCTTCTTCTTCTTCTTCTTCTTCTTCTTCTTCTTCTTCTTCTTCTTCTTCTTCTTCTTCTTCTTTACTTCAAGTATTAGGTTATATAAACTTGATCCATCTCATCCTCGGACGACCCACGTCTCTTTTAACAATGCTGTTACAGTTCAGTGCTACTTTCGTGAAGCGATCCCCTGTCATCCTTTGCAGATGATCCCAACATTGTCTTCTGTAAGCTGAAACAATTTCATTGATGTCCTCTATTTCGAGTTCTGCTCTGATATCCTCATTCCTTATTCTATCTTGCAATCTATAGTTTAAACTACTTCGAAGAAACTGCATTTCAGCACTCTGAATCTTGCCGCATTGCTTTTTTGTCATGACCCACGCCTCACTCGCATACTACAACGTGGGTATTGCAACTGTCTTATAAAATTTAATCCTTGTTTTATTTCTAAGATTTCTTGAATGCACTACCTTTAGAGTAAAAAAAATACGTGTCTTTAGCCATGCTTCGAAATCGATTTTTCGTGTGGAATGAACAAGACTCCATTTTAACAAAACTTTTTTTGTTACCCCAACACTTTCATAAATCTTGTACTTACAATATATGATAGGCAGAACAAGCAATTTAAGAGTCTCAGAAGACGATCAAGCGCGTTTCCAACTTCCATGACGGTAACAAAAGTTGTACATAATTAACAATTAAAACAACACACACGTAGATGCTTTACAGACAATTTTAATGAGTCACGAAAAAATTCATTCACTCGAGTATCTTGATTGAATAAACAAACTGTCTTCAGCAGTAAGGAATCCTTATTAAACTGTTCCGCTTAACTCTGAATAGAGACACTAACGTAACAGTGAAGCGATTCTGTCTGAAGTCTACAACAGATAACAATATTAATTAAAAAATTAAATAAAATTTATGTATTTTATAAAAATTTAATTACGCTGACGTAACTGTTGAACAATTACAGGAATTAACCAAAATATGAAAGTATTAAATTAACTCTTACATAAACGATAATAATCGATAATAAGTAATCGTAGACTGCCTTGCACTTTTGTACCACCAAACCCTACCGCAACTAGTCATTATTATAATAGTTTTAATAAAATAATTTAATAATCCTTTATAGTATTTTTAATTTAATACGTTATAGTATTTAATTTATAGTATTTAATAACACGTTATAGTATTTAGAAAATTATTCAAAACAAACCTAACAGCATTGTCTGGCAGCATATATGAGCGATTTGCAATGCCATCAAAATTATAAATTATTCATGGCATCCTATTATGGAGCTAACTATTTTAATAATTGCTAGTACGTACCTCTTTAAATGCATATATTAACATCGTTGTATAGAATATTGTTATTACAAATATTGTTGTTGTTATTAGAGGCTTATTATTAATATTGTTAGTGTCGTTATGAATATTCTTCTCAAAATATCTGATGTCCTCTAGTTTACAACGCAAATTTCCAAGCTTACAAAGCAGCTGTAACAAAATTACAAACCATTATTCATTCTTTTTAAATTACTCTTCTTGCAAAATTGAATTTCCGCAATGAGATTTTGTATATTGTCCTCTTTTAAAACGACAAAGAATTGATAAATTCGGTTTAAAGAAAAATATAACGCTTACAAATATTATTCGTAAAAAAAGGTTTTTATCATGTAGCATAATAGAGAAGTCCTCTCCTACCATGTTCACGCGTATAACCAAAACAGATTCAAGACACGCTTTTGATACTAGAAGAAAATAACTTTAATCGACACGTATTTTTATTTTATCTTCCTCAAATTTTTATAAACTCGTAAATTTCTAGTTAGAAGTCAATAAATTTTTTAAGGTCATATTTAAAAATTAAATTTTTAATTTAAATTTAAATTTAATTAAAAATTTCGTTCTTAATTTATTTCTAAACTGGGTGAAAACGGAGAACGTGATTGTTTGACGGTATTGAGCTTTCTTTGTTTTTGTGTTTGAGTAGTTTTCCGGAAGTGAAAGGCTAATGAACTATCTCATTATATGTGGTATAATAAAATGGAAAACTTCCTTGAAAGGTAGCATCATTTTTAGGTAGCAAAACCAATACAAGTAAAATCCACAAAGAAAAAGCACACCGTCGCTGTATTAACAAACGCAGGACTGATCCGATTTCAGTAATACCATGACAAAGAAAACAGAGCTCTCTGTTATGTATGCCTACACTTGACGTTGACATTTTATCACTGACTAAACTCTTTGTTGTGTTCGCTGTCTCTAATTTTCTTTTTTTTTTGGGGGGGGGGCTCGTATGTTACGTACACTACATTTATTTCTTTTGATGTCAAGTATTAATATACTTTTATCAAAAATATATTCATTAAATATAATATCTAATAATATATAAAATTAATATCTAACTTATATTTCACATTGGGTCCTCTATTAGTCAGCTAAAACCATTAGGCTTCTGTAAATCTAGCTACCGATGTTACTTATTTTATCAAGTGCATCCATTTGTTGTGCCCACTAAATATTAATATTTAATAAATATTGTCTCTCTACTTGACTATATTAAGAATCTTATTGACAAATTTAAATTGTTTAAAAATTTAAGCAACATATAAGTTAAAAAAAAACTGAATGTAGAAGATAAGACAAACCTTTTTTAACTTTAGCCACCTTTGTATGAGAAACGTTTCTGGACTTTCAAATCTACGGACAGATTTATTCTTTGCAGATTTGGATTTGCGAGCCCCAAAATTCTGTATCCTTTGAAACTACTGAAAATCAGTTACTTTAGTAACTTTAAAGTAACTGCATGAACATTCATCTCAAAATAGCTTTTGTTCTGTAGGAGCGATTTCTATGTTTGCAAAGCAATTGTAATAAGATCACAAAGAGTACTCAATCTATTAATTAACTATTAACTATTAATAGTAACTGTTAATTACATATTATCATTAACAATTAATATTTTTAATTATAATTTAAACAAACAGAATACTATTTCTTCTTCTTCTTCTTCTTCTTCTTCTTCTTCTTCTTCTTCTTCTTCTTCTTCTTCTTCTTCTTCTTCTTCTTCTTCTTCTTCGTCTTTGGAGCTTGTATATTTGTTTTTAAGGCTGAAAATACTACGTTACTTGCCAAATGCTTAGTGATTGTCATTAGTAAGAAAATTCCATTCTATTAATTTATATATTGTAATTCCTTATATTTCTACAATTATTTATGACTCTAAATATAACACACGCAACATGCTTAGAAACAGGCCAGCGTTACGTTACTACGGAATTTTGCTGAAAATATTTAACAGCTCCAGGGGCCCGTAGCAGCCCGTAACGCCACTGTTTTCTATCGCTGTTCGTTTATTTATCTGTATAAGAGTGTAGTGTGGGGTTGTTGCGATAATAGGATTAGATATAAGTATTCAACTCTTATTAAACAAATTACACGGTATATTCGGTTGTGTGGGAATACCTTCCTTTCCTATTTTATAAATACTGCAAATAGTGTTTCAAAAGAGAGTGAGAAAGAGAAAGTAATATAGTGAGAAAATACGGGCAGATTAAACAGGAGAAAGTTAGACCAGGTGAGAATGTTGTCCCATAGTTCGTATACAATAGCCAGGTAAAGCTGTCCTTAAAAGTATCTAGCCTTAGGGAAGATTATAAGGGCTGACAATGTGTTTGAACCGGTGCTTTAGAGGCCGTGGTACGCGATATGCAGCAGTAAAATAGAAGCTAACGGCCCCTACATCACCTGCAATGTGTTTGAGCTGCCACTCATTGCCTTACATTAATTTACCGTTTAACACGTGTTTAAGCTTACTTGTTTTAAGTATCTTTCTTTCTGATTTGTCTATCTATACTTATAGTTATTTTAAGTTGTCCTCATGAGTTTTCACACCAACGAAGAGTTATTTTTAATTTATTTTTAACGCCTTTTCTTTCTAACACCATTTTGGGCAGTTGGAGTGAGACTGCTACGACACCAGACGTAGTACAAGACTTCACACTCACGCGTTCTCATGTGCCAGGTACTACACACATTGGGAAGAAGTGTTCGGTTGAAGGAAACAAATAACTTTCAGGTTGGTGTAAGTATGCGTTGTATGAATGTGTGTTTTGAGATACAGCGGGGTACACTAGGGTGAGAGAATACAAAAGGATATATATAAGGGGACAATTAGAGCGCAGAGACTACTAAACTGCAAAGTGTATAAAACAGCCAGGTAGAGCTGTGCTTAAGGAGAAAGCAAAGAGAAAAGTATAATGGCCGACAGTTTGTGTAAGCCGGTGCTCTAAAAGAGCTGTAAATTAGACGCCAACAGTCCCTATATCAGGCCCAATACGACCCAGCTCCTCCTTTCTGTACATTACACTCACTAGCGTTTAACACATCTTAACTCTTTTAAAGTCTTTTTCTTTATTTTTTTTTTTTTACTTTTATATTTGATTTGCTTCCGTTTCCTTATCTCATTTGTTGCCTGGGCACATCAGTGTGCTGGAATAAAAGACGTAAAACACGCGGATATGATATTGGATTTACTAAATAAGTTATCCGCATCACTAAATAGCCTAGATGATGTAGAGACAAGACTAGAAACTATCACTCTTAAGCAGAGCTCAATTTTGACACATTAACTTTATCCTCTGTTCACATCCTCTTTCATCTCTCTATATTTTCACACACACACACACACACACACACACACACACACACACACACACACACACACAATTGGTACTGCACAAAAGATTTTTTGTAAATAGACTTATCTCTAAGCGTAATACAGCTAATAAGTATAACTATTTCAATACCGACTCGGGACACAAAGTTTTTTATGAGTAAAAACGTAAAAGTTTCACCTTAGAGCCTGAACCGGTTTTCGCTCTAAAAAGCTTTTTAAAAGCGAAAACCGGTTCAGGCTATAAAGTAAAACTTTTACGTTTTTACCCATAAAAAAACTTTGTGATCCGAGTCGGTAGTAAAATAGTTATATTTAGTTAACTAACGGACACGTCATGGACAACGAAATCCAAAAACAGCTAATAAGATATTGTAAAGAGTAAAGATTATAATTTAATATAATAATATTGTAATATAAAGTTTACGATAATTTTAGATTTAAATATCTGTTATCATAAGAATTAATTATATGAAAATAGTGTGATAGTATTTTTTATTACAAATAATCTACGGCTTATGTGGACTGGACTGGAATATGTCAGTTGCGCTTAAACCTCATGTATACATTACATCCGGAGATGGATTCGAGAGTGCCTCGTACAATTTGATGCGATTCTGTGACCTCTCCGTCCAGTATTTTTAGGATGCAAGCAATGTGTTGGTACATTAGGACGGAGAATAATTGCAAATGTCTTGAGTTATCAAAAAGCAAGACTATACATTTCCACTTTTTTGGCAGCTTTTTGAGACTCTAAAAGTTATCAAAAAGCTGTTATATACTTCCACGTTTTTTCAAATAATGGTGAAGTGCGTATTAGTATATTAATAATTCCTTTTAATAATTGCTTATGCTAAACAATTATTAGGACAGGTCGTCCAATATAAATTATATAATTTTTATATAACAAACAATTTAATTTCTAGTAAATCTAACAAACAAGCGGCAAAGAAGTAGATAAATAAACGTAAACAACATATAATAAATAAGATTATAAACATACATAAAAGAGAGATTTACATGTAGGTACCGGCAGTGGAGTGTAATACAGACGAATGGGACTGAACCGTACTCCGGCTGATATACGGACGATTGGCTTGCAATTTACGTTTGGTGCTTAAGTACATTTGTACCGTGTAAGACAAATTGTCGGCCATTACACTTTTCCCTTAGGCTAGACACTTTATTCTTCTTAAACACGGCTCTACCTTGCTACTACGTCTGCTCTATCTGATCACGTCTCCATTGCCTCTGTGTCGCTTGCTACTCTTCTGATAACCTCCCTACCTCCGTCATATTATAGTATACACAAAAAGACACAAAACAGATGACTGAGGCGAACACGTATTAGCGGTTTGTTTTAATATTTCTCATATTTCTCACAGAATGTTTCTGTTCGTGCATTGGTCGTATTGAAGTCTGTGACGGGCTGTTGAATTACGTATATAAGTTACAGAGGTTCTCTTGATATTCGGAACCTAAGAATACAAAAAGATTTCTCCGAATGTGTATCAATATGGGAACATATTTCCCACTGCCGAATTATGAATATTTTTTTGTGGGAATTATATTCCCACTGCCAGTTGTCACATAGTATTAGGGGCAGTGAAATTATTCTACTACAACTACAATGCACAAAAAACCTTTTATTTCATCATTTTATTACAGCTAATTATTAACAAGTAAAATATTACAAGTAAAATAATGAAAATACTAGTTATGTTTTTCATGAAACAATTTGAAACATGGTACTGCACATAAAGGGACACTGCATTCAGTACGCATTACATTAGTTCTTTTTTCTTTTGCTTTGGTAGAGCAGTATCTACATCTTCTATAGCCTCTTCCTATTCCAGCTGATACGTGAGTTCCAACATTCCCAAAACGCAGGTTTTCAAGCACTCCTTTCCTGTGGCTTTGTTATTTTTCTTCTGATAATTTGGTTTTATTCTCCCTTTTGACGGGTGCCATGTTCGTAACAAATATCGAGCTACATTCAAGTTGAAATTCTTCTTTGGTCATCAATATTAATTGGGCTGCAAAGAAGAAAAACTCAATTAGACATAAGAAAACTGGGGGAAGTTGGTAAAATAATAAATCAAAATAAAGAATGAATCAGACAATTGAATATACTAACACAGATTCAGTGGTGGAGTTGGAGACATCGAAGTCTGAATCACCTTCCTGTTCACAATCACTTCTCTCAGGGAGCCCATGTAAACAGTCATATATTTCATCTTCGGTCAGAAATTTTCTCTGGTAACTCATTATTTATTACCTAAAAAAGGATCAGTGTACTATAATAGTGATTGTACACGCTAAGAAATATGTAGACATGTTCCATTTCAGCTAAATAGTCAAAAACAATTCACTCTTACAAAAAACTCAATTTTTATTAAAAAAAAATAGTAATTACATTGACAAACAGAATAATATATTAGATCAAATATACCCTTAGAGAGACAATTAAGGAGTATTAAGATTTAGGAATACAAAATAACAAGTGAAAGAAAAATAATAGTATAAAAACAAGATACATTGTGTACATATTATAGATTCCTATATTGATGAACTCTGCAGTGGGAAAATACTTCCCACTGAAAAGGTAGTGAAAGTAGACAAGAACAGGGATAATAGTGTAAACTAGAACAATAACTTTTATTTAACATAAAAATTAAGATATAAAATAGAAATAAAAATTATTATTACCTCAAAATTTCTGAAACACACTTGAAGATAAATAAAATTCTTCTTGATTGTTTTGTCTACTCCAGGTACTTACGATACAACAGTAAACACTAACACAATTAGCTGGTGAGACACAGTACAGTCAGGTGGCATGCATTAGCTTCCAGTAGTATACTAGAGGTAACAGCACAAATCAGAAGTGAGAAACATGTTCCCTCTGCAAGATATTAAACATTTTTGGTGGGAAATAATATCCCACTGCTAGACTAAGGGTTAAACTATCTACGGCCTTATTAATGGTCTGATCGTCTGCCACCTCTGTTGCAGAAGTACTTGGAACATTGAAGTCAGTTTCTGATACACATTTAACTGCAGGGCTATCATTAGAAACTTGCGTAGTTTTAAAAAAATTTATCTAGTTTTTGAGTTGTTTTTATTGTTTCCAAATGAGCTTCCTCTTTAATTTTTTGTATCTTACGTTTGTAGGCTCCACTAGCCGTGTGAATGTTTATGTTCATGTTCATGATGAATACGTTTAGTGTACGGATTCAATTCTATATTTATAAATTTTTCACACTAATAAATATCAACGAAACAACACGCTGGCCACCACACAAAGCTAAAAACCTTCTTTACATTCAAAACAAAATAACAACGTAACCTCAAATCCCAAACTTTTCGGTCACAACGCAGATAAACTATGATAACAAACAAGGGTGGTGGTACCACGGTCGTGTAAATTCGGGAGCAATATAGCGGACGTTCAAAATTCGAATGCGCAGATTAGTTTTCAAGGATACCAACGTCTTAAAAATAAGCGGGCAATATTTAAATAAAAACTATCTTCCATTTGTACTGTTAACAAAAATTTATCATTTAATTTCAAAAAATCATAATTAAATAAATCAAAGTTCCTCCTACTTTTATAAAAATACTTCTGTTACAAAAAAATCTGTAGCTTGCGGCCTCCTCTGAGCCCAGTGATAAATTCGGTACTGTCGAGCCACGTTCCAACACTACTGATACAAGAATACAACGCTAGCCCGCTGTTGAGTATGTTACACGACGTGCTTGAAGTGTCTGCTCCATCGTGGCTTGACAAAGCGGGCAGGTTGGAGCGTACATATAAATGGCCATTGCAAACTGTTTTGGCGCTTTGTTTAAGTTATATGTTATTTAGTGATTATTTGTTAGTAAGCGATTAATGGAGAGACTTGTATCCAATAGCCCGGAGCGGGCGATTTTATTGTGAAGAGGAATTATTGCAGGACGCGTATCTAGGATCAAGGTGATCAATAAAACTTGTGAATGTTACATGCCAAACTTGCACCACCGTAAAACAAGAAATACAAAAACCACGTTTCGACCGCATAGAATTAGTGATAGTCTTCAGGTATGCAATAGGCAAGAACAAACATTTTATAAGCTACATAAAAATGTGCATCACAAAACTGTCTATAACTGGAACGGTTTTAACTAAACAGACAATCAATTAGTGCAAGGAAAGAGACCCACAGCTTATGTTCCTCCCAAGTCTGTACAGTCGTAAGTTAGGACTTCCGCCTACCAACACCAACGTCTCACTGTAGTGTGGGTTAAAGACGGTGTAGAGAACGCGACTGTTGATAAAGGCGGTTAAGGATTGAAACTCCCTAAAATCTTCCATGCAGTTAAAACGCGTAAATTTGTGTACTTTTATAAGTCTAGACGGAAAAAGAAATTCGTTTAGGAACCAAACGTTTAGAAGTTAACTTAAACTTACAGATTTATAATTTACTTATAAGTTTTTTTCTTATTGTACCAGTGGCGGCTGGTGTTATGGTCACATCGTTGCACAACCACCAATGTAGAATAACTAAACTATAAAATAATATACGAAAACATTTAGCAGCTAAAAGTGTCATAAATTTCAACGGAGAGCGTATCAGATTCTACGCGGCAATATTCGCGTACAATTCAAATGTGGCGCGCAGGCTGGTGGTTGTAGGCCGCTTGCAACTTCAATAGTAAATGGCAGAGCTTACTACACAAACATATGGGAGGACGTACGCTACTCTTCACAATAATTGTCCTATGTTTCTAATGTAAGCTTGGTGGTTGCAACGCTCCACTAGTAGCGCTGTAGCGCAACTTTGTGTATGAAATCAGCATAGCCTTCTTGATTTATAAGTTGAGTCAGGTTTAATGTTTACGTTAATTCAATGTAAACGTTATCCGTTGTTTGAGGTTATAAAATTATGGTAATAATTTACTATTATCAAACTGTGATTATGATAGTTCATTGTCTTTTAACTCCTCTCCCATCCACTCAACCAACTACTGCAAACACCAAAATTTGGAACCACCGGCCGCCACTGTATTGTACTAATGCGAGGCGGGTCGTTGAGTCATTTTCTGCTACCCGTATCACTCTTGCAGTGTTGTCGTAGCAGGTAAATAATTGTGTAAGCATTGAGACCACTATGTTTTGTCTGTAGTAAGATCTGCACAACGAAAAACTAGTTGTTAATCGAAAACACTATTTTAAACACAATCTACGACCAGATGTAGCATGCTAACATAGTCACTGCAAGTATGTCAGATGTATGATAGTTGTAAAACTACTATACTTTTTTGTAACATTTTATTCGTTATAAATTATTTTAATTTATTTTACCGCTAAAAACTAGTTCCTAGTAACTTTAACCGCGCTACTTAATAGTTCCGTTTGCCTTCAGATATCTTTAGACAGCAGAAGATGTTAACCACTTTATAACTTACTTACACGGCTTTACTTTGAAATATTATTTCCTTTCAACTCTTGTTAATCTTACTAATGAAATCTCATGTACAGTCTCGCTATATGTGAGACTTTCGTAACTCAAGTAAAAGCTCCCCGCTGCATCACTGGAATACGACACGCATCTTTTCATATTGGCGTTTTATCGTAAAGTTTGCAGACACGTTTCTACTGCCAAAGTAATCTACTGCCACACGAATATACCGACCACAGTGTGCACACAAACTTTGGAAAGAAAATACAACAGTCAATATGTCAACTGAGAAATTATTCACCACCATTTATTTCTCATACTCTCTCTCTCTCTCTCTCTCTCTCTCTCTCTCTCTCTCTCTCTCTTCGCTTTCCTCTCGTTCTTACTTATCTATTCTCCTTTGTTTACTTTTTTCACTTCCATACCATCTTCTTGTCTATTTTTTCCACTATTTCCTCAGACACTAGGTACACGTGGATGGAAGATTATTTACTATCAGTTTGAACTTACGATGTCTTTTTTACTCTCACTTTCATTTTCAAGAATAATGTTCATTTTTCATTTTCTTTTTAGTGTTCTTTTAATTCTCTTTCATTCTCTTTCTTAAATACTTTAAAGTATACAAAGTTTGCTTTGGTCTCCCATACTACCTTTCCTTTTCCTTCTGCCAATCTCACATTCTATTTTTTTTAATTGCTCTCTCCGTTTCCATCCTTCTTTCAGTGTGTGCCGCCATACCGCTTTTCCGAGTACTCATACGTATTCTGTAAATGTATGTAGGTAGGCCTACTATATGTTCTACGTTTCTAAAAAATCTACTTCTCTTCCCCGCTCAAGTAGGCCCTAAGTTTAGCATACATGGATGTATAAATGTTACCGCAAAGTATTTAATCCAAGCATTTTATACAATACCTAGGCATTTTATACAATGCCTGGAGTTTTTTTAGCAAAGTATATAATAGAATACGGTACTTTTCAAATGTTTTTTTTTTACTTTTCCCAGGTATTCTGTACATTGCCTAGGCATTCTATATAATGCCACTGATTCTTTAGGCAAAGTGTACAATAAGCTTAGGCTACTACGTCAAAATGAAAACATTTTATTACAAATTCACACATAATTGTTTGATTTTACACAGAGGAGGACTTTGTATGACACTTCGAGATTATCTATTCTCTACGTAATAATTTTCAGATACTATTTTATTAAAATTATACTACATAAGAACTTTTTAACCAATCTGGTTAAAAAACACATTAGATATTATTGGTGTTTATTAATTCTAAATATATTGAATATATTCTACTTATTACAACAAGACAGAGAGCTGTGACATTTTGAAGTAAACTTTCTTTCATGTTTTACACAATTACTTTCTTTTTGACATTTAGTCTTGCACACACGTTTTATGAACCCTTTTCTGGATCCTGATGATTGGCCAGTAGCAGCAGAACGAAGTGTGGTTTCTTGTTCAGGAACATCTTCAAACACCATTAGTGGCCTTGGGCATACAGTGAACTGCGATCATGTGTACAGCTGCTTTAAAAATCCGTTAGTGGTTCCCAGTTTCTAAATCCATCTTCTGTCACACTCATGACGATTGCTAGGATGTGTCGAAGATCTCCCCGCCCCTTGTCTACTTCAGGAATTGGAACCCGAACAGACGCGCCCACAGGAGCCGGAGGAAATTTTTTGTCAGAATCAGATTTCATTTTCTTTGCCTGAAGTAGCCTACTAGAAATTATTTTGCCCTTTTTCTTTCTTCAGTTTGCATTCAGCACGTGGTTGCGACATCTCGAACGTTACTGAAGGTCAGCGGGATATGTTGGCGCATACTAGGTACGGGGTGAGAGAGGGGGAATTCATGTTGTGACATGAACGCTTAGCGCACACATTGTCTTCTATACATTACCTAGAAGACGTTTGGCTTTCTGTACAATGCCTAGGTAATGTAGGCTATAAAAAAAGTGTTTTATTTCATACTTTGCCGGATGGATTCAGGCATTGTATGAAATTTCTAGGCATTCTCTAAAATGCCTGATTTTGTATTTTGCCGGTAACATATATATATATATATATATATATAGTATTTTAGGTAATCTTTTTTCGTGCAAATATCTTAGTGCCAATTCAATTTCCAATTAATCTGCCTTCTTTTTAGCGCGGCAATGTGCGCGTGCGTGTGTGTTTGCCTGTGTGCGTGTGTGCGCGTGCGTGAAAGAACAACACAAAAGCGCACATTTCTTTTCTACATACGTGTTAGTCAATTTTTCATATGTTCGTCTTCACAAACGTATTCCATCACTCGTTTGTTTATACACACAGGGAGGTCTGGAACGTTTTTAAAAGCTCTAACATGCTTATCCTTGCTTTTTTCCTCTGGTTTGTCATTTTCTTTGTCGCATAGACATGTCTCTTCAGATATTACATCTTCCTGTTCAATAGGCGATGCAGAGTTACGGATAACCTCGAATCACATTTACTTACAGCAACGTAGGTGCATTCTTATTTAGTAGAATAAAACCTGCAGGTAACTCATGCTATTATCTGGGGCTTGAATTATGCCCATTAATTACGTATTGTTCCTACGACTTTTTTCAGTCACAATACGGTAATGAATGCACCAAAGGTTCTCCCAATATTGGCCTTTAGAATGTCATTAGTACTGTACATGATACAAAGCAGCTACTAGCTTTAATTAGGCTTTCTTTGACTGATACTAAGCCTGCGTACAGTGTTTCATTTAGTAAATTGATTAATAATCAATTGCGTTTGCTAATGCCTACAGTCAACAGAAATATTATAATATTAGTCGCATCAGCTAACTCTTCTAAACATAAAACTACAAGATTTCTCCTTGCTGACAGGACATATGTTAGATTTCAAAATATTTTTGCATTAACCTACTAATAAAAGAGCTAAAAAATTGACTTTAACATAAATCGTAGCAGTTGCTATCATACACTTACAAACTTGATCATAAAAAACTGAAAATGCACTTTACACATACGAGACACGATTTTTTTTTTAAGTTGGTGTTGGCGGCTGCCGTGTACAACTCACGAAACAACACCGCCGGAGAGAAATCAACCATCTAGTAATCACGTGCGGTGGTGAGCCGTGTGTGTGTGTGTGTGTGTGTGTGTGTGTGTGTGTGTGTGTGTGTGTGTGTGTGCGTGCGTGCGTGCGTGCGTGCGTGCGTGCGTGCGTGCGTGCGTGCGTGTGTGTGTGTGTGTGTGTGTGTGTGTGTGTGTGTGTGTGTGTGTGTGTGTGTGTGTGTGTGTGTGTGTGTGTGTGTGTGTGTGTGTGTGTGTGTGTGTGTGTGTGTGTGTGTGTGTGTGTGTGTGTGTGTGTGTGTGTGTGTGTGTGTGTGTGTGTGTGTGTGTGTGTGTGTGTGTGTGTGTGTGTGTGTGTGTGTGTGTGTGTGTGTTACACAACCCTGACGTGCCAGACTAGGCCGTTGTATTGCTGGTAATACCATTTATCTACAACATATTTTATGTTTGTTACTGCTGACACCAGCATCACTTAATTCAATTGACAAACAAACCTGTTAAGCGATATGATTTAAAAACAAAATTAAACCTATTATTAGTTTGATATTAGTTTTGCAATTAAAATCATCTTTAACAAACAAAAAATCAGTGACCGCATTTTATGACTGCATATTCTATTTTTCTTTAAAGAGTCCGAGCTCGAAAAATTGTCGTGGACTAGTGCTTTAGTAATCATTGTTCTAGAATTCATCAATTTTATAGCATTTAACCATCATTTTTTAATTATTTTTATTTATCTATGTGATAACTCTCATTCCCCAAACCAGGGTCCGCGTAACGATGCCGCAAACGTTTATATATTTTCATTACTGACCATTTCAGTAACTGATTGATTTGATCTGATAACTTTATGTACATAAACCAAACACGAATAAAACTCTGATCCCCGTTGCAGGATTTTAAGCGGCAGGTTTGGCAATGTCGCTTTGGTTGCTTCGACCCGTAACCATGTGTGTGCTAGTGAGTGACCTTCATTGTTATGTAATCATTGACAGTAAACAAAGGCCTCGCAGTTGATGCAGTTATTTGCAATGCATTTTATTAACAGCCTGGTACTTCGGTACACAGCAGCGTCAATAACAATAATTTACACGTTTTGTACGCACACAGCTGTTGCACAGACCATAAATTGGAAGTAGCAATGCAGTAGCCTACTGTGCCTTTTTTATAATGTAAATATATATGTCTAATAACATATATTGGTAGATTACGTTTTGTGTTTAACAGAATTGTGAAGCCTAGCCAAGAAGGTCATAGCCTCACTACATGTGATTTGCTGTAGACATCTGAATGCGCGCCACTTGTAAGTCGACAGTAACTGCAGTAAATCTTTCTTGGAAACCAAAAAGATATTAAGGACGCGTTTGGAATCTTGTATGAAGCACTCATATACAGTAAAGTATAATGTCTATCAGTGAGGAAAGAAAACGTTATGTAACCGTGTAAATAAGACAATGTTTTGGTCTTGCCAGACTGATGTCTCAAGAGAGAGTAGTGTTTCGTTGTGTTATACGCTAATTTCACTCATTTCACCTAGATTTTTTATTACGTTTTGCACTCAGAAGGGAAATACCTGTTTTTGTTTTTTCGTCATATCGTTGGCTACCGCCGAATCTTCCGTTGATCCGTTGACTTCACACTGTATGAAACCGCTTGTGCCACGCCTCGGTTGCATTGTCATACGAGGTTCACTGGATTTTTCAGCATGAAACTGATTCCATATCAGTGGCGGGTAATGAGTCTCAGCAAGAGGATTCCTCCCTCTGCATCAAAGTGTAACGTACGTGTCTTTGAAATATTTTGGAAATTCTGTGGGGTGTCTAGAGACTGCTGCAAGTAAGGTCCGAAAGATTATCAACACTTAAACGACTGAAACAAGAATATACGAGTTTTAAAGTAATTAAAGTTTCACCAAAAGTCTTCCTATGCCATCACTATCATTATAAAAATCTTGTAGCCACAATTCTTGGATTTTACTCCTTGCACTATATTTCAGAATAAACATCACAGATATTATGTGGCTATTCTGAATTCATTGTGAACAGCTTTAACGACAGTTTCACATATTTTCGCTAACGGTTATGGAGCATAGGAACACTAGCGGAAGTTGTTTAACTTGCTTATAGAACATGTTCATACGATTATTGCCTTTTGGTAGTATTGTTGGATGAGCTGGATGAGAATATAATTAATATAATATATGAATAGTATTAGGTAAAGTGCCCAAGATGAACTTTCCTGAGCGAATTCATTTCTGTGAAAAGTCACTTGGATAAGGCGTCTTTAGGAGAAAGGGCCACATCCAAACACCTGTGATGTTATCACACCTAAGAATTTGTTGACTGTTGCAGTTGACATTGGGTAGAAATCGATGAACACGAAATTGCCGTGTTACATGCATACTTCCCCCCCCCCTCGAGGAAATCGTTAATGTCACTACAGCTTTAGTTCAAAATCTGTTCCGTTTTCCTTCAGAGCTTTTTATAATCAGGATTAAAAATTAAATAATATTTACCTAAGATGCTACCGGTTACTTACTAGGTAGCTAGCTAAAGTAGTTATTTAGACGGATATGTAGATAGGTAGATAGATGTAGGTAGTAGATAGACAGATGTATGTATACATAGATGCATTGATAGTTTTCCTCGGAGAAAACCAAATAAGAAGGCGGAGAGAGAAAGTATGAAACAGATGGCAAAAAAGGGAGAGGGAGTGAGATTACGGTAAGCAGGAGATAGAGAAATTAGAAAATATGATGAAGGAAGAGTGCGAGAGGTATTTCTGTGTTTATGACATCATGTTTCGGTACTTGCAGCAAGTGATTAAAAATACTATCGTAGGCAGTCTTGCCTAATTAGAACATAAAACAGAATCATTTTACTTTTCTTTGTCGTTGTTTAATTTATTAACGACGACACTTTATTAAGCGTATAGGCTAACACAGATTTCTATGTAGTCCCAGACACGCAGAGAAACGTTTGCACAAGTAAAATGTAGAGACTAATTTCTAAGACGTGTTTGCTTTCTAAGACAGCTACAAAATACTGAATGAATGTCATTTTTGTGTCTACTAGGAGTATAAAATGATGAAGGACAGGACGGATGATGAACAGCGAGAGAGTAATACAAAGGCAACGGAGACGACCAGGTACAGCAGATGTAGTAGCAAACATGAGGAATAGTGTCTAGCGTATGAGAAAAGTGTGGTGGGCGACAATTCGTCTTCCACGGTACAATTGTATTTAAGCACCAAAAGTAAATTGCAAACCAATCGTCTGTATTATCAGCCTGAACGCGGTTACATTCGTCTGTATTACACTCCATGCACACACAAATCTCTGTATTGTGCAAGTTTGATGAAGTTTCCTTACGTGTTGTTCTAGTTTCTTTGTACTCATTTGTCTCCTCCTCTGTCGCTATAATCTGTTGTTTTAATGTAGCACACGTTAACAAGTCCGATATCATGTGTCTGCGTTTAATGTGTATGTGTAAAGTAATCGGGTTTCCTGATTAGTTTTTCGAAGATAAATTATTTCCAGTAAACGTTAAGGAAGTATCATTTTTTTGATAAAAATTATTATTTCTTTTAATATTCTATTCTTAATAATATTGGAAATTTTTATCAACCCTTAACGTATGAAAAACAAGTAATTTATATTGAAGAGATCGTGATAACGATTCAATGTACACAACAGTAACAAACGATTATACGATATTTGTATTATGCATGTCAACATTGTTTTAGGTTAAAACCAGAATAACATTATAATAGGAGAATTGTGACTTGTTTTACTGCATATAAAAGTATTTTCCGTCGTAGCGTACCAATAAATTTGTTTAATTCTGAACTATTAGCGGAATGGTCAGAGCCGACGCTACATGGAGATGCGTTGAAGTTTAGAATTAATTTCTAAATGCGTTGTTTGCATAACCCACAACAGAGTTTGTTCAACAACAGTACCACAGTATTTATAGTTCACACAAGCAACCGATTAATCATAACAACTGACATATATATCAAAATAATATTTATAGAACTGAGTGTTACAGTGATTAACATCTAAAAAGTAAAATGCTTCTAAGCAGAACATCTGATATTAACTGTGTCCCAACTTAAAATTCCTAATCGCTGGAAAAATAAAATTCGGGCTTGGGGGCGCCTTGGGAACTGTTTTATATCTGGCAAGACTGGAAAGACGGCAGCGTCTAAGAGTTAATGGGTTTGCAACCACAAACTCGAATTTAGAGCGCGGATCCGGAGCTGAATATATACACTATGACTATACTGATATGAGTTACTCAGTGCTTGTATACTAACTATATGTAGTTTATTATGGCGATTGGAAGACAAACCCACTTGAAATAACGATCCTGTTTATAGCATAGTGAGCTATTAACTCTTTATACCCTTGACTAGGTCTATAAAGAAGAAGATATTTGGAGTAAGAAAGTCTTACACCGTAGGATGTACATTGTAGTCATACAGATCTAGCTGTGCTTAAGTAAAATGAAATGTCTAGCGTAAGTGAAAAGTACAGTAATGACAATTTGTCCGAGCGGGTGTTTTAAGAGCACACGATTCGTCGTCGTATATTAGAAGCCAATAATCCCCGTATGTCTCAGCTCCCATACACTGAATTACACTCATTTGCTGTTTAAAACATATTAATGTCTTTTTCTAAATATTTTCTTGCTTTGAGTGTCTTCTTGCGGTATAGTTATCTTATTCAACTTTTTGCTGTCCTCTCTGGTTTCATGCACTTGAGGGGCTTATCGGTATTCTTTTAATGCACGTATATTGCCTGCAAGTCTACGTGTTTTGAGTAGTATGTAGGATAATATCATCATTTATCTACTACGATGGAAATAATATAAAAACTGAAATTAGTAAATACCTAAAGTTACCTCTTTATACGCTTGACCAAGTTTATGTTAGCCTTCTTTTGCTCTTAAGGCTCATATGTAAGGCAATGTGGGTGGCATTACGTCTATACCGCTATTAACTCCCGATGAGGCCAGGTACCCACTAGAGCTCGATGAACGTGTGAATAATCCACTAAAACATTCGTTGTTCTGTCTCGTCTTGTGATGCCGCACACTGGAGCGACATTATGTTTTGCGACAGAATCGTTTTGACAACCTCGCTTCAGTGAAGAAAGGCTTGAAACTTACGACAAAACAATTTCTCGTCAGTTATTTTTGAGCTGTAACAGTGTGAGGTTCTTGAGTTCGTGACAGGCGTTATTTTGCATCTACTTCTGTTTCAACTACGCCTACATTTGTTTCCATTTTATATTCAATAGCAATTAATAATAATAAATAAATAAATACAAAACAATATGCGACAATCGGCATGAAAGGCCAATGCACACACTTTCGACGTATGAATAAATAAGTATAATTTAAACCCCACGCTTTGTGTGGTTAGAATCCAGCGCATTCCCAGTTCAAAATGTCGCAAGCTGCTTTCTTGCGAAACATAAATTGAAGGAGCTTCGTCTTTGTTCGTGAGGGGTCTCGCGACGCCTCTTGACAATGTCGCAGCCAGTGTGTGTGGCACTTTATAGACTCTAATGGCAGTGCCGGTTCATCGTACGTCAGCGTAGCTCTAACCGTACTTTAATATGTTCTTTGTTTTTATTATAAAATTAGTGAATTCTTGTTCCATGCGTCGTTGATCATAAATAATTATGTCGCATTTGATTTTGAAAATGCTTTTAATCACATTGGATAAACAACCTGCGAGACGTGGCGACATTCGGTCTGCGATATGTGTACGAGGTCAGGAATTGACAGGTATTTGTATGTGAGTTCCAGCGTGTCTGTAACTACGCAGTTATTCTCGATACGGCGCCCGGAAAAAGGTAGATTCTTCTCGAACCTCGGTGAGATATAAACATAAGCAAGTTGTCGTGGGCCCGCCAAGTTCGGATCTCAGTAGTAATGTTGTAACCCCTCTTTAACTTAGGCAGTTAAAAAAAAAGATTATTTTTTTTGAAATTTTTTTTTTTTTTTTTTTTTTGAAAAGAGGGGCCACGAGTTAATTAGAACTAGACCAAAGCCTAGAGAAGCCAAAAATGCGCAGGATCCAGTGAGACGGGTCTTGCAATGAAAACTCATAAATTAAACAATTAATAAAATCCCTTTTATTATTCTATCCCCATTGGTAAACAAAATTAATAACAAAATCAATAAACACAACAGTCAGAATCTATTATTCCCTTAAATTGTCAATTAAAATAATTTATACTCTTTCAACAAGGTCACCTGAAAATATTTATTAACACATATAAAATATTTTTGCTATCTCTCTTTAAAATGAATTAAAATTTAAAATCATTACTATTCTTGAAATAAAGTTTCCTGTAAAATATTAATAATATAAAATTTATTTTCTATGTTCACTTTAAAATGATCCATTGAACTTAATGGAGATAATTTTTATAGACTTCTTGATAATACAAATTAGAATAACAAATTCTCGAACAAATTAATTAAAATAAAATAGTGACCAATCCATATACTTGTTATTAAAGTTAATTAAAATAAATTACTTTTTAGAAGAACATCTTCAGCAAAAATTAATTGAGATAGAATAAATACTTGTTATTAAAATTAAAAGGATATATAATCCTATGTTTCATCTTTCTTCTCTAAAAACCCTATGTCTAAACTCCCCACCAAAAATACACCTAAATGTACAATACATATAACCCCCCAAAATACACACACAAATGTACAATACATCACAGGTTCCACAATACAATACAATTATACAAAGATCTCTTGCCACGCCCTTTTCTTACCCCCATGAGGTATATTAATAATTCTTTTACGGACATCCATGTTAGGATTACAAAACTTAATTGGTTCATAACACATGACATGTGTTTTAGATAATGCTTATGCAACTCCAGTAGTCCCCAGGACATAATAAATTCCAATGTTTGGCCAAGTGCCTAATACTGTTATACAATTCTGCCCACTGGGCTCTTATACTGTGAGAAATAAAAATTTTAGAAACCAATGAACACCCCCCAGTTATCATAATTAAATAATAGAATATATATATATATATAGAAACATTGCTAAGTAGTGAAAATAGAAATATGGCATGAATATTTATAATCCTTTTAAAAAGTACTTTTGGCCCAGAGACCGACATGTTCGTTTGCCAGTCGGTGCATAATTTAACCTGTCTCAACAACAAGTTTAATACTGTATGAACATGCACCCATTCAGGATTAAACTTGTGAAAATCCACCTAGCTACCCCAGAAATTTCTATACCATATGAACCAAACTGAATTTAAAATTTAGAAAATATATATATATAAAATGAACGCTAAATTGAACCCGAGAAATTACAAATAGAATGAGTGACTTAAAAGCTGTAATGAAACACATATACTGATATAAGAGGGAATTATACGTTTGAATGTTGAACTGTCTAAGATACATGCCAGTCTCTGAGCTGACAATTTTACAACAAATTAATAAAATTTACAAATAATTTCACACCCAGTTCACACACTATACTGTCCCGTTAATTGGGGATCCAATTAAATGTTTAAAAACTTGAAAGTGTTGTGGTTTATTGATAGAACTGGTTCACTGGGTCTTTTGAGTGCTGATTCTACGTATACATAATATATTGGTTTGAGATCACCTGATTTTTGTCCATGGGGGTGAGGTGGCAACTCGTGGCCTACATTACAGGTGTTGGTGTGGCTTCCTGGCTATTCCTCCGGTAGATGAAGTGAGAAAGTTCTAGATGTTCATGTTCAGGTCTTTGAGCTGTTTCCTCGGCTTAGTCGGGGACCCTGATTACACAAAATTATATAAGCCAGAGAACACCACACAATGCCCACAGAAAGTTCGCACACCCCCCCAAAACCTATATATAAACTTAACATAGCTTGAGAGCTACCTAAATATAAAACTTGACAAAGTTATATGGCCAACAGGCCCTATTTGAAAATATTTAGTACAGTAAATCTTTATAACAATAACTTCACCCATGCGGATTACCATGTTTGAATTTTTGATAGTTAATTATGGCTTGTTACAATTTAATAAACTTTATACCTAGTCTGAATCTTTAGTACCACGTGGTCAAAAAAGGTTAAATCTGATTACATCATCTTTATTATATAAATTAATACCATTTGGCAATTATATGACTCCCAATTGGTACCTCAGTAAGTTTCCTGATATGAATAAAGTTTTACTATCAATACTAGTAAAAGTTGTGTGCAACTTAAACCGAATTACGCATTGTGCAATAACCATAGGTACTTAAGAGGAATCTGCTTCCACCGATGTTTGCATTATTTAAACTAATACTTTTGTATTTAATTTTCCTTGACTTTTAGTGCCGTAGTTCGGACACGTGAATTTAATATAGTTTTACTGTGTTTTAAAAAATTTCTACCTTGAAATTACTTATTGCATAACGCCATGCGGTTTTTAAAGTTATCAGAAATCCACCTACTTAGGCCTATTATACAAGTCTTTCTTTAGTGAAACATTAAATACAATTAATATGAAAGTATTGGCGAGACTTACCGCAGTCGTTTTCAGATCTAGCCTGACATAGTGGGAAGAATTATAGATGAAATTTCTTCATCTCCCGGAGTAAAATACGCCACGAGGCGAACACTTAGAATTCCAGCCAGAGACAAGTATAGAAACGCAGTCCCGGCTACGGTTCGCCCGTCATCAGTATCTTGCACTAGAGTGCAGCACCGATCAACGCTCTAACTACATGCAGTCTACTACTTATAACCACTACTAGGGCGCGGCACTAATTAAACCCTTTTAATTAGTACTGCGTTTAACGTTTACTCCAGCTGTTAATTACGTGAATATTTGCCGCTCTATGCTAGAGTCGGCACAATGTGCATTATCAGAGTTGTCTTTGTGACTTGGCGATTTAGAGTAAAAAGTTGATTGTGTACAGATTATCATGTGAGTGCGACACTGTTTATAAGGGAACAGTTATTGTCTGTTACATTATTGCGTGTTGGACAGCCTTTAGTTTGAAGAATTCTATATAATTTTCTTTGTTTATTTCTAACTACAATTGAATGGGTGAGAAGAAGAAGGAAAAGATTCCACATTTTGTTCAAATTTAACTGAGATAGCCTAGCCAGGCGCCATACCCACCGGTGTATTATGCCTTCGTTTATTTTAGCAAATTATATCCTCTTATTGCCTTCTCACCACATTAAACTCATTACCCCCTTTCTAAATACGCCACTCAGGCATGACTTCAACTTTACAAATCTACGTGTGTATTGAGTTGAATAAAATCTGCAGTTGACTTGCTAGAAATCGTTACTTGCGTGAACTACGTAGCAGAAATTTTAAATTAAACAACTGTATGAAGTATGTGCAACCAAATACATACACGTGTTGAATAAACACCAGTAGATGTGAAATATAACTCAAAAAAAGGTACAGAGTTTACCTGTACGGGAGTGTTGATACCACTCGAACGTGTAGTCTGCACAGATTAAAATGAAATATAGAGATTACATAGCACTACGTTTTCCTGACAAAGCCAGTGGTATTATAGAAATCGCATCGAAGGTAGTACTGGGATACCCTACTGCAATCATTTGACAAACAATAAACGCATAAATAGTTGTAACAGTTTATGCTCCTAAGATTTAGTAGTACCAAGTGTGCACAGGTAAACATAAGATACGATCTTTTCAGTAGAAAATTCAGAAACACTATTGTAGCTACAAAACAAGCAAACAGCCAAAGAAATTGAAGTCACCAGTGTACTTACTGTCAGTATTATCGGCGTTTCTTAGTAACATTGTTCTCCGAGATTGTGAAAATTACCCGATCTTATCTCATGGTAGTCTACAAACATGTAAACTGCAAATGCAGTTAGTTATTAAAAACTGATATAAATGCATGGTACACACCCAGTGTCACACGCGTTCGCGTTTAATGCTCCCAATATGCATGTGCATGTGCATGTGCGTGCGCGCGCGCGCGCGCGTGTGTGTGTGTGTGTGTCTCGAAAATAACATTATATTAAACGACTAAGCCATAATAACAAAAATATCTATAAATAGTGAAAATAGTTTGAGGTTGGGGGATATTTTTTTTTATAAATTATTGAACTGAATTCACGTAAATGATTTAAAATATAAATCTTAGAACATGGAAGTCTTGTATAGTTCTCCGCACCGATTTTTATATGTGTACTGCGTTATCGGCAACAAAGAGGTAGTTTCTATGGAAATATTTCTCTTCAATTTGTGTGTGTTTTCGGTGATCGCGAAAAAATCGTATTCAAGATATGGGCCGATTCTGACTGTACTACCCTCAAAACGTAAAGAAAAGTAATTTTCCGTTAAGTGTCTGTGTGTCGAATTTTATCTATGACGAACGATAACTGCCGCAAATTCAAACAGAATCAAATAATTTTTGCATGTGTGTCTGAGTTGTAGAGGACTCAAGGCCTATTGAATTTGGTGAAAATCGGTTAAGGAAGAGGGGTTGTTTACCAGCAACGTTTTACGTTTTAACACGAGTAAAGTAATTAATTTTGATGAATAAAGTATCCTGAAAAGAAGGTCACAAAAATCCACTTCAGAAAGGTAGATGAAACATCAATAAATGAAAAGGGTAGTTAAAAGGAGAGGGGTAATTTTTTCACGTTTTGTATTGATTTAATGAGTTTGACGAAATTAAATAAAAAGCATTTAATTTTTTTCAAACAATGGTAATTGTTAAAAATAAAATAATTTTGTTCCCAGCCAATAAAATTATTTTTTTTTTTATTTTAATTTGAATTATCTGTGCGTGAAGATCCGTAACCACGGCCCAGCAAGTCATACAATAATTTGTGGTCACATAATTACATAATATATAAATATAACATATTATATAAATATGTAATTAATGCGTGATTATTTGCGTAGTTCAATTTCTTTATAAGAATAAAGTACCTAATTTTTATAAATAAAGTGCCTCGAAAATAACATTATATTAGCCTAAACGACTAAGCCATAATAACAAAAATATCTATAAATAGTGAAAATAGTTTGAGGTTGGGGGATATTTTTTTATAAATTATTGAACTGAATTCACGTAAATGATTTAAAATATAAATCTTAGAACATGGAAGTCTTGTATGGTTCTCCGTACCGATTTTTATATGTGTACTGCGTTATCGGCAACAAAGAGGTAGTTTCTATGGAAATATTTCTCTTCAATTTGTCAAACATAAAACTCAATTTACAAGATGGATATTTTTTTAGAAATTATCGAACCGAATTCAAGTAAATGATTTCAAATATATATCTTAGAACACGGAAGTAATGTATGGTTCTCCATACCGATTTATTCCTTAGTCTTCCATTGTTACGATCTCCATTTCATTAATGTATGAAACTTTCAGTAGTTTTGTTGACATATTCCATACACGGATCTGTCAGTTCCGTGTGTTGAGTAATTTTATTACAGACCCGTATTACGTATTGCTATTTTTTTAGTACCATTATCTCCTTTTAATTTTTTACAAACTCCAGAAAAACTAGGCCTATCTCAGAGGCTCATGCCTTACTAAACTTTCGTCTGACATAATTCTTGAAGTTTCTGGTTGATATAAACGCGTTGTAACTTTCATGTGCTTCACACAAAATTTCAGCTTCTGGAACTGCGTAAATCTCCTGTTCACAGGAAAATCATAAAATGGGTCTTGACAGCAGATTGCCTTGAAAAGGATTGTTTTGTTTTATACTCATGCATTTTTTATTCCTTACATTTTGGTTTTGTATTTGATTTGATGCTTGTTTGTATTATTTACAAGAATTAAATAAAGTTATGACACGTCCATCTTTGGCCATATTTATTTTTCGTACATGAAGTTTCCAAATTTTCTTTTAAATTTACAATGCTTTTTTCGATCTCCATGTTGGAGTAAAGAAAATAAGCACGGAGAGCGGCAAAATAAGCTAAAATGTTTGTAAGAAAATTCCGTCGAAGATACTTCGACGGTATTTTGAAGTTTGCCTGTTCGTAGAGATGCTTGAGTTTGTTTGAAAGTTAAGCTTTTTTTTCAGCAGTGCTTTAGGAAGTGGTTATAATTGGTATTTACCATTGTTTTAGACTTGAACAACATTTTTTTGGGACTGCCTTAATTTATTCCTGTTTTACTAAATTGTGGAAACAGTTCAATGTAACAAAAGTAGGCCTTTACGTAGGAAAATGAGAGTTCTGGCTCACAAAGGAATGCCGCCTTCTTAAAAAACAATAAAAAAACACTAAAAAACATGATCTAAGAGATGACGCCGCCACCGCTGGACCCACAGCATCCCAATGGACCACAGCACCGCGAATTTCCGCGAATAAATTTTTTTATTTTATTATTTGATTTTTTATTTTTTTTATTTTTTTAATTAAATTGATTTGCATATCAAGGGGGTGGGATGAGGTTCAATGGACCACCAGCATCCGTGAATATAATTTTTTATTTTTTTAAGAAAGCTGATTTGCATATCAGTGGGTGGTGTTGGGTGGGAGGTTGTTTTTTTATTTCATATCAGTGGGTGGTGTTGGGTGGGAGGTTGTTTTTTTATTTCATATCAGTGGGTGGTGGTGGGTGGGGGTGGTTCCAACTCGATGCATTATAGTGTATATGAAAATATATGATCAGGTGTACCAACCTTTGCATGAGTTCAAATTTTTCGTGTGCTATAATGTATATTAAATCTATATGATCAGGTGTACCAACTTCTGTATTATTATTATAGTGTATAGATATTTTATATGAGCAGGGTTGTCAACATTTTCTGCGGCGGGGGGAGGGAAATTCAAATATGTGTTATATAGTGTATATATTAAAATATATGATCAGGGTTACCAATCTTACATTATTGTGTGTGTATAGAGCAGATCTGCCAACATTTTTTTCTCTTCTGTAGTGGGAAATTCAAACTATATGATAATAATTGTTACTCTCTCTCTCTCTCTCTCTCTCTCTCTCTCTCACTCTCTCTCTCTCTCTCTCTCTCACATTTGAATGTAAGTAAAACTATCTCTCTCTCTTGTTGTCAAACGTTATGTTCAAACCGTTTTCTCCTCTCTCTCTCTTTCTCTCTATCTCTCTCTCTCTCTCACTGTGTACATTGAGTAAATAATTTTAGCTCTCTCTCTCTCTCTCACACACGTTGTGTATGTCTCTCTCTCTCTCTCTCTCTGTGGTCAGTACCGTGCGCATGTATATGAAATTAGAAAGTTTATATTTATTCGACAAATATTAACGCCCTCTATCTCTCTCTTTCTCTCACTCTCACTTGTTTCAACTGTGTCAACAAATAGTAACGTCCTCTCTCTCTCTCTCTCTCTCTCTCTCTCTCTCACTCTCACGCGTTTCAACTATGCAAGGTTTCATACCCTTTCTCCTGTCTCTCTCTCGTACATTGAGTAGTCGGTGTGATGAGTAAATAATTTTAGCTCTCTCTCTCGTTGTCAAAACGTCGTCTTCATTTTTCATGTATCAAATAGTTAATTAATAGTTTTATAATGCAGTCAGTGTGATTGATCCTTGTTAGAAATATATATATTTGGCAAATATTAACTATGTATGTGTGTTGTTGTCAATGAACTACTTACCTGTGTGCTGTTACAGATGACAAATCCATACGTTAACGGCTTAGCAATCTTCAATACGCTCTTCTTCATGTGGTACAATACTTCTGTTTTAAGGTTGCAGTTTACACACACACATAGGTTCAGTAGTGTATAGCGAAATAAATTAAAATTATACACACACATGAAAACGGTGGTTGAAATTCATACAAATCGTCTGATGTAACAGTTCACAAAATAAATTAATTGTACACAACGGTGGTTGAAATTCATACAAATCTTCTGATGTAACAGTTCCCACAAGTAATACAGTTCACAAAAATTAAAAAAAATATAATCGTTCGAGTGTTAACGTTTGCTACAACAGTACACACATAGGTTCAGTGGTGTATAGCGAAATAAATTAAATTATACACACATGAAAACGGTGGTTGAAATTCATACAAATCTTCTGATCTTGTTAGGAGGAGGTCTGTATATGATTTTAGAAATATATATATATTCGGCAAATATTAACTATGTATGTGTGTTGTTGTCAATGAAGTACTGACAGGTGTCTACTCTCTTTCTCGCAGACGGCAGAAGAAATTCCTAATTTTTAATGTAATTACCTGTGTGTGTGCTGTGACAGATGACAAATCCATACGTTAACGGCTTAACAAACTCTCTCACACACACACACACACACATTGAACAGATGCGTCTTCGTTAGTAAAATGTACAAATCACATGACTTTATGTGAACGTCGAAGGGTACAAAGAAAATATGTAAAACAAAAAATACAGAATATATGAATTGCTATATTTACACATTATTAAATCAACACCACTGTATAGAAAGATTAACTATGTGCACACACACACACACACACACACACACAACGATACAGAAGTATTCACTACATTAAGCCAAGTCATTGATTCGGTGCGTCCTACTTTCTTATCCCTGAAAGACAAAAACATACAATCAGTAGTAATAATACAAAATCACAGTTTTATTAATTTAAAATACTGTATGAAAGAGTGGTGTGTAATTTTCATCCAAAATATGTAAAACAAAAATACAGATTATATGATAAGTAAAGTGTATGTATATATCACTGAATAATAATAATATAATCGTTCTAGTGTTAACGTTTGCTGCAACAGGTAACACAGTTTACAAATAATTACATATAGGTTCAGAGGTGTATAGTGAAATAAACTAAAAATAGAAATTAATTCCTCATAAGTTAATGTCCTTTCAAATAGTATTCATCAAAACTTTGTAAATTAGAATCTGCACTACAGTCAAACATACGCACACACAGTGATAAAAATTGTGTATTAAAAGTAGTTTGTTACCTTAACAAGTACTGTTATCCTACGCCGTTGAGGTCCTCAAACCACTCGCGGACGAAATTACATGTGGGCATTGATGCCTTATGGACTTGGATGGGATTGTCACTCACCTCCCAATTCATAATTCTTATTTTGCATACACAACATCTTACAACATCACCGTCGCCTTCGTAAAAGAACCCGGCATTAGCCAGATCGTACAATTTCACTTTCTCATGCGGGTATATAGGAACGTAAATTTTAATATGCCCACGACGTTTGATGTTGTAATAGCTCTTCAGACGTTTTATAAAAGAATGTGCGTATTCGTCCATATCTGAAGCTAGAATGCTCGTTTACTTCGGTACATTCCACCTCAGCGAGGATAGCTACGTGCGTTCCTATAATAATAATAATAATAATAATAACAGTACCTGCTTCATTATCATATACATTATGTGCTATATATACATAAGGCTTTCAACACACACACACACACACACACACACACACACACAGCACAGCACATACCATAAATCCAGAACAGGAAAGGTATTATAACAAACATTACGAAAACAAGTACGTATGGTCACGTACATAGATCAACGTTTAAACAAACAGATTAATACCTGAATAAATTTTTTTTAAAACAGGACAGCGTATTATCTATATAACGTTCTGTTTCAGATAAGAATAGTTTGAATATAAAATGAAAGGGTACGTTGTATTTTGTTATGAGAAAATGCATTTCTAAATTTCGTTACATTTGTAAATTACAAAATTGTTCTTCAACTACAGTCACAATCGTTCAGTTTCATTAACATCTGAAAATTGATGGATTTGGTACTCGATATATTCTACTCTCATAGTATTTTCATTGATACATTTCAGAAACTGAGTACAGAATAAATCTACAATCACCCAGGCGGAATCATTAAGTTTTACAAAAGATCTTATTGATCAGACGTATGAGTAATTATATTAATCCTTATGTAGAAAATACGCACGCATTCGTAAAATACAGCACTCAAGTGTAGGGCAATTAATCCTTTCTTGTATTGAACGTATTTAAGTAGGCCTACTCGTGATATCAGTAAATTCTGTCTAAATGTATAGTACATAAACGTACCCGGTAATCGCTTCTTGAGTTACTCGATTGATGTTCATGTTAAACGATTGATGACTCATGTAATAATACAGATTAACCTCGTATAATAATAATGACAGGACAGCGTATTTAGAACACTTAAAATTGGAAATCTACAAACACATCAAAAATATCTGTCAAACAAAAACACCGTTCTTATCGAGAGACAACAGTAACTGACCTAAGCACATGTGCTTCATTAGGCAACAGACCAAAAAATCAAATAGACGACTATAAGCTCAATTTAAATAAAATCTGAATAGTCAATAAAATTATGTTTTTTTACTTAGTAACATATGCAAATCTTTTACTTACCTCTTAAATGTTGTTGTTGTTATACACAATAGCCGATTGTACGATGAGTGTTTCATACAAATGAGAAATAGTGACATGTCGTCTTGTGTGTATATAAATCATACGGCGGTAGCGTACACGTTTGAAAGTTGATGCACATTAAATTGTCTCTCTCTCTCTCTCTCTCTCTCTCTCTCTCTCTCTCTCTCTCTCTCTCTCACACACACACACATTTCTGATTACTATAAAATAATTGCATGTATGTTGAGAGGTTTGGTGTCTAAATCGATGCATTTTACTTTCACCTTCTAATTTGACACATGGCTTACTTTCATACAGAAATAGCTATCGCCCATATCCGTCTACGAGTGTTGTTAAACAAAATTAAAAATGCTGTAATACATAACGTCCTGTGAAATAGATATGGTATGTTTTTAGGACAGCCAAAAGCATGATTCATGCCAACGTGTGCGCTCGTTGTGTGTGCGTGTGCGTCTGTGTGTTCGTGTGTGCGTGTTTGGTTACGTTGGTATGCGTCTGTGTGTGTGTGTGCGCACGTCAGATGTGTGATTACGTGTGCGTATGTGTGTTCGTGTGTGCGCGCGTCGGATCATGACATAGTATTCATAATGGCCGAGGCACGTCCTTTATTGCATGAGAATATTCAGGTAGAGCAGAGCAGACACGTTTACGCAATATCAAGTGCACACACACACAAGAATCAGATGTTTTGTATACGTTCTAGGTGAAAAACTACTGGGGATGTCTCTGACTTTAGTTGGAAATAAATAGCATTACAGATATTGATATGGTACTATGAGGAGCCTATACGTGAATACTATACATCAGACTGCCTGTATCTGTCATTAGCAATCTAACGTTACGACGGCAGCATAACGATAATGAAAGTCATACATTATCGTTATTTTGTCTAAGCTATGTTAACTTCACACACACACACACACACACACACACGGAAATGGAGGAAGAACTAGCATAGGAAATACAATTAAGTGTAAACGTGAATGGGCTGCATTTTAACCTAACATGTGATAATTTGATATTTAACATGATTTTATGCTGTTGTATTTGTATGGGGGGTGTGTGTTTGTTTGCATTTTAATCTAACATGAAACGTGAATGGACTGCATTTTAACCTAACATGTGATAATTTGATATTTAACATGATTTTTATGCTGTTGTATTTGTATGGAGGTCATCTATAAATATCAGGTCAGTGCTACACAACGTGTAACAAACCTAATTGGACCTATCACTCCCATTGCGTCATGTACTGATGACCTAAAGACTACTGGCTGATCCAAGTTTGTTTGGTTCTCGTCAACAACCTCTTGCATAACTTTTGCCCTCAAGCGCTTCTATCAACTCAGGAACAAGCAAGAGTTTTGTCTCGACACCCACAGTTGACTTTCCAATCACTTCTTTTATTGTTACACTTAATTGTATTTCCTATGCTAGTTCTTCCTCCATTTCCGTGTGTGTGTGTGTGTGTGTGTGTGTGTGTGTGTGTGTGTGTGTGTGTGTGTGTGTGTGTGTGTGTGTGTGTGTGTGTGTGTGTGTGTGTGTGTGAAGTTTACATAGCTTAGACAAAATAACGATAATGTATGACTTTCATTATCGTTATGCTGCCGTCGTAACGTTAGATTGCTAATGACAGATACAGGCAGTCTGATGTATAGTATTCACGTATAGGCTCCTCATAGTACCATATCAATATCTGTAATGTTATTTATTTCCAACTAAAGTCAGAGACATCCCCAGTAGTTTTTCACCTAGAACGTATACGAAACATCTGATTCTTGTGTGTGTGTGTGTGTGTGTGTGTGTGTGTGTGTGTGTGTGTGTGTGTGTGTGTGTGTGTGTGTGTGTGTGTGTGTGCACTTGATATTGCGTAAACGTGTCTGCTCTGCTCTACCTGAATATTCTCATGCAATAAAGGACGTGCCTCGGTCATTACGAATACTATGTCATGATCCGACGCGCGCACACACGAACACACATACGCACACGTAATCACACATCTGACGTGCACACACACACACACACACAGACGCACACGCACACACAACGAGCGCACACGTTGGCATGAATCATGCTTTTGGCTGTCCTAAAAACATACCATACTATTTCACAGGACGTTATGTATTACAGCATTTTTAATTTTGTTTAGCAACACTCGTAGACGGATATGGGCGATAGCTATTTCTGTATGAAAGTAAGCCATGTTGTAACCCCTCTTTCAACTTTTAGACTTTATTAAAAAAAAACTTTTTTATTTTTTTTATTTTATTTTATTTTATTTTATTTATTTTTTTTTTTTTGAAAGAGGGGCCACTGGTTATTTAAGACTAGGCCAGAGCCTAGGGAAGCCGAAACTGCGCTGGGTCCAGTATGACGGGACTTGCAATTAAACTCATTGTTTAGCAACAATAACAATTTTATTTAACTAACATGCAAGTATCCTTTCATCAAATTAAATTACATGTAGACATCAGCATAATAATAACTCCTTACATGTAGACATCAGCACAATAATACCTCCCAAATATAAATAACTATAACATCAATCAATATGCACACATAATTACACACAAATAAATAGTTACATAAATACACATGGCGGACACATATCGATATGCACACATATATATATATATATACTACACACATGTTCACCTGGCAGGCAGCTCAGAAACATTTAACCATGCCACCGAAGAATAGCATCTTCAGTATCAGTGACCTAGATCCCCATCCCAAAATACTGTAAAAGGGTAAGGTACCCAGCCTACATAAACCTTCATAAACCAAACCATAAACCAGTCCAGTTATGACTGCTTGCAACCAAAGAAATTATCACAAAATTTCAAAATTTTAGAAAAGCTCCCACAGATAGGACTGCGCCATGGCCAGGTCAACATGGGCGCACGGCCGTACGAAGGTATAACAGAATTTATGAATAGCAGTAAGAATCCATAGTGTACTCATATTAACAACTGCACCAGTAGTACACTGGCTATGGCAGTAGAAGAACTGAATGAAATTTCACTTATATTGAATTGTTACTGAGTTAATATAATTTGTATAAAACATATAAAATATGGTATATGATTGAACCAATAGTGTGCTCATATTAACAATTTAACTAGTAGTACACTGGCTATGGCAGTAAAAGAACTGAATGAAATTTCACTTATATTGAAATGTTACTGAGTTAATATAATTTTATAAAACATATAAAATATGGTATATGATTGAACCAATAGTGTGCTCATATTAACAATTTAACTAGTAGTACACTGGCTATGGCAGTAAAAGAACTGAATGAAATTTCACTTATATTGAAATGTTACTGAGTTAATATAATTTTATAAAACATATAAAATATGGTTTATGATTGAACCAATAGTGTGCTCATATTAACAATTTAACTAGTAGTACACTGGCTATGGCAGTAAAAGAACTGAATGAAATTTCACTTATATTGAAATATTACTGAATTAATATAATTTTATAAAATATATATATAAAGACCATTTTAATTAAAAAACTTTATAACATCAGCCCCTAATAAAACACGTTTGAGTTGTTTCTACAGTGTTGGCTTGGCCACAGGCGAGGCCATGCGCACCACCAGATCCAGCAACCTAAAACATGCTATAAACCTGTACGAACGGCACCAGCGGGTGACGTCCACAGGCTACAGCACCACCCCAAACCTTTAAATCTACCAAAAAAACGAAACCCATATAGCTAGGAATACCCTTAATCAATGTAAGCATAATTCACCCCCTACAAATCAGTAAACTTAAGTCACCCACACTTTTACCCTTAAAGAAAATTTCTTAGCAAAATTCGGTAGCGCATGACCCCGTCCGGGCTCACACTTACTAAGGGGGCATAAGCCTTAATAGAATATACTGACAAAATTTAAAAGCACTTATTGTCTCGCTGGACTAGTGTCCCAACAACTTTAATTGGAGAAGTTCCAGGAAGAGAATACGGTGTTCTACATTGTAGAGGCCAAAATATAGATAAATGGTTAAATGTCACCTGTGAAATCCGGCACAAAACCTTGTGTATTGTCCACTTCTTCCTCCCGACGGCACAGACGGAGAATTACTCGTATAATGTCATTTGTGGCAGAACTTCGGCCACCCGCTGGAGTGGATCGAGATCGTCTTAGGTCGGGAACCCTGAACAATTATATATATTGACAATTACTTAATGTTACCCAATTCACGATCCCCCTAATATTCATGACTCCAGCAAAATCACACACTACCACGTGCTCAGATTAAAAGAAAATTTGCAAATTTTTTAAGAAAGCACAGAAGTTACCTTCAGTAGAAAATTTTAGAATTAAAATTACTAGTATTCATGGACAGTTCGTCAACTTAATAAACCCTTATTACAATATCGAGATGAGTTGCAAACTTAAACAGGTTCATAAAACATATACAGTTCATATACCTCTACATTTAGTGCATAAAACATTCTCTTATGCCCCCCTATGATTATAAAGAAATTATTATGATATAATTAGGAAAAATACACAGCTATAATTACTTTATAAATGCTTTAGCTCAGCCAGTGTTAACTTTCAAGGCATGCATACACAGAGTTTAACTTGCACTCGCCACGTGGTGACTTTCGTATTTATATCGCATTGCATCGGCATTATTTTAAGCTAAATAACTATTCTTTTCTTAAATGATAAATAAGTTACTTTTAACAGACTTACCGAAGAGTCGCTTAGTCGATTATCTAGTCATGATGGTTAATAGTAGAGAACAAAATCAAACTGATGTCCGCCGGGAGAAATTGGAAGTGTTTCGTGTTTGGCTGCCTGACGATAACTGAACTCCGTAGGCACAAGAAAAATATCTCTATCACTCCCACCTAGAGCGCGCACGGATCGCGAACGAGACATGCCGATAACGGCTCATACTTCGCTCAAATAATTAAATCACAAACCCCCGCACACCCTCAAATAATTAACTAGGAAAATGGCCGAGTATTCCAAAACTCGGCACAATGTGTCAAATTAGAAGGTGAAAGTAAAATGCATCGATTTAGACACCAAACCTCTGAACATACATGCAATTATTTTATAGTAATCAGAAATGTGTGTGTGTGAGAGAGAGAGAGAGAGAGAGAGAGAGAGAGAGAGAGAGAGAGAGAGACGAGAGAGAGAGAGAGAGAGAGAGAGAGAGAGAGAGAGAGAGAGAATTTAATGTGCATCAACTTTCAAACGTGTACGCTACCGCCGTATGATTTATATACACACAAGACGACATGTCACTATTTCTCATTTGTATGAAACACTCATCGTACAATCGGCTATTGTGTATAACAACAACAACATTTAAGAGGTAAGTAAAAGATTTGCATATGTTACTAAGTAAAAAAACATAATTTTATTGAATATTCAGATTTTATTTAAATTGAGCTTATAGTCGTCTATTTGATTTTTTGGTCTGTTGCCTAATGAAGCACATGTGCTTAGGTCAGTTACTGTTGTCTCTCGATAAGAACGGTGTTTTTGTTTGACAGATATTTTTGATGTGTTTGTAGATTTCCAATTTTAAGTGTTCTAAATACGCTGTCCTGTCATTATTATTATACGAGGTTAATCTGTATTATTACATGAGTCATCAATCGTTTAACATGAACATCAATCGAGTAACTCAAGAAGCGATTACCGGGTACGTTTATGTACTATACATTTAGACAGAATTTACTGATATCACGAGTAGGCCTATTTAAATACGTTCAATACAAAAAAGGATTAATTGCCCTACACTTGAGTGCTGTATTTTACGAATGCGTGCGTATTTTCTACATAAGGATTAATATAATTACTCATACGTCTGATCAATAAGATCTTTTGTAAAACTTAATGATTCCGCCTGGGTGATTGTAGATTTATTCTGTACTCAGTTTCTGAAATGTATCAATGAAAATACTATGAGAGTAGAATATATCGAGTACCAAATCCATCAATTTTCAGATGTTAATGAAACTGAACGATTGTGACTGTAGTTGAAGAACAATTTTGTAATTTACAAATGTAACGAAATTTAGAAATGCATTTTCTCATAACAAAATACAACGTACCCTTTCATTTTATATTCAAACTATTCTTATCTGAAACAGAACGTTATATAGATAATACGCTGTCCTGTTTTAAAAAAAATTTATTCAGGTATTAATCTGTTTGTTTAAACGTTGATCTATGTACGTGACCATACGTACTTGTTTTCGTAATGTTTGTTATAATACCTTTCCTGTTCTGGATTTATGGTATGTGCTGTGCTGTGCTGTGCTGTGCTGTGCTGTGCTGTGTGTGTGTGTGTGTGTGTGTGTGTGTGTGTGTGTGTGTGTGTGTGTGTGTGTGTGTGTGTGTGTGTGTGTGTGTGTGTGTGTGTGTGTGTGTGTGTGTGTGTGTGTGTGTGTGTGTGTGTGTGTGTGAAAGCCTTATGTATATATAGCACATAATGTATATGATAATGAAGCAGGTACTGTTATTATTATTATTATTATAGGAACGCACGTAGCTATCCTCGCTGAGGTGGAATGTACCGAAGTAAACGAGCATTCTAGCTTCAGATATGGACGAATACGCACATTCTTTTATAAAACGTCTGAAGAGCTATTACAACATCAAACGTCGTGGGCATATTAAAATTTACTTTCCTATATACCCGCATGAGAACGTGAAATTGTACGATCTGGCTAATGCCGGGTTCTTTTACGAAGGCGACGGTGATGTTGTAAGATGTTGTGTATGCAAAATAAGAATTATGAATTGGGAGGTGAGCGACAATCCCATCCAAGTCCATAAGGCATCAATGCCCACATGTAATTTCGTCCGCGAGTGGTTTGAGGACCTCAACGGCGTAGGATAACAGTACTTGTTAAGGTAACAAACTACTTTTAATACACAATTTTTATCACTGTGTGTGCGTATGTTTGACTGTAGTGCAGATTCTAATTTACAAAGTTTTGATGAATACTATTTGAAAGGACATTAACTTATGAGGAATTAATTTCTATTTTTAATTTATTTCACTATACACCTCTGAACCTATATGTAATTATTTGTAAACTGTGTTACCTGTTGCAGCAAACGTTAACACTAGAACGATTATATTATTATTATTCAGTGATATATACATACACTTTACTTATCATATAATCTGTATTTTTGTTTTACATATTTTGGATGAAAATTACACACCACTCTTTCATACAGTATTTTAAATTAATAAAACAGTGATTTTGTATTATTACTACTGATTGTATGTTTTTGTCTTTCAGGGATTAGAAAGTAGGACGCACCGAATCAATGACTTGGCTTAATGTAGTGAATACTTCTGTATCGTTGTGTGTGTGTGTGTGTGTGTGTGTGTGTGTGTGTGCACATAGTTAATCTTTCTATACAGTGGTGTTGATTTAATAATGTGTAAATATAGCAATTCATATATTCTGTATTTTTTGTTTTACATATTTTCTTTGTACCCTTCGACGTTCACATAAAGTCATGTGATTTGTACATTTTACTAACGAAGACGCATCTGTTCAATGTGTGTGTGTGTGTGTGTGTGAGAGAGTTTGTTAAGCCGTTAACGTATGGATTTGTCATCTGTCACAGCACACACACAGGTAATTACATTAAAAATTAGGAATTTCTTCTGCCGTCTGCGAGAAAGAGAGTAGACACCTGTCAGTACTTCATTGACAACAACACACATACATAGTTAATATTTGCCGAATATATATATATTTCTAAAATCATATACAGACCTCCTCCTAACAAGATCAGAAGATTTGTATGAATTTCAACCACCGTTTTCATGTGTGTATAATTTAATTTATTTCGCTATACACCACTGAACCTATGTGTGTACTGTTGTAGCAAACGTTAACACTCGAACGATTATATTTTTTTTAATTTTTGTGAACTGTATTACTTGTGGGAACTGTTACATCAGAAGATTTGTATGAATTTCAACCACCGTTGTGTACAATTAATTTATTTTGTGAACTGTTACATCAGACGATTTGTATGAATTTCAACCACCGTTTTCATGTGTGTGTATAATTTTAATTTATTTCGCTATACACTACTGAACCTATGTGTGTGTGTAAACTGCAACCTTAAAACAGAAGTATTGTACCACATGAAGAAGAGCGTATTGAAGATTGCTAAGCCGTTAACGTATGGATTTGTCATCTGTAACAGCACACAGGTAAGTAGTTCATTGACAACAACACACATACATAGTTAATATTTGCCAAATATATATATTTCTAACAAGGATCAATCACACTGACTGCATTATAAAACTATTAATTAACTATTTGATACATGAAAAATGAAGACGACGTTTTGACAACGAGAGAGAGAGCTAAAATTATTTACTCATCACACCGACTACTCAATGTACGAGAGAGAGACAGGAGAAAGGGTATGAAACCTTGCATAGTTGAAACGCGTGAGAGTGAGAGAGAGAGAGAGAGAGAGAGAGAGAGGACGTTACTATTTGTTGACACAGTTGAAACAAGTGAGAGTGAGAGAAAGAGAGAGATAGAGGGCGTTAATATTTGTCGAATAAATATAAACTTTCTAATTTCATATACATGCGCACGGTACTGACCACAGAGAGAGAGAGAGAGAGAGAGACATATACAACGTGTGTGAGAGAGAGAGAGAGAGAGCTAAAATTATTTACTCAATGTACACAGTGAGAGAGAGAGAGAGATAGAGAGAAAGAGAGAGAGAGGAGAAAACGGTTTGAACATAACGTTTGACAACAAGAGAGAGAGATAGTTTTACTTACATTTAAATGTGATTGAGACAGAGAGAGTAACAATTATGATCATATAGTTTGAATTTCCCACTACAGAAGAGAAAAAAATGTTGGCAGATCTGCTCTATACACACACAATAATGTAAGATTGGTAACCCTGATCATATATTTTAATATATACACTATATAACACATATTTGAATTTCCCTCCCCCCGCCGCAGAAAATGTTGACAACCCTGCTCATATAAAATATCTATACACTATAATAATAATAATACAGAGGTTGGTACACCTGATCATATAGATTTAATATACATTATAACACACGACAATTTTGAACTCATGCAAAGGTTGGTACACCTGATCATATATTTTCATATACACTATAATGCATCGAGTTGGAACCACCCCCACCCACCACCACCCACTGATATGAAATAAAAAAACAACCTCCCACCCAACACCACCCACTGATATGCAAATCAGCTTTCTTAAAAAAATAAAAAATTATGTTCACGGATGCTGTATATCACTGTTACATTCTTCTCCTTCTAGTCTTCATAATATAAGAGGAACTTTTACGATTATGAGGAATGTTTATTTAAGCACAGAGGATAATTCATTTGATGCAGTTAATAAGTTCAGATACCGGGCTAACATGATAGATAATGAAGGGTTAATAAACACGATAATACAGGACAAGATACAACTTGGAAATAGACCATATCATACCAACAGCGGACTATTAAGAAGCAAACTCATTAGTTGTAACAAAAAAATAAAAATATATAAGACACTTATCATACCGGTTGTTATTTATGGAGGCGAGACATGGACGCTAATAAAAAGGAACAAGAAACACTAAGAAGGTTTGAAAGGAAGATCTTAAAATGTGTTTATGGAACGGTTAAAGAAGATGACGAATGGTGACTCAGAAGTAACCAGGAGGTAGATGAGCTACTGAATCCCGAACACATTGTAAGATCCATAAAGGCTCAACGAATACAATGGTTAGGTCACGTAGAGCGGATGGATGATCAGCGTACGCCAAAAAACATTCTGAGGACAGTTGTGTCCTCAGGATAAGATGATTGGATGATGTCCTAGATCTCAGACGAATGTGATGTGATGTGAGGGGTTACACTGAGATGGCAATGGACAGGAGACTTTGGAGAAGATTGGTTTTGCACAGGGCTCACGCCGGGCTGTAGTGCTGAAGAATAAGGAATGTGGGCACAGCCTCTTAATGTCAGAATGCTTCTGCCTATCATCATTTTACACGTCTAGGATTGCACAAATCTAGAAGACAAAACCTTCTTTGTTATAACGGTGTTTTGCTGTACAGTAACATCCAAGAAAGATAAGACGAATATCTTCAAAGGCTGACGGTAAAGTTGGACGTTATAACTGGCAAAAGATTACTTATCGTTGTGAAAAATTCTTGTCTCTGTACACGATTTTATCATTTTATCCTAAGTATTTCTTGACCTAATATGGTACCTGTTTACATTAAGCATCGTTAAGAAACATAGACGTTATCGTGATGAAGCATAATCAAAACATAGACGTTATGGCGGACATAGTAATATGCGATGTCTAGTGTAGATATACGAGTAATTTGTGATTAGTAAGAAAAGATTTACATTACAAGAAAATGAAATGTTTCCAAACAAAGTGACTAGTTTAGGATAAAGTACAGCGCGGTTATATGAATTCTTGATAGTCAGGAAGCTACGACACCAAAATAAACGTTCAGTTATATACCGGCGTCAAGCAAAATTATAGCCAAAGATTACATTTGCTGTCGAGTGTTTGTGTTTACGTGTATTTCCAGATTTCCAGAGTGACTGCAATACAGTTTAACGAGCAAAACGTGTTTCATTCTAAGCACGTACCGTTCATGCACTACCACTACTATATAATGTTTTGCACAATCCGGATTACTCCTACGGACGCATGTAGTGACCTTCAATTCGCCGTATTCGACAGGAGGACTTTAACATTAAGTGCGCCTGTATAACTTGTAGGAACATAGCCAGTTTAAGTCTGTAACTCAGAAAATAAAAATGTTTCCGTGCCACTTTTTGTGTGGCGACTTAAGACGGGTGGTAGTGACAGGTAACTAGATGAGACGGGAAAATTCTTTAACAAAACACTGATCATAAAAGCTGAAAATGATCAATA